>CM061920.1:61199490-61280384 GCA_031002005.1 Vandiemenella viatica | reverse complement strand
AAAGATTCAATTTTTCTCCATTACTTCAACATAATGCGATAAATAACAGCTTAAATAATACTGCGGTGAGTACTATGTAATCCGCATAGCGAACAAAAAGTACTCTTGCCCAGGAGTACAAATTAAGCGTTCATATCCTGGGAAGATTGCATTCTTCAAGTGCAAAGCAGCATGAGATGGAATCAGCACACAATATCGGTAACAAAAAACTTAACTGCAATTCGTAAGTCGAATTTTGAACAATATATGTGAAGGAAATCTACACTATTATAAATCTGTATGCAAGCCGCGTATGTCTGAGAGGTATGAAGCGGCATTATGCAAATACTACCGCATCAATTCGGTTGGTGTTTTCAAATTTTTAGAGCTAATGGTTCGGATCAAAATCTGCGGAACAGCTATGACTTATATGGACGGGGGACGGAGAAAGCAACTGAAATCGTTTCTAGACAGAAAATTATGAGCCACGAATCATACTGTAGTTGAGATGTTCACTACTTTCACGAAAAACTGACAATGTACTACTAATGTCTTTAGGATAATGTTTCATTTAATGACTTCGGCGCTGTTTATTTAATTAGTTTTCCGAAATTTAAACATTTAAATTAATGGAATATGCAAATCAATCTTAATATGCATGAGTAATAAATAACTTACTGCAAGCACAATTGTCAATATTATTATCATCTTTGACAGTTAAACATTTTGTCTCTGGTACGACATGATAGAAATTGTCGCTAAATACAAAACAACGGACATTAAAATGCGTTGATGTGCGATACTTTTACTCTACATGTTATACGGAAGCGGAATTCAGTTTTTTTTTAATTGAAGAAAGAGCATTAAAAAGAGTTACAATAAACATCAACAGGTATACATATTTACTGCATAATTACTTGTGTGATACTGTCCATATTTGGAACGACTTTACTCGATTATTATATATATAGTGGCTATAATGTGCCTACATTCTGGAATAATATCGCCCAAAGAATACGTGTACAAATTACGGCTGCTGTTCAAACCACGGTCAGTATTATTAAATAACCTTGATTTTGTATTGTTTGTTTCAGATTGTATTTTTTATCAAAATTAAGTTGGGTATTGAGTTAATGATAACAGCAAACATGGCACAGTTAAAATAAAACGAAACTAAGAATCCTAAAATCTTATGTTACACCGCGTAAATTATAAAACTAAATCCATCGTACCTTATGCTTTAAAAAAGCAAATCAGTTGTCATTCTGATCCAGGCTGCGTTTTAAACTAACCACAACCCCCCGTAATATCGCTGTTCGAAAATCATTACTTCTATCACATGCGCATTAATACATTCACTGTATCACATCCTTTGGAATTACCTACATGCGACTGAAATAATGACGTTAGTAATATGGCTTCATTGAAAGCAAAGGAAATAAAAAATAATTCTTGATTGCTTTCAAGATATTCACAGACTTCGCTAATGTTTCCGTTTAAAAATAATATTTTCTGTCACATGCTAATGCACATTCACTGTTTCCGATCAAAAAATTTTTTTTAAGGCTCGTTGACGTTGAAATCATTAGATGCGGGAAAGGACTGGGGGCAAGAAACGGGAAGAAATTGGACCGTGGGAATTTGAAGGAACCACCCCGGCATTCACTCGGAGTGATTTGGGGAATTATGGAAAACCCAAATCAGCATGGCTAGACTGGGAAATTTGGTCTCTGGAACTACTTATATGGTATGCGAAATATATAATGACATACATGCCTCAACAAGTTAATATTTGGCAACAGAATAAAATCGGTAAAGAATTTCTGCACATACCAAAGCATGCGCGCGCGAAGCAGCCTTGAAGATGTAAGTAGCATATAAAATTCCTGTGCTTTCTCGTCTGGAATATTGTTGTGTCGTACGGAATGTGTGTCGTAAGAGGTTGATTAATAGTATCGAGAATTTTCAGTTAAGAGCAGCGTGATATCCGAACGCTTGCCACAATCCTTACGAAAGTGTTTCGCAATTGATACGACGATTGGGCTCGGACGATGTAGTTTCTACAATATTTTTTTGAACCAAATTCGTACTACTTTGCTATTTACTATATACTTCTCTCAACGAAGTAATTGGGTCACGAAAACATGATAGACAAACTCTGAACTAGGAGATGCCGTACCAATTCCTATACAAGTTATGCCTTGTTCCAGTCGATAGATGTTGAACTTTGTTTTATTGGTGTTTAATTTCTGTAACGTTTCGCCCAAAGGCCGAATTTAGTTTTACTTGTCACTAAACATTATGGTTGTTAACGATAAAAAAAAAAACAACAACAACAACAGAATATTTGGTCACATGTAAATCGAAATTCGGCTTAGAAGATGACCAAGCGAAATATTGTCACAATTAAACATCAACAAATCGCATCTTAAAACCCCACTGAAGGAAAAAGGTAAACTGCTAAAACTATTAAAAGCTTTATGTTTTCTTTCTTCCCGTGTGCCTTTAGGGTTTTGGATGTACAACACACACATTATAAGTTTTCTGTGAATTTCTGTGTAGCATAGGCAGATGAAGTACATGGGTAGTAGTAGGTATAAAACCGTGGTTGGAAGGATGAATGTGTATATAGAATATGTAACATTATCAATGTGTAGAAATAAAATTGGTTGTAAACGCATAATATATGGAAGAAACGAGAGAAACAGGGCAGAAATGATACAGAAATCGTGTGGATGAGTGGTAAAGCTAGGGCCTGGCATTCGGGAGGTCTCGCGTTCGAATCCTCGTCCCCCCATCGATTCCGGTTTTCTATTATTTCCCGAAATAACCTCTGCGCAATTCCGGGTTGAGTCCTTGAAGGGCCATGACTAAATGTCTTCCCATTGTTACTTGTTGTTTCCCACCTCTGATGAACTCAACGTTGAAGAGGTGTGAAGCACTGAATGATATATATATATATATATATATATATATATATATATATATATATATATATTCCACTCTCTTAAGGAATGAACACTGGAGGGATCGCTGCCTGAAAGAATCAACCGACAGACGGAGAAAAATATTTCTCGAACAATTTCGTGTTTGTGTACCAGTATGTACGAATTTGAGAAAACCCTACAATTTTAAGAAATGTGGTATTCTGGAATGCTTCCACAAATACTAAATCTCACTAGAATAGTCTTACAACTTGATTCATGAAACATTAACCTTCATTTTAACAGAGTAACAATAAAGATTCCTTATAAATTGAATGAGGCTCAGTGATTAATTCCACTGTTTTTCACGCCCTGCCACAATCAACTCTATCCATTCCATCCTCCATTGTTACAAAGACACTCCTTCTCTTCCTTTGTTACGTGTCTTGTCAACCTAAACATTTAAAAAATTAAAGTAACACATTCCAAGGGGAGGCAAGCCCGTTGCCTCACAAATATGATATTCTGAAGGCAATGCAATATAGTAATACCGATACTATTGGCAACTTGCACGTAGAATAACGAGTAAACGTGTACTCTAGTTGATTTTTTTTAAAGTTTACTGTGGCAGTGAATTCTAGATCTGACAGAAACGTGGAAGTTTGCTTAGTAGAGAGACAGTATCATTGAACGTACTGGAGGACGTGAATAGCGGCCGTCGGGCTTGGAGGTTGAAACCCGTTTTACCTGCTGATGAACACGTAACTGGCCTATCTTCAGTCCTATTCGTCTGTGTCTGTGCTCTTGCTCGCAGCACTCGCTTAATTACTGCCGACTATAATAATTATTGGCCCTAAACCGGACACTGACAAACGGGCCTCGCGATAGGGGCGCGGCGAGGCGAGGCAGGCGCGGCGCGGAGGAGAATATTAATTACCCTTCTGAGCGCCTTTCCTCTCGTTTACTTAGGCTTGTAATTTGGTACCGAGTGCAATGCGTCACTGTGAACTCGCGCGGCTTAGTAGTGGGATCCTGCAACGTGTTATTAAGCAGGCCGTGTTTCCAACGCCATCTGTGAACAGAGCCAGAATGCAGGTTCATTTACATCGCCGCTCATACAGAGACGAAACGTTAATAAGCTTTTACTTCATGATAATGTTTCAGTCGAGAATTTCCATTAGAAAGCATTGATACTTTGATTAATCTGCTTTAATTTTAGCTTAATTATTATACACCCAAACGTAGTTCTAGTTTTTAATGAAAAAAATTTCTTTTTAGACAATCTAGACTTATCCGTTGTAAACTTTCAATTTGTTTTAGTGAATAATACAGTTCTTCTGCTTTACATATGAACGAGATGTTACTTGTGACTTCGTTCGCGTAAACGTAAAATTTTATTGGTACGATTGGATACAGAAAGCTGCAAGTATCATAAAAGATGTCCCAAAAAGCATGAGTACAGATAATATGACAGGGAAAACAACACCATATTACTTAAGTTTCAATATTCTTAAAAATTGCTACAAACTATTTTTTTTTTCGCTGCCTTTGCGGCTGTGATTGAAGTCCCACTACCTTTGGTAGTATAACTTCTAGGTGTTAGTAGGATAGGGTGTTTATTTTTTGAGACACTTTTATTTCACTTTCAGGGGAAAACTCAGGGCTATGACCATCTAGGATGACTTAATGGTGAAAAAAACCCTGCGGAGTTCATGTTCTGTGCTGCTCTATGATGGCTGGTATAGAATACTGAGGGGAACTTTATACTTATGCCAACGTCTCGGCATTACCGTTCCAATCGACTCAGTTCTTTCGTCTCTGGCGTCGTTCAATTTCTTGTGGAATTTTTCTGTTAGATTAAATATTTCGGCATTGATTAAGGGAATATGTGTCTCGTTATGTAGAGTTTCTATTGGTGTATATCTGGCTGCGTTTAGGATCATCCTTAGACATCTGTTCTGGAGTAGCTGGATTTGTTGTAGATTGGTTTGGCTTGCATCCGTACATTAAAAATGGGAGGATAACCGATTTGTATATTCTTATTTTTGTATTAAACTGTAGGTTGCTGCTTCGTAATACTGGTGAAAGGTTGGAAATAATTGCTAGTCCTTTTGTTTTCCTATCCATAAAATGTTGTCTAAAAAGTAATTTGTTTTCCAGTCATATACCCAGGTACCGATGTTCTTTAACCCAGGGATATTTTGGTTCAAAATTTTTAAATTCTTGTTAATTTCTGGCCTTTTTTTTGTGAAATAGATTCCCGCACATTTTCCAGGATTGATTTTGATTTTATAGTTTCTGCACCATTTACTGATTTCATCTAGTCCTTGTTGTAGGTGAGTAACGTTAAGATCATGTCTTCTTCCTGATGTGTATTCTGTAGTGTCATCGGCAAACTGTGCCAGATTCACATAAGGCGGGGTCGGGATTTTGTTTGTATAAATTTTGAAAAGTGGCGGTGCGATAACCGATCCTTGCGGAATTCCAGCTGGAATCGGAAGAATTGAAGACCTCTGTCCGTCAACTTCTACGTAGAATTTTCTGTCGGCTAAGTAACTACCGATGAATTTAATGCAGCAGTGTTTAATAGCCGTTTGAGTCCGTAATTTCTGTATAAGTATAGCGTGCCAAACCTTGTCGTAAGCTTTTTCTATGTCTAAAAATACTGCTGCTGTAGATTTGCTAAAGTTAAAAATTTTTGTTATATCTTCTGTAATACGGAGGAGTTGAGTTGTTGCAGTTACGCGGCTTTGAAATCCGAATTGTTCTGGTCTTATCGTCTTTTCTTCTTCGAGACTGGTGTTAATCCTCTTCAGCAGTATTATTTCTAGTATCTTTGATGTTGACGAAAGAAGACTAATTGGGCGGTAGTTTACAGCTTGGCGGTGGTCTTTTCCACGTTTTGGAATGGCTTTAATTTTTGCTACCTTCCATGCTGTGGGATAATAACAATTTAGGAGACAGCTGTTAAAGATTCTAGTCAAAAGCACTAATCCCTTTTTCGGCAGGTTTTTCAAATGTATGTTTTTTATTTTGTCATTTCCTGGGCTTTTATTTTTTGCAAGATTCTTTATTATACTTCTTACTTCCCTCGGGGTTGTAAGCACTGGCTGGTCTGCAGTTGGTTGTTGGAGGATTTCCAATGCGTGGCTTTCAGTTTCCTCGGCTTGTCGGATCTCTGCCGGTGTAAGTTGGTACTCCGCTGTGGTATACTGAAATGCGAAGTATTCAGCTAGTAATTCAGCCTTTGCTACAGGTAGGAAGCAAGGCCCTGCCGGTCCATTTATCGCGATGTTCGCTTGTCGAGGTTCTTTTAAGGCTCTAATTAGTTGCCATGACTCTTTGTTCTGCAACAAAAGGCTTGACATTTTGTCCTCCCACTTTTCAGTTCTTCTTTCTTGTAGCCTAGCTTTTAGTTGCCGTGATAGTTGGAGGTATTGTCTCTTGTCCTTTGGATCACGGTACCGCTGCCAAAGTTTTTTGTATCTGTTTCGCAGATATCTCAGATCTTCCAAGATGGCTGGAAGCTCCTCTCGTTGATGATTATCCAAAACGATTGTAGTGGAGGCTCTTCTTTCTGCTTCTAAAACTACCTTGTCAAAGTATTGTATAGCTGCATCAATTCGCTCTGTGCTAGAGACATTATATGTGGTTCGTATCTTATTGTGGATAAGTCTAGTAAAGTGATTCCAGTCAGTTTCTTTTACTTTCTTTGGTTTCACGTCAGAGTTGAGCCATCTTTGAATAGTGAGCAGTACAGGGAGGTGATCTGATGAAAGGTTATTCAGAGTTGCCAATTCTATGTGTCCGGAAATATCTTTGGCGATTATAATGTCCAGCACGTCTGGTCTATGTCTCGAGTTGAAGGGAATATGCGTCGCTTCTGATGGTCCGATGACTTCTAAGTTCCTGAGATCGCACATTTGTAACAACCGTTCGCCTCTTCTGTTACTTGTTCTTGAATTCCAAATGGGGTGTTTGGCATTAAGATCTCCACCAATTATAACCTTGTTGCCCACAGCCATTATCAGGTCTAGGTCCTGTTCATGTAAGTTCTTATTTGGGGCTAGATACGCACTGACAAATACTATGTGTCCTTCTCTTGAGTGAATGCACACTGCTGTAGCCTCTAGGTCTATAAGTTGTGGCTTGGTTATTGGGGCGTGTGACAGGTTTTTGCGTATGGCTACAGCTGTGCCTCCTCCTCTTGTCCCACTCTATCCGTTCTGTAAACTTGGTATCCAGTTAAACGAAAGGTGTCCGTTGGCTGAAGAAAAGTTTCTGTTATTAACATGATGTCAATCTCTTCTCTGTTGAGAAAGGTCAGTAATTCATTTCTCTTGTTCTTAACGTTGTTTGCATTCCATAAAGCTGCTGTCATGTTTTTCAGATAGGGTGTTTGCGCCATTATGTCGCTAGGGCCATTACACCTTCAAGCAAGACTAGTAGTTTTTGCAATCCTCGTGCTTTTTTCATTTTAACCATTGTTCTTTTTAAGATATTGAAGAATTTTTCCATTTCTGAACCGAAAAAACTGGGTATGTCATCGGTTTCGTCCTCTGTTGATTCATTCTTATCTCTCTTGTTGTGTTGGGACTTCTTTTGGCGGTCGTCATCGGATTCGTCTTCCATATAATCATTACTATCTTTCTTCTTCTTATGATTTTTCTTTTTTTGGTCTTGTCCATTTTTATTTGTTGATTGAGACTTATTGTTTGATTGATCATCCCCTGGAAGGGCGTTTGCGTATGAGTGAGTCTGTTGGCTGTTCTTATTTGGTTCAGTCATTCTTTGTTTTATTCTTCTTAAGTTGTCTGTTTCAATGACAGAGTTTTTATCTTTCTTGTCTTTTCCATCTTTTTCTTCTTGACTCTTATTTGTGCGTGGCGGGCGTAGCAGTTTCTGATACTCTGGGCAGCCTCGCCAAGAGGCTGCATGATCTCCCTGGCAATTGGCACACTTTGCTTTTTCCGTTTTGGGTAAGCGGCAATCCTTTGTCAAGTGTGACTTTGCACACTTGACACATCGGCTTGGAAGGTAGCAATAATTTGAAGTATGTCCGTGCCTCTGGCATTTGGTACATTGGGGTGGACCATTCTGAGAACGATACCGTTCTATTTGGACTCTCATATAAAGGATAGCTCGTTCGTTGTAGATTCTGTCCGAGTGCTGGCCGCTTGGCAAAGTTACAGTGTATGTTGGGAGGGGGATGAGCTCCCTTGTCTCCTAATTTCGCTTTTTAAATTGGTGAACCGCTTGAATGTCGTAGCCTTTGGATCTGAGATCTTCCTCAATTTCTTCTGTTGCTATGGAGGGTGGTAGTCCCTTAATAACAACTTTTAGAGGCCTGTCTTCTTGAATCTGATAGCTGAAATGGTTGATACTGCTCTTCTTAAAGAAGGTCTGGATAATTAAGTGGTCTTCTTTGGATTCCGCATAATATTTCATGCAATCTCCTCTAAATACGCCTTTCAGTTCTCCAGTTATCATACTCTTTAGTCTCTTGTTCAAATCCGTGAAATTCATTTTTCCAAATACAACGATTGGGGGAAGGTGTTGTTTTGGTTGGGCCGTGGTTTCGTTGGAAGTTCCCGGCTGTTCTTCCAAGGTTTCATTTGATTTTTCTGGTTCTGTGTCATGTTCATCACCAAGTATTTCAAACCTATTATTGGTTGTGATTTTGAAGGGTTTCCTGTTTTGTTAGTTTGTTGGTATAGTCTTTTTGGGGTACTTTTTCTTCTATTTCTATGTTTGGATGCTTGTTGTTCAATTTGAATGTTCCTGGTAGCTAGTTCTTTTTGATAGTTCTCACAATCACTATTTTCTTCATCTTCTTCAGACTGGCATTCTTCTGATTCGGTATTTTCGTCCAGTTCTTCTTGGTCTTCAATTTCAGTCGATCCTAGGTATTCGTTGTTGTTATCGTCTTCATACTGGCTGTTGTTCAGTGATGCTTCAGTAGCATCAGCCCAGTGTCGTTGCCGTTTATTTGCTCGTCGGGGCATGCTGCATACAACTATGTAACAACATACGTTTTTGCGTGGTACCTAACAGGGAGTGTTGATCTGTACCCTTAGTTATCACCGCTAGGTATCCGGGTACAGACACAGCCCTACGCTTGCGCTCGGGGGTTCCACTCCACTCAGGAGTGGGCCGTGAAGCGGTAATTCCCTGACTCTAAGGTGGTTTGACTAAGTTCTTGCTTGATAACGACGCAGCACGATCTGTCAAGGCCCCGGCTCCAACCGGGTCCGCGATGGCCGAATACGAACTAGGCCCGCTTCGGAGCTGCCAAAAACTTACGTGGTCTCGGGGAGGATTAACTCTAACATTTCCTATAAACTGACTGCGAGAGAAACAAAACTTGATCGACCGATATAACATTAAAAAGACTTACACATATTATTCGTTTGTATGCCACCGTTCGATTTGTTATCAAATTTTCATAACAAAACAGGTTACTTACCCCAAAAAAGTATGCGCTGCCCTTCATAATGATACATAGAATTTCCTTTTAAAATTTTAATCAAGAATGATTTAGCCCACTTAGTCGTCGAAACGTAACAAACATACAGAGAGACAGAATGACTTTCGCATTTATAATGTTTGTCTATATTATATAATTCTAACCTGTGTTAAAAATATGGTAAGGGATTAGTATAATATTAAACATCGTAGGCTACAAAACAACATTAATAAAACAGCAAAAAGAGCACCCCCAGTGGCTTTTGAGACCAAGTCCCTTTCATTTGTCGTGTTAAATGATCCAAAATAATATTAGATATTTGTTAAGAAATACACTACTGTGGACATTTTAATAACATTTCCACATCAATACATGCAAATTTAGAGAAATTTTGAGACTTTCAAAGTGAAAATGACGAAGTACAAAGTAATTGGGTACTGGTCCAGTGGAAACGCAGACAGAAATAAAGCAATGCAGAAGGTTGTCTCCTCTACCGATTCAACAAGTAAGCCGAGTATAATTCAAGGCCGTTTCAAAGTAGATAAAAATAAATTGGGAACATTTGTGTTACTTTGAACGTGAAAATGAGAAATAAAAAAAAGTGAAAAAATTATTAAACACTTCTACCAAAGGCACCAACAAAATTATTAAACACTTCTACCGCAGGCACCAAAATTTCTCTGAGTTTTGTCTTTCACTTTGTCCTTTAACATTTAATTTCTCCATTTCTATGGAACTTTGTTGAAGATCATTTTTAAGTGGTTGCTCAATCAGTACACCCAAAAAAGTCTCTTTTATAAGATATTCAATTTATTACTTATCCGTTGTAAACTCTCAATTTGTTCAATGAAACAGTTTCAATGTATAGTAATAGTTCGTATTTACAACTGTTTTATTGCTTTATCATCTTACGCGTTTCATCTCTAGTCGAGGTATTATCAGTGACTGGTCTGAATTGAATATTTGTTGTTAATTTACCATCTTCAAATGTAATTATGTTAGAAGTTGACAATTTCTGATTTCCTCACGAAGTAAGTGCGTTCACTGAATTTACGAGAGCAATTTTTATTTTGTCAGTGCTCGTTCCTGCTATTCATTTGTTTTGAGTTGCCATAGACTTTATTCGGGAGGTGCCAGTTTTGTATGTGTCAGTGAGTAGCGTGTTCCTAACCTGCTTCATTTCATATATATAGTGTATGTGCGTGAAAGGAGAGATACGTCTCTGGGGTAATAGTGCAGTTGAGTGTTTTCTGTGTGATTAGTGTGTTTTTCCGTCTGACTGGTTAGTGTGTGTTTCTCATTTTGGTTATTGTTCAATTCGTGTGATTTATGATTATAATTTAGCACCTGTTTATCAGTGGTTATTGTTTTTCATTCCTATTTAACAGTAAGTGACTCTCCGCAGTTAAGAATTTCTCCACACCAAGTTGCCCAACAATGATTTGCATTAATTAAACAGGTAATAGGCGGCATTTCACAGATAGCGAGACAACGAGATTGTCTTAAACCTATTCAACACTGAGAACAATGGTTCATCACGATGTTATTGTCTTTAAATGACATGAGAGTCTTGTCAGCGTATATCAGTATTCAGGAAGCCTGGACACAGTCTTAGCTAGTATACTCAAAGACAAAATTAGTCAACAGAAGTAATGGATGAACTCATCTTGTGATAAATGAAGTGTAGTAGTTATTTATGGAGTTCAGATTTAACGCTAGTTATGACTATGAAAGTTGTTTGTCTAACGTTCTTGTAGTTTGTGCTATTTCATACGCCCTGTTCCACGGATAAGTTTAACCAGAACTATTATAGGAACTACTATTCGGAGATTGCATAACATTCAGATAACGGCACTAATTTTGCGATCTACACTGAGAAGATTTATCACCGGTTTCCGTCCTGTGTTTTTATAGTGAGAAGTATATAATTCTTAGCTTTCTGTTTTTCATATTGTTGCGAAATTATGAAATTCCACAAAAGCTATATGTAAAGAATCTCTTCAGTTGAAATCATATCTCTTGATTATTGTCAGTTTGTTCTATTCTCTTTTGTAAAGCAATCGATGTCTCCAAAAGCAATCTACAACAAGTAAATTAACGTATAGTCTATCGTCGTGAATAATAGGATGGTCCTCCGTCACGCTGGAAATATTACCTTCCCATTTTTTCCCTCCTAATTCTCAGAATACCGACGATATCTTTACAAAACCTGTATGGAATACCATAACAACCTGATGAACGAAATACGGACTAGCATCACGAAACTTATAACCGTAATATGTTCTTATTTTTCAGTTCAACTGAATAAACATTTGCCGCAACTAGATTTTCCGATTAGAACCAAAACTTTTTCTATATATATATATATAGATCGTAGGAAGAAGTAATGTCAGAATTCAGTGGGAAAGAAAGTTTTTGGTGAAGTAGAAGGATGCAAACAGCCGGAAACGTACGGACTGAATTGGAAAAGAATTTTGCCAAGTCTTACGTGGAGGTGGTATCGTACAGCTCAGAGAATTGGTCAATCAAAAAATAAAACAAGTAAAGTTTTAAAATGTGTAAGAACAGGCGTATGGCTTCAATGAAATCCTCACTGGTGTATTGCCGGACTGTGTTGTAACAATCTAATATTTCTCGGGTTGGCTCCGCAGGCTTCTTCTGTGTAATCCCACATGGAGTTTAAACCAAATGGTTTTTAAAATCTGATTGCGAATAAAAATGGAGAAAACGTAATGGATGGAGAAAATGGAGAGGATGAAAATCAGAGGAGATTAATCTGGTGAAATCATAAAGAAGTGGATATTGTCTTGGTTAGATCAAATACTACGTAGAATTTGTGTGCAGATCAAAGGAAAAATATGAAGAGGAAGTAAAAGGTTTGTAATTTTAAAAGACATCTAAGTAGGCAGGAACTAACAAATCACAAGAGAAGACGCTCAAGGCAAGAAGAAATGTGTAAAATCGACTTGATACCCATCAAAGCAAATCCATTAAAGACGATCGTTATCAGCCAGAAGATGGCGACGGAGTTTCTAATCGCCGAAATATCATGTTAAAACACCTTGGTAAATCGGCTAGTCTCCCAAGAAACCTATATTAATTCGCAACACCGATAAAAACTTCGTTCTGATGTATTTAGATACTATGGAGCACAGCGTCTTAACAGCGCTGAAAATAATCAAATTGACAACACGCGAACTTAAAAATTAATAATGTGTTTAATTTTAGAAAATAAATTTTTGTTATATTCAAATACATTACCTACTTTGTCTGCGTGGTAATTATCTAAGAAAGAAAAACCTGACTACGTTTCAAGCTGTTAGTTGTTTCATGTTTATAGTGAGAATGAGAGAAACGGCAAACTCAACGGTTTCCTCTATGTGGCTCCAAAGTGAAAGACTTCCTGCTGATCACATCTCGAGGCCGTGTTGACAGTAAAGCAGTGGATGGTTCCCGCCCTCCTCTCGGGTATCGATGTCTCCTTTATTTCCCCCGACGGCCGGCGGGGTGACGAGCGATCCGACAGTGTTGAGGGGTGAAAGATGAAACCGCCGTCCAGCAAGTTATGACCGTCTCCGCCAGCGGTCAGACGCGGGGGAAGGAAATTTGAATGTCCGGCAAAAGTTACAGGATTTCTCTTTTGGCAGCAGGAAATATGAGTTTAGCAAATCCTTAGGGACGGCCCTTCTCATTCGGAGACTTGACAGAGGCAGGTCTATAGCGAATCACCAAAGAGATAGAACTCACACCCTCAAAGAGATTTATTACCTTCTGGACGCTCTTATTCTTTCGAGTCTGCAAGTATAAATATTGCTTTGCAAAATATAGTTACAGAAAGTTTTAATCCTTCTTTTGGCGAGTGTTTCTGTAAGGTAGTCTCTAAAAAAGTTCAGTAGTAAACTGTTAAGTTAATAAATCGTCTGCTCAGACAGGAGCAAATCATATATATTACTTCTAAAAAGTTTTGCGTGCGGGTGTGTGTGATGCACCATCTTTCTCCCTTCATACGGAACTGAAATCGATGAATGAGGTATCATTTTTAAAATTAATTTCTTTGCTTTACTAAATTCCTTAATTAAGAAAGGAAATTTTAGAACTACCATCTCGTAAATAGCAAAATTATGAACAATTAAGGTCGCGCGTATACGATAGTTCAGAATCGAGCTACTAGGCTTCGCTGTCGTCCATAAGGAGTGTTCGCATTGCCGCTAAACAGCAGCAACCCGTATCGCAGAGACATAGATACACCATGAGTGTTTTCTAGAGTAAGGAGCTTTCTTGATATTTTTTATTTTATATATGAAACATTCCATCATTTCCAATTTTTTGGTAAGAAGCTGTAAGTGTTTTGTTACCTGCCTGTTTCATTTCAAAATAAACAATTGCCACAAATGAGCCGGTCCTTCTTTAATCCTCCTACGTACTACCAACCTCACTAGTCATCGTATATCATTCGCAAAACTTTCGCACATCGCGCAGTTATTTTTAAACTCTTGGTGGGAACTACTTTGGTAAAACTTACTATTTTGTTAGCAGTGGCTCAGAAATTGTTGTTTCGTTCTTCGCGGCTGACTGAACAAATCAGACCCGCACCTACGCTGCGTATAAGATCAGTTACGTGCAACACACGAGGATTCCAATTTGTTAGCGGATAAGTTGGAGGCTTCGTCTAAGAATATTTCCATAATTTTGAAGATCTTCACATGTAAACCATAGATTTTTCTAGGCTTCTGCCACCTAGTAACCTCAAACCCATTACAACAGAAAGAGGGTTGGAAAGCAGGAAACGGAATAGGATTTAGCTATGTAAACAATGACCAGTAAAGATTTTCGAAAACTATGATCGGATCGAGGATGGAGCACTTCCTCCTAAATCCCAGGAGGGGTATTAACCGCTCACTTGCGTTACTTGCGGAATAGGAAGCGAAAGCGTTTTTAGTATTAAGCAACCCTTGGAGGCGACCGTTCATGAAATGGCTCAGAATTGTGCTAAATACAGAGTTAGTTATATTGTAAATGTCTTTATATTGTTGCAAACTGTTCCCATGAATATTTAAAAACAACAGTTTTTTTATTATTTATTTTTTTTAACATAAAATACAGGTGGTTCGTGACAGGGGCGGATCCAGGATTTTGGTTGGGGGTTTGGGGGAGGGACTTGAGTCGGGAAAGGGTAGAAGGGTAGTCTTCATAGTCTCCTCTGATTGCTGCCCCCTTAAAAGATCAGGAGAGCTGGAAAAAAATTTAGAAAGGTCTCCGAAATACTATGTCGAGGGTGGACCTAGATACTTTGGGGGATCTTTAGCAGAGACGATACAACATTACGATTAAACTTCGTATTGATCATCCTAACAAAATATTTTACGTTCCTTCCTCTGATGCCAAGGCTTTCGTCACCTTAAATGTTAAGATTTTCAATTACAAATCAACCATCATTTGTTTAGGCTAAAAAGAAAATAAAATAGACCAATTGTAACTCTGAATAAAAAGTTCTATTTCTTGCTCGCAAAATAAGAATGACAAGCTCCAGAAACATTTGAGCTGGAGTTAATTATTAAACAGTAAATATGTACTGTAATGGCGTTCTTGCATTAAATTTTTGTGGCGTCTCCCAATGTTTTTTTTAGAATGTGTATCCAAGAATGCCGTTTTCAGGTACCCGGAAAGAATAAATGGGATCAATTTGTGGCAGATAATCCTATTGTCTGCGTGACTAAATCGGACACTTGGAGCCAGTCATGGGCTTCAGGAAGGGAATAACGTGGATCGTTTCTAATACTCTATGATAACGCTTAAGAACTATGCTCGTCACCGTGAAGTCTGACAACAATTTGTGACTGTATACACATTTTGTTTGTAAGGAGGGAGAGTGGCTACCAACACTAATAAAGAAGAGGTTTCCTCAGAAACTGTTCCTTGGAAATCGTACATCGGTGAAATCTCTTCGTTAGCTTTTGGAGACCACGAGGATTGGTTTGGCAGGACACTGCCGTTGATCTTGCAGGTCGAGGAAAGTAACTCATGAATGCCGCGACGTGGGATAGCTGAAGAGGCTTCATTATACCTCGCCACGTCGTTATGTCTTGCTCGACCACCCTAGAAACAAATTGAAAATAGTTTAACAGCAGGCCTCAATTTTAATGATTTCCAAATGTGTCTAATAGGAAATTTCAAATTTCTGTCATAAGCTTGAAAGAATGTTTCTAGACAACTTAAACTTTCCTGACGTGAGTCATGATATAAGTTTTGAACTATTCCGAGAATTAACATCAAATTTTCAGCTGCGTTGCTATCGACTAAACAATGCTAAATACACCGTGCCTGCAACAGTTAATACAGTAGATATCAACAGAGCATTGACGATATTTTTTCAATACATTCAACAGACTATCGCGGTCATTAATAACTAGAAAATTAATTGATCTGAAACTATTCGACCCCAAAAACATCAATAATTGTCAATTTTCAATAGTGATTTTTCACATCACTTACAATTTACTTAAAAGATGCCTGTTACTAATGTAGTATACATGAAAGTGACAAACGTTTTCAGGCAGTTAACTCTGTCATCAATGAGGTATTTCTCTAATGCTTAGGTCTATAATACTGCACGCTTTCATGCCATAATATGACAACTCAGACTTTGGTATTATTAAAGTAGCTTAACGTATATGCTTTAGCCCATGCCGAATCTATCAGATGAGAGAAGCACTATGCTAAGGTAGCACAACATTTACATGCTAATGCGATTTCCCAGATGTCAGAAAGTTTGTTTTAACCTTATTCTATCAACAATCTAGTTCAGAGTTGGGTTAGGCCAAGGTCATAAATTGTACTGTAGCCGGACTCAAATTTTAATTATGAGAGATTTTTGCTGTGGCATGAGGATTATTTTTATTTGCCGAGTATTTTATTGTCCTATTTTTTTGGTTCTCTGAACGGGTTTGATGCGTTCCTTCATCTCTTCCCATTTTTGACTTTTTTTTCTTATGGATTTGCGCCTCGTCGACGTCAATGTCATTAGAGGCGGGATGGGACTGGGGACAAGGAACGAGAAGGGATTCTGTCAAATCCTTTGAAGCAAGCATCCCGACATTCGCCTGGAGTGATTTGGAGAAACCATGGAAAATATAAATCTGCATGGCCGGACGGGGATTCGAACCGGCGTCCTTCCGAATGCTAGGCCAGAGCGTTAACCAATCACCCACCACGCTCGGTTTCCTATTTTGAGCTAACCTTTTCATCTCAATGTATCCTTTAAAACCTACGTCCTAAGTTACCTGTTTCATAAATTCTAATCTCTGTCTTCCTCTACAGGTACTACCTTTCACTGTTCCCTCCATTAAAAAATGTGTTAAAATGTGACTCAATATCCTATCTCTTCATTCTGGAAGACTCTTCCACCTACTTCTTTCCTCACCCATCATTTCCAGGACATACGTAACATCACCAAACCAACTAAACCGTGAGACTATGCTTATGTCATAATGGTTAACAGCGAATCAGTGCTCAAGTGTCACTGACGCTAATGTAGCGTGTCGGCTCAACGTGTGTCCGTCAATCCGCCACAATCGTCGGCTGAAGACGGCGGCGACCCTGGCCGGCGTCTCGGCGTCCTCGAGCGACGCCGGCCGATCAACGACGCTCCGGAGGGCCATCGGTCGCCGCGGCGCGAGACCCCAAATTGTTTTCGGCCAAACAAGCGCCCGCTGGGGAACACTTTCAATCGCCGCCACCAGATTCAAACTGGAAAATCGAATATCAGGTCCCGGCTTTAAGACCGTCGTCGTAACGGGCAGCCGCGGAGTTTTAACCCTCCGAGGCTCAGCGCAGAAGTGCCGTACGGAGCCGAGCGGCTGCCGGACAACGAATAAAGCAACGGCAAAAAGTTGGGGCGGTGGCTGCTCCCAGAAGGGGTTCATCTGAGTGACAGCGGCCCTCGGCGGCCGTAAAGAGGGCAGCACCGGCGAGCTTTACGGCGTCCAGCCGCGTTACTCACTGCTCCAAACAATAAGGCCGAAATCAAATCCACGCCACTTCTCAACCCCGCTGCCCTTTATTACATGTGTCAGGACACTGGGAGGGAAATAACATTGCTGTTCAAACAATAAACTTACCGTCACCCATAAGTATCCAATTATTTCTCTGGTGAGGGATAGTTGTAAAATCTGCAATCGAATGGAATTCTTAGCAGTCATATAAAATCTGCACTATAATTAAAAATGCGGAAGTAACTCTGTCTCTCGGTCTGTTTGTTTTTTTTCACGAATATACCGACCTTGATGTAATTTGACAAGGAAATACTATGTATGGTTAAGAAGGAAATAGGGTAATATTTTCGGGATAAATAATATTTTTTCTTTATAAAATTAACCGAACGGTGACCGACAGACTGACAGCGAGTGTGTAACTTTTCTCATTTCTCATTTCTTACAAGGTGCTGGAATAATCCATCAAACAATCACAACATATACTCCAGAACAAAATGCTGTTGCTGAACTAATGAACCGAACATTAATGGAAAGAGAAAAATGTATCTTAATCCATACTAATTTTCCTAAGCTACGAGTATATTGGGCTGAAGCTGTGTATACTGCTGTTTTTCTCATCAACGGAGCACCAACTCGATCACTGACATTTAAAACACCAGAGGAAATGTGGTCGGGAAGAAAACCAGATGTGAGCAATTTGAGAATATTTGGCTGTGATGCGATGATACTTCTCCCTAAAGAAAAACGAAGGAAATGGGATCTTAAAGCACAGAAAGCTAAATTTATTGGATACTGCGAGCATTCAAAAAGTTATGGATTTATAATCCCTCCTTCTAAGATAGTGATTAAAAGCAGAGATGCTGTTTTTCTGGTATATACTGTCAAAAGAAATCGTGTGCCTGTTGATTCATCAACTGAATTAAATGACAATGATATGTCAGAGGCTCCAGTGACAAATCAGATTCCACAATTACTACTGCTGAATACTTCTCTAATACTTCTAGCTGTGAGTATAAACCAGAAATGACTGTTGAGATACTTTTGTCCTCAAATATGACTCTGAGACCTAGAAATAAACTAGTGCTCTCTAAAGGAAGGGAAAAGTTGAAAAGGATTAACTGTGCTACACAGTAGATACAATAATTCCTATTCCACAAAACTACAATAAAGCAATAACATCATCTGATTCAGAAAAGTGGAAGATGTCTATAAACAAGGAATTAAAATCTCACCATCAAAATGGAACATGGGCATGGGTATAAAAGCCTCGGAATGCAAAAGTAAGATCACGTAAATGGGTGTTCCGCATTAAAGGAGAACCAACTGGCCCACGTTACAAATCTGGACTATGTGGAATGGGATATGCTCAAACAGAATGGATTGATTATGATGACACTTTCTCACCAACAGTAAGGTAGGACTCTATTCGACTTTTAATGTCTATTGCAGTTCAACATAACTTAGAGATCATGCAATTTGATGTAACTACAGCTTTCCTTTATGGTGAATTGAAAGATAATACACTTATGACACCACCAGAGGGACTAGACTGCAAACCTAATATGATATGTAAACTCATCAAATCTTTATATGGCTTAAAACAAGCTCCTAGATGCTGGAATACAAATTCAATAAATTTTTAAATAAAATTGATTTTTTGAAAACCAAAGCAGATCAATGTATTTATACTGGACAAATCAATGATATCACATGTTATCTTTGTCTGTATGTTGATGATTGAGTTTTGTTCTGCAGAGATGAAGTAATTAATGACCTGCAAAAGAATTTTGATTTGAAAATTTATCCTCTTACTAATTTTGATGGCATGCAAAAAGAAAGATTTAAAGACTGTATTTTTATACACCAAACTAAGTATATAGAACAGTTGTTGAGAAAATATGATATGATTGATGCAAATCCTAACAGTATTCCTGCTTATCCACTCGTGAGACTTTCAAATGCTACTGGAGTACCTGAGAAAAATCACTCATACAGAGAAGCAGTGGGATCACTTATCCATGCAGCAATAGTAAGCAGACCAGATATTATGTTTGCTGTAAGCCAGGTGAGTCGATTCCTACATTCTTACGATGACTCTCACTGGAATGCCGTCAAGAAAATCTTAAAATACTTGAAAGAAAGCAAGAATTATGGATTGTGCTACATATCCAACACAGACACTAGTGACTCAGTTGCATACAGTGATGCTGACTTTGCCAGTGACATAGTATTTCTTAAAAATACAGCAGCTGTTACTTGATCAGCAGTGATATAAACATTAGTTTGTAATTGTTTTAAATAGGCTGTAATTCGGTAGGAGTGTTAAAGTCTCGTTTGTTTGTATTCATGTTATTAGAATTACCGCCTTAAATATTTAATAATATCTATGTTGTATAGTTTGTCCTCTGACCAACGTCTAAACAGTGATTGTTGTTATTCTGTGCAAACTGCTCTCAGTTACATTTCTGTTATCTAGTTACATGTATTTTTCATGCAAATAAATACTTCTCGTGTTAAATAATTGTTCCCAGCAAATTTAAAATCCAACATGAAGGATACTGGAATAAAAAGAAAGCTCGCTTTAAGCCAGGTGAGTCGATTCCTACACTCTTCTACATCTACATCTACATTCATACTCTTCAAATTACAAACATTGTGGGTGGCAAAGGATGCTAAGCACCAAACCTAAACCCACCCATCCCAATCCCCAATAGTGCGAGGAAAGAAGGAATACATATAAGTATCAGTACGGCATCTTATTTCTCTAATCTTATCCCTCCGGTGATTGCGACCTAAATAGGTTAGCGGAAGACGTATTTCATTGCACTCGAAATTTAAATTTTTCCACATATTCTCCAATAAATTCGAACGCAAGCTACGTCGTCTGTCTTCCAAACTATCCCAGCCCAATCTATGTATCAATTCTGTGACGCTTTCATAAGGGCTGCAACAACAAGTCACGAATCTAGCGGCTCTCCTCTGCACCCTCTCAACTGGAATGCTGTCAATAAAATCTTAAAACACTTGAAAGAAAGCAAGAACCACGTAGTCCTAAGTTGGCCAAAACAAAAAAGAAGAAATAAATGGATTTCGCTCTTTATATCCATTTAGCTATTTTCTGAATCAATTAGTATACATTGATTCTTCAAGTCTACGTCATTTTTGCATATGTATATGTATTTTTTAAAAGTATTATTGTTTACCACTATACGGATTACACAAAATTTAATTAAATCCACCCTTGTATGCCTACCCAACTCGTCAACAACACGCTGTCAGGATCGGCATCATCATAGATTAGTTAAAGTCAAAATATTAAATTGTTGTAGAGGAGTGAGAGGGGCGTTTTGGTGGTGCGCCGAAATATCGTAAGTGTGTCTACCGCCTTTGGGAAATAACGTCGGGTATATGCCAGCGAACTAAATTATATCTTTAAGCAATGTCTGGTTCCCCTTAATACTGCAGGATTATGGCATGAATTTGCCCGAAGATTTAAGTGTTCAGAACGTATCAGTATAATAAATCTCCACTATTTGCGAAATTAGACGTCATGAGTCCTGCTGGAGTGTACAGGACGGTAATAAGCGAGCACGGACACCTGCTGGAATGCGGGTGATGAGGGGCAGCGTAAATAAGTAAGCGCTCCCAATTACGACAGCGATCCAAATACGAGATACCGCCCGACACACAACCACCGACCGGTCGATAATTGTTTCCTCGCGGCAGTCAGGCATACGTAACTCGTGAGGGCGAAACAAAGGAGGACCGAACAGCAATCAGGAACACTTACCACTGTGCGTTAATTGGCCGGCTAACGTGGCATTACAGTGTCCGTCCGGGATTTTTGGAGAAGACTTCATTACTGGCTTCGGGAGCCAAATCGTTCATCAAAGCAGTCAACAACTGTGATCAGCCTCTCTTTTAGTAGTCGGCTGCTTATTTTAGTCTGTCGTACGTATTCACGGAGTACGAAGAAAATATCCTTAATGCCGGGAATTGGCCGTCTATCTACTCGAACCAAGAATCAATACCTTTTTTTCGTTTTCATATGTTGCTTGAAGTTGTTTTTGGATAAACCTCAGTCTCTCAGATAATTTTAGTTTCACAAACACAGTTTTTGACAGACAATGGATTCAAATACTTTTATCACTTATTTCCATAATGATTTTTATTAGATAGCTTAACTAATATAAATTAAAGGTTAGTTATTGCTACTTTCTTCTCGCTAGATAGAAATATTGTTAATTACGTACGATCTCGTAATCAGGTTGGGCTCCTGAACACCTCCATCCTGAGGACGCATCTTGTTTGACGGATTCTTCCATTTTAGGGAAATGAATCTTTTCCCAGCAGTTGCAATCACTGATTTTCTATGAGAGTAACGGAATAACCTTCCAGATTCTTCATTGTTTATTAAGATTAATACGACTTTGAAATAGGTTTTCAGTTTCAATGCGTCAGCATAAACGTTTAACTGGTACTTAAAAGATAATTTGTTTTGTACAATTTAACGTCTTTTATTCAAAATGTAGCGAGTGATTACTGATGTGTGCTGACCTTCTAACCGTTCATTAATGTCGATTCACACTAGATATCAAGGAACAGTCAGGTCAGATCAGCTCACGGCCCAGGATTTCGGCAGTAGCAGTCATTACTTGCGGACAGGTCAGGTAATATCATATTTTTTGAGAAATAAATAAACAATTTTACCTTCACATATTGTTTTATTACCATGTAAACCTTAAATTTTATATGTTCAATTTAGCAATATAGTTTATCTTAGTTTAACAAATAAGAGGACAATGAACTTAATTCTCAGTACTTTTCAAATGAATGAAATAAATTCATAAACTTTTTTGCGATAATTTGTTGTGAAATATTGTGCAATTTTATAATTTTCATTTGCTTAACTTGTAGGAGTTTTTCGCCATATCTATCCATAGCGCAGTTTCGTTAGATGACTGGCAGTAAATTTAATGAGTAAAATATTAAACTTCACTCGAATCTCCTACAAGCTCTATGAGATGTACGTCGTATATGTTGATTTTACCTGACTACCGAATGTTCACACTACTGGTTCGACCAGCTCAAGGAGCACTACGCCCTTTCACTGCTGTTGATCAGTCGAGGCTAGATCCTCCTGTCGACCTGCCTTGTCCTGACGAGGCCAAACCATCCACTGAGAAAACTCTCAATGGATGAAGTGTGTAGCGATTTTGATCTTTTCATTAACCAGGCTTGATCTGACCCGACCTAATCTCTAGTATGAACCGGCATTTAGTGTTACTCAGTTTGAAACAGGATATTTTGTGTTGGAGAATGTGGATTCTCACTGCAGTCGAAACGATTATTACGGAAAAATCTCCGTGTAACGGTAGCAGAAAGAAATGATTCGATGCTTCTCGTAAATCCATGTCTGAATCCGCTTTAACGTTCCGAAAAAAAAGGAGACACATTGATCATTGTTTAACGACTTCCAGGTAGTCATTATCACCATGTTTCCTCTCATAACAAGCACTGATGTTAAAATTTCTACACAGTATATAAATTACTATAGCTGGGAACGTGTCTTGTTGAAGCATATAGACTATTAAACTTTCAAAAATCTCTATTGGTTGCCACAGATTTTTCTGAAAATATTATTCTAAGATAAAATAGAAATATACTTTAGATTTCATCACTCTCTCTCTGCAGACCTGATTTACGGCTCCTGGAATCGGCCTTCTGCATCTGCGTTCGACAACTTAACGAAAATTAGATCGGAAGAACGTAACGTAAATCATTATGTCATAGAATACACATTCAGGAGAATAAATGACGAACGTGTTGTTTGGGTGATCCCAGATACGGATTTATTCCCCACACGTATTGTTAGTGCCTGACCACAGAATTTCTCACAGGAATCATTTCCGTTCCTTTGGAATAGCATCAAAAAAATTCTTTTTAAAAAAAAAAAAATAGTTAGAAATGTCTTTTTATTTGTCAATGTGAGCAAATTTCAGGGTGTTGCCTTGCACTCTGCCGAAATAAATGTGTACAGCATTTTAAGGAAGACATTCTTAGTAGTTTTAGTGCTTTCTGAACCGAGTCCAGTTCGATCACTTCTAATTGCTTCTTAGACGATAAGAACAAAGAGGAGAGTGCTACATATAAATTCCTGAATCCACAGTGGTCTAACCGTTTCACTCTCCAATTGCTTAGCGCTTCGTTTTAAGCGCCAAGAAGCGTGCAGCGCTTGCATGTAGTTTAAGTCACCACCAGAAGGACTCGGGTTAAAATATTAAGTACCCGTTATAACTAGTTCACATGTCATTGCTTCTCCTAATTCCAATAAATATCCGTTGAATTTCTCTGTCTCTCTCTCTCCCTATACATATATATATACTAGCGGATATTAAGTACCCGTTATAACTACTTCACATGTCATTGCTCCTCCTAATTCCAATAAATATCCGTTTAATTTCTCTCTCTCTCTCTCTCTCTCTCTCTATACATATATATATATATATATACAAGCGGAGTTTCCGGCTTTGCCCGGTATAGTTCGCGTAGATTTAACTGTACCCTATTTTTATTCCCGCAAAACATTTGTACAAAGTTTCATAAAATACGCGCCAACTTTTTCGGAAATAAAGCAAACTTACATTCACCCGCCCCCTACCAAGAAACTGGTGGGCTGAAGTTCATTTGCACGTTACTATTTTCATTCGTCCGAAAATATTCATGTAGGCTATATCAAGCTTACTACATTACTGAACAACTCTAGATTATGTTAAAAACTCACATTTGATTCAATTGCGAAGTGAATGGATTTACTTGTGACTTGAAACTCCAGATCCTTTAACTGTGCAGATAAAATATCAAAAGTCAATCCGGAATAATATTATCGTAAACAGAAGACTAATGCTGAAGGCCAGAGATATTGTCCAGAGATCGTGCTTAAAGAAAATCTCTGTTGTTTTTACGGCTATCTATGTCGTTTAAAACTTGATATCCCGAATTAAAGGAAAGAATACTTCAAGCTATGGCTTTTAAAAATTGAATATATCGAATTAAAAGAAAGAATACTTAAACTTTTGTTGAGTGTGCAAAATAGCTATTACTGTAAGTTATCTTATTGGTTTAGCCTAATTAAAGGCTATGGTCAGAGACATTGTGTTGTGTGTTTAGTGCGGAGTATGCGGCATCTAATAATTCCTCCTGTGGAATTTCTCACCATACGTTCAGAATTTCATTTAATGCTCCAACATTATTTACCGTTGAAACATAAGACATGCCAGACAAGTGAATTAAGATTCTAAGCTTTAAAACGGTGAAAACTCCATTGAAATCCGCCCCGTAGTTTCCGAGTTTTTATATGACCAATATTTCCGGTTTTCGTTTTATAGATATAGATATATATATATATATTCGCAGGTACCACGAAAAGATAAATTTTGTGACGTCTGTAGTCTGTCTCTTATTTCTAACCTGGATCTTCATTTCCCGGCCACATTTCAGTGACCTATTCAGCATTTGCTACGCCTTCTCAAATCGCACTCGGTGACAATGAACGCTGGTCACCAAGTCGAACACGCAACTTTTGGAGTCACTTGTTCAACTTCTTGGACATTCTGAGGTGAACGAATAGAAGATGGCTAGGGAACGACCTATCAGCAATGCGGGCGCAGGTATTTTACGCTTAATGGTATCGCGGCGTGATACTGCTAACAGCAGGTGGCGGTGTTGCGACGACATGATGCTTGCTAGTCAAGAAGTGGACTGAGAACACCAGCGTCACAATTAATGCCGGCTACTGGGACAGCGCGGCAAAAAGCCTTGTCCAGTGTGTTGCTTACATTAGGCCCCGGGTCCAACGAGGACGTGACCGAACTTTGTATCGGCAGCGGACAGCACCGCAGACCACAAAAACGCAGCGCCGAGGAGCTGAAATACACTGTCAAACACGCAGCTTGTAATGCGAGAATAATCTTAGGATATATTGCTGAAGATATATCTGATACTTCAGATTCGGCTAGGTGGACCAGTTTTTCAGTAAAGTTGTTAAATAACATACCCGCCGTAAAAAGAGTAGAATACATTCACAATAAGGAATTATACCTTCAACTTCAGAGCATTTTAACAGCTACGATAAAGAATAAATTAATCTTCTAGAGTCACATAGTTTGGATGGATAGTTACAGACTCAATTCCAAAATCTTTAAAATCGCCTCTAGAGGGAAAGTGATTAATGAAAAATATTCGTCGATAGTTAGAAACGATCTCGCACAACTGGAATTGTCCAAAACGAGAATTTCTGGATAGACGATTTCTCAAGGGGTAGAAAGCAAATAGTTATAGTTATTTATTTATCGTATGATTATTTAACAAGTTACACAATAGGAAATATACATATCACAATCTTGTAAAATTTCATATCTCTAGATCTAATGTTTTAATCCAGTCAACTGCACTGATCAACGCATCATTTATTTCCGCTATTGTTCCCTTATAGGTCCGAAGAGGACAGTCAGAAACGATGTGCTTGATTGTCTGCAAGTTGGCTCCATAGTCACAATTTGCAGAATCTAACCAGCCCCATTTATGTAACAAGTAGGCGCATCTCCCTTGTCCGGTTCGAATCCGATTGATGATTCTCCCTTGCCGCCTGGGGAGATCGAAACTTTTTAACCTTACTGAGGGATCCTCAACTAGATTTTTATTGGCTACTGACGACTGACGAGATCGAAACTTTTTAACCTTACTGAGGGATCCTCAACTAGATTTTTATTGACTACTGACGACTGCTCCCATTTAGTTGTCCACAGCTTGTTGATGTTGAAAGAGGACTCTGTATGGTTGATTGCTGTGCGCCATGGTGGTTTTCTTGATTTCAAGCGTTGGTGTTTTGCTTGAATAATGTCTTGATGTATAGCAGCTGATGTTCTTCAGGATATTTTTCCAGATTTTTAAGAGAGCTTCTGATCTTCTTAGTGCTGGGGGTGAGATGTTGCATAGCACTGGAAGCCATATGGTGTTCGTACTGTGAATACATCCCGTAATTATTCTCATTGCCTGATTGAGTTGCACGTCTATCTTCTTTGTATGGGCACTATTGATCCAGGATGGGCAGCAGTATTCAGCAACAGAGTATGATAGAGCTAAGGCTGTGGATCTCAGAACGTGAGCACTGGCTCCCCATCAAGTATCTGCAAGCTTTTGGAGAATATTATTTATCGTTTTGGCTTGCGCAACCACGTTTGAGAGATGGTGTTCGAAAGTTAGAGTTATATCCAGCGTTATACCCAGATATTTTAGTGTGCCGCAATACGGCAAGAGTTGGCTTCTGAATTTAACTTCTGGTTATAGTGCGATTGTATGTTGCGTAAATGAAATGTTGAAATAATTGTTTTCTGAGGATTTAGATGGAGGCACCATTTCTTGAAGTATTGATCTAACTTTTTCAGATCAGCTGATAAAGTTGTTTCTGCATCCGAAAAGTTAGGATTCTGGTTCACCAAACAAATAACATCAGTGTAAGTAAATTTTCTTGAAGATGTTCCCGGTAAATAGTGATTAGACAAATTGAATAGGTGAGATGCTAAAACAGATCCTTGGGGTAAGCCGTCATTTAGTATAAATATTCTGATTCTTTATCAGAGTATATCTGAAAATATCTATTGCTCAATATTTTGTTAAGTAGTTCCGTAAGTTTTCGACATGGGATAGTACCCACAAATTTCAAAAGAAATCCTTCTCGCCAAACAGTGTCATAGGCAGCTGACAGATCCAAAAAGGCAACCACATTTACTGATTTCTTCTCAACCCCATTTTCAATATGAGAGGTGAGAGTGAAAGCCTGGCCATTACAACTTCTCCCTGGCCTAAATCCTACTTGTTTTATGGGAATCTAGTTATTGATCATTTCAGAAATTCTATTGTAGATCGGGTGCTCAAGGAGTTTGTATGTGACACTTAGAAGTGCTATTGGTCGATAGTTTACCACTTTTGTAGTGTCCTTATTTGTTTTCGATATGGCTAATTTTTTTTTTTTCTTCATAAACGGTGGGAGGTTTCCAGTTTGTAGGATATTTGAGAAGAAGTTGGTAAGCCATCTTACTGTAGCTGGTCCACAGTGGGCCAAAAGTTCAGGATATATATAATCAAATCCAGCTGCTTTTTCCAGTTTCATTTGTTTGATTGCGTCTTTGGGTTCTTCTTCTCGGAATGGAATGGAGAATTCAGAAGATTGTGAGGCTGCTTTTTACTTGTTGCGTAATTTTAATCTGATATCTCTTTTTGTTTTCTTGTCTTTTGTGTTCTTAGAAACCGATACTAGGTGTTTGGCAAAACCATTCAAATTAATGGCAGTTTTTGATCTTCTGATCACAGGGTTTGAGCAGTCTAATTTTCTAATGACAGACCAGGCTTTTATGCTAGATTGGGTGTAATCCAAGGATTCGACTGTGCGGTGCGAGATATTTCTAAGACCCTCGTCTAGTGATTGAAGGAGGTGTATAGCATTATCAGAGGTTGGATGTTCCTCATATTTCATTAGTAAATTCTCACTTTCTGGGCTCCAACCAGGGATATACTCTTTGCGACATCCTCTAGGAATACATCGTCTCCAACATATTACTCCAACAAATATGCTATAATTATTGAAAGTTGGTTTAAACCATCTGATATTGTAGTCTGTTTGCTTTGCTTGGCTTTCTTGAAGTTCCATCTTGGTGTAGGGTGCGATCGTATAACCGGAATAGTCGTTCACACCTCTAGGATAACAGGTCTGTGTTGATTGTGGGGAAAATCCTTAACCACTGATCGACGAACTTGACTGATGGAACTCTGGAGTTGGGTTGTAAAACATTGGTCTGGAGTATATCCTCGGCACCATCGAGCTGAATGAAAGGGCGGCAGATCTTTAGCATTATAAATTAATTCCAGATTATTAGTTTCCATCCAGCTTTCAAGTATTTCCCCATTAAGGTCATTCTTGCTATATCCCCAGAACTGATGTTTACTGTTGAAGTCACCAAGTACTATAGTTAAGTAGGAAACGCCGTTTGTTACTTCTGGCTTTACGGTTAGTCGACGTCTACGTCATTAGGGATGGGAAAGGACGAAGGGCAAGGAAATGGAAGGAATTCGGACATGTCCCTTTGAACCAAACCAGCATTCGCTTGGAATGTTTTGGAGAAACGATGGAAAACTCAAATCCAGATGGCCGAATGGCGATTCGAACCGGCGTCCTCCCGAATATGAGGCTAGAGCGTTGCCGCTCACTCACCACGTTCGTTAATGCCGTATCAGTGGAGCAGAAAATGAAAGCAGGAATGCAACGCCGAAGTGAACTGAGACTATTGCTTTTCATTAGTCTAATGAATAGCAATGCTGGTGGTTAACAGCCTGAGGATCGGTTGTTTTTTAGCTAAAATAAATTTATAAAACTGGATTTAAAATATAGATAAGTGATTATTGTACGTAATTTCTTCTGCAGTTGCTTGTACAGCTGGTGAAGGGCTGCTGGTGAAGGGACAGAAATAGATTATCAAAGTGATACTGATTGCAGATTCGCGATGGGGAAAGTCACAGATATTAAAGAAATAGATGAAATGGCTGAAACAATAACTGACTGCGGTAAAATTGGAAAAGAGGAGATAAATTCTGAAAATGTAAAGCCAGTAGTAAGGGTGTTAATGGTAAACTGTAGAAGTATAATGAACAAAGTAATTGAATTTGCAAACTTAATAGAGATGCACGAACCACAAGTAATAATTGGGGTAGAGAGTTGGTTAAAAGAAGAAGTACTAGACAGTGAGGTTTTTCCTGATGGTTACAGAGTGTACCGCAGAGATAGAGGAGCAATTGGTGGAGGAGTCTTCATACTAGTTAGCAAAAACTACCACAGTTCACTGACGTTCATAGATCAAGACCATGAGTTACTTGGGGTAGATTTCTGGGGTAATAAAAAAGAAAAAATCAGAGTGTTGGCTGTTTACCGCAGTGGAAGAATGACAGAAGAGGATGAGGCTCTTGGGGAGAAATTAAATTCATACTCAGATTTCAGAGGTGAGAATAGAATGTTCATCATCGGCGGGGATTTAAATTTACCAGGTGTAAACTGGGAAGGGAATAAGATAAATAACACAAGGGAACAAAGATTTTCAAATATCTTAATAAGGGAAGGAGGATTTACACAAGTGGTTGAGCAAAACACTAGGGGACAAAATATTTTGGATATATTTCTAATTAAGCCCGATGAAAACCTTTTGAGGTATCAAGTAACTGAAGGATTAAGTGATCATGAAGCAGTTCTGATGGATATTAGAGGATTCAGTAAACCAGCAGCCAAAATTGAAGGGGGAAATAGGTACAATTATAAAAAGGCACAGGTTTCAAATTTGAGGAGATATTTCAGATAACAATTCAGCAAATGGAAGGAAGGCTCAGGTACAGTAGAGTCAAGGTGGGAAGAGTTGAAGGAGATAATAAGAAAGGGGGAAGAAAAATTTATTCCAAAGCAAAAAATAAAGAGAAGTAGAGAACCTATGTACTATAATAGGGAAGTGAGGAGGTTAAAGAGGTTGGTAAGAAAAGAACATAACAGAGTTAAGAGACAGCAGGGTAGTAGGGAATATTTAAAACAACTAAACAAGGACTTAATAACAGCAATGAAAATGGCTAAAGATGGGTTTATGAAGAGTATTGTCAGTGCAGGGGGACCATTGACTGATGCATCTAAAAATTTCTATGGCTACATCAGGAAACTGAGGGGAAGGGAGGATGTAGAAACACTTATAGATAAGGATGGAGAAGAAGTTACTGAGGATTTGAAAAAGGCAGAGATTTTAAGTAACTGGTTCAGTGAAAGCATTAGGGACAATGAATCAGAAACAGGAGGGTCTAATTCGGAGAACGAGCTTAACAACACAATTAGAAATGACGATAGTAAAAAATTTGATAGCCATCCTGAGGAAATCATGAAGGAAATAAGAAAGCTGAAAAAACATAAAGGGGCTGGTGAAGATAATATTATTACAGATATCTTAAAGTTAGCCGGATGTGACATTGTACCTTATCTAGAAATATTATTTAAATTGAGTCTAGACACTTGCTGCTTACCACAGGACTGGAAAAGTGCAATAGTAGTACCGGTACATAAGGGAGGGGTGAGAAATAGAGTTGAGAATTACAGGCCAATCAGTTTGACATCAGTGGTAGGTAAATTAATGGAAAGATTGATATGCAACCACATCAGAAATATATGTGAGGAACGTAATTGGTTTTCAAGCAGGCAACATGGTTTCAGGCAAGGATATTCATGCGAATCTCAGTTGGTGGGATATATGCAAGATATTTCAGATGAAATGGACAAGGGAGGCCAAATTGATAGTATAGCACTAGATCTGTCTAAGGCATTTGACAGAGTAAGCCATAAAATGGTAGTAAATAAGGTAAAAACCATTGGAGTGGATATGAAAGTCATTTGCTGGGTAGAAGAATTTTTAAAAGGTAGAAAACTGAAAGTTAGGGTAGGAAATGTAGTATCAAAAGAAGTGGAAGTAAAAATGGGAGTGTCACAGGGTAGCGTATTGGGACCATTGCTATTCATTATTCTAATGAATAATTTTGTTGATTGTTTACTATCTGAAATGAGATTGTTTGCAGATGACATAATGCTGTATAAAAGAATCAAAACGATTGAGGATTGTAAACAGTTGCAGGGTGATCTGGACAGGATATCTAATTTGGTTGGTAAACATGGAATGAAGATAAATGCAAAGAAGAGTCAGCTTATTAGATACACAAATAAAAAACAAAAGGTTAATTATGAATATAAGGTGGGGAAAGAATTTCTTGCTGAAGACTTGAAATGCAAATATCTTGGAATTACTTTTGATAAGAAACTTAACTGGGCAGGACACATAGGACATGTGGTAGGAAAAGGTTTCAAAGTTCTGCACTTGTTGGAGAGAGTGATGAGGGGATGTACGAGAGAAGTCAAGGAATTGGGTTACAAAACTTTGGTCAGACCATTGCTCGAATATGGTAGTGTAGTATGGGACCCTCATTTTACGTATCAAATACAGGAGTTGGAGAGGGTGCAAAGAAGGGCTGCTAGATTTGTTTCTGGAAATCATCGCAGAATGCAATCAGTGACGGATATGATAAAGGAATGGGATTCATTGCAAGACAGGAGGAGGATGAGGAGGGTCATGGGAGTATACTGGTGATGAGGCATGGAGAGATATTGCAATAGGTATGAAAAGTAGTGCATGGAAGGGAAAAGATGACCATGACCACAAGTTGGCACTCGATTTCAGGCACAAGGGTATGGGAAGATTCTCTTTTTTAGGTAAACTTTGAAGGAATTTAAAGATAAAATTTGTAGAGGGCAAATGTAGGTGGGTGCAGGATAGGGGGAAGATGGGTGTGTGTGGATATTGCCACCGGAGCCTGTGCTCCATTGCAATTAAATTAAATTAATTAAAACAGCAAAAATTAGTATTTTAACAAACAACTGCAGAAGAAATGGTTTACAATAATTACGTATTTTTCCAGCCCTACCAGGCATTTCCAACAGGGTTACTCAACCATTACAAGAGAACCCACACGAAACTCCTCAGTCCACAGAACCACAGAGAAAATCATATTCAACAAAAAGCGTAAAACCGATAGTGTTATCCCTAAATTTATCATTGTAGAAGTATGTAGTTGCTTAGTCTTTGCCATTAAAACCAAGCATGCAGCAGAAAAATACCAACAGTTGCACTGGACGCACTTATTAAATATTTACAATTATTAAAATAAGAGATCATTACGAATAGCTGCAGGTGGACATCGACAGGATATATTAGTGGAAAGAGCAACAGGAAATGAAGATAAATGAGAGAATGACTCAGCTTATTAGAAAAATAGATAGAAAAACAAAGATTTTATGTGATCAGAAGGTGCAGGAGTAATTATTCGTTGAAGGAATAAAGGTAAATATATTGAAATATCGATTGATAATAAACACAATCGCTCAGAACAGTGGACAGGTGCTAGAACCGAGCGTGTTTATTGCTCTGGCATCGCTTTCGGGAGGACTCCGGTTCGAATCCCCGTCTGGGCATCAAGATTTGGGTTTTACATGGTTTCCCAAAATCCATCCAGGCGAATTCCGGGGTGCTTTCTTCAAAAGGCCATGGCCGAATTCCTTCCCGTTCCTTGTCCCCATTTCCATCCCGCCCTAATGACCTCGACGTCGACGAGGCGTTAAGTCATAAGGAGCGTTTTCAAAGTGCTGTGTCTGCGAGAGATAGTGCCGACACGATATATCAGAGAAATGAGGAAATTGGGATTTAAAGCTTTGGTGAGACCCTTTCTAAACTGTGGTGGATAGTATCCGACCTACATTATGCGTGAGTTGGTGGGGAAACAACGGAGGCAAGCTAGAACCGTAAGTGAAAATTACCGTAGAACACAAACAATAACTGATATAATAAACTGGAGCTGGATGGAAACTGAATGGAAAACGCAAAGCAGGGGAAGAAACTTTCGGAGTGCATAAGGCATTCTTTGATGACGAGGCCTGTATGGATATTGGTGAACGATAGGAGTAGAACGTGAACGGAAAGAGACAACCATGACCACGTGGCTTCATACACAAATTACTAGGAGCATTTTCAATTGTAGGCAAGCAATCCCAGATTGGAAGAAATTTTCTGGGGATATGCTGATTAAGTTAACTCACTGAAGCAATGAAAGACTTTAAACTGAACATTAGTGTAATATAAAAGCAGTTCTGGATTATACCACCTGTCATTACGCCTTATGGATTCAAATGAGATTTGTTCAAGAATTTTCAAACGGTGTTATAACCTTTCAGTAAAACATATGTTGTGTTGTAGGAGGTAAACAGGCTGATCTCGTAAGCTCAGGCAGATTTCTCAACAAAATATGAGTACTCTGTGACTACAAACATTAAATACTTATGCCACGACTGCCTACTTAACACATTTATAACTAATAGTTTGGTGGGAGATGAGGACTGTTTGGGCAATTTGAAGCTTCTGTTCCTAGTGAATATTTTGTTACTTAAAAACAAAATGCTTTTAGTCTAGTCTCCCTGATAGTTTTTAGAGCAATGCCGAGGGATCACTTTTATTGAATATAGAGAAATATAGCAGTGAGAACCAATAACTAAGGCAATTTGTTAAACTAAAAATTTGAATCGGTATATTAGTAGGTCTACGTATTTGGGTGCACTGCCTACCCTTTTCTCGAAGCGATTAGAGTCATTTTTGAATTTCAATTACTTCTGTCGTATTCATGCTACATGTCCCAAATTTCTGTTATGCATTGATATCAGATATCTTAGCAAACATACTGAATTTTATTTCTTTACTGTTCTGATGTTATTCGGAAGCAAACTTCAGCGATTTTGTCACTGACTGATTGACTGATGGTCATCAGAGCTCCAAGGCACTTCCCATAGCCGCAGAAAGCTAAAATTTGGTACACAGATAACATTTTACCCACATATTATAAGAAAAGTCTGAAACTCGTAAATTTCCATATATCTACCCCTAAGGTGAAATCTCTTTTCACCCTAATAACTCAGATTTTTACTGCAGAGTGAGCTTACTAAGTTTAACTAATGTGTTAAATTTTACTTTTTTTTTTTTTTTTCTTACTTTGGAAGTTATTGAAATTCAATTTTTTATTTCCACCACGACACCCCGACATCAAAATTCCATTGTATTTCCAGTAGTCATAGAAACAAGTGATTTGGTAGGCATATATAGTTTAAAATCATTAGAAAAATGTTGGAGTTTTTTCCCGTATTTATTTAATTACAGTCCCAAACATGAAAAATTCTGGCACTTATTTGCGACTTAATTGCTTTGCTCCGAATGAAACTATATGCCTGAGAATCTTTGAGTGGATACAGATCAGCAAGTTTAACTAACATTGTAAATTTTACTTTGCTCCTATGCTTGGTTTGGAAGTTACTTGTAATTTATTTATGGTGGTAGTTAAACCAGCGGCAATCTGCATTGCTCGGCTACGGCGCACACCCATTGTTTTCAGAGAGTGTGGCATTGTTGGTAACGTATATTAATGTCTTCAATTCTGAAATGTTCTTATTCGCCGATTTTAAAATGGAATCATTACATCAAAGCAGCGATTCAAAATATGCTATGAACTTATAAAAAGAAATGAGATCCCACAAAAACAATTCTTGTAAAAATAGGCTATGTCTTGTGCTCGTGAAATGACAAAAAGTTATGAGATCTCCTACTGAGACAAGTCTACATTTTACAGCGTACATTCACTTCACTTTGTGAAACAGAATGATTTATCTCGGTGTCATAGATCATTTATTTAGAATTTAAAAAAATATAATCTGGTGACTTGGCCATTATGCACGTCATAACTTTTACAAAAGTTGAGGGCATAGTATATACTTGTCAAATTCAAAAAAGAGCGAGGGAAATCTTGGCTTTAATGTATTTGTAAGTTTGACTAAGCAACACATTTAAGGTAGTCTATTTATACAGGTTAACTAAAACAAGGCGCGCATAATGGCCAAGTAACAAGATATTTTTTAAATTCTAAATAAATGATCTATAACACGGAGAGAAATCATTCTGTTTCACAAAGTGAAGTGAATAGACGCTGTAAAGTGTAGACTTGGCTCAGAAGGAGATCTCATAACTTTTTGTCACTACACGAGCACAAGACTTGGCCTATTTTTACAAGAATTGTTTTTGTGGGATATCCTATACAACAGTGGCCCCAGATCGGATGTAGTATTTGATCAACAAAGGAGTATTGCTGATTAGGATTTCATCAATAACATTGGAAAACATTGAGTACGATGAAGCAAGCAGTTTTCAGCAGTAAATCAAAACTGACAAAGTGACGCTGCTATTGCTTGCAGGACAGCTTCTTATCCGTTTACCACTATTAATAACTTCTATAGAAAATTGGCCAATAACTTTGCTCTCATATTAATATTCGTCACAATCTATGCAGGAAAGAAAAAATATTTTCCTTGCTTCCGTTTTCCAAGTGATTTTTTAAATTCCAGGTGTTGAAGGTAACATGAATCCTGGTTTTTAAATATTTTGATATATTTTTGGAATATTTTTAGAAAATTACTGGCTTTAGGCTAAAATATCGATACATCGACATGTCGATATGTTTTTCTCTGTACAGTCGGGGACACAATTCGCGAGACCCCTCGCCTTTCGATTATGCTTCGTTCTAGACACGAATACCGCATGGGACAGCATAACTGGTAGGTGATACACTAAATTCATGACAAAATAGACCTCTCACCTAGCACTTTACCCAAGACTGAAAAAAATGAGCCTGCGCAGTAAGAAACTCGCAGACGCTTAGAGGCAAAGTTTGGAGTTCTACAGTAAAAATAACGGCGAATATCACCATTTTAATAATAATAATTATTGAAATAACCAAATATATTGATTATAGAGGAATGATAAAACTTTTTCGTAATTTTGATAACCATTGTGTATTTTTTTTCCCGAATTAATAATTGGCAATTCGCTAGCAAACGCAATTATATGCTGTCCCATGCGGTATTCGTGTCTAGAACGGAGCATAATCGAATGAGGAGGGGTCTTGCGAATTGTGTCCCCGACTGTACATATCGATAGTTTCTTTAAACATCGATAAGATGTTTTTCGATATACTTTTTTAATTTGCTCACCCCTGGTTTCCATCTAACGATAACTTAGTTTTCTCAGTCGAGATGTTTGTCTTAATTGCAGAATGCGAGCGGCATCGTATTATTTGGAAGAATTAGGTTAAGGTTTGTTGTGGAGGCATTTCATGCATAATGAATTTGCGTTCAATTAGCCACTGGTCTGCTTATCATATAACTTTTGACGTGGGAGAGTCTGTACAGTAACAAACGACGCGAATGAAGTTACCAACTAGTCATGAATATAATCTGTTATTAGAATAATTAACAACAATGGTCCCAAGTATAGTATCCTGTAACACTCATGTTTTTATTTCCACTTCTTTTGGACTTTATTTCTTAAGCTAACTATTTGTTTCATAACTTTTTTATTAATTAAAAACTAAAACTATTCATCTGATCATAAAAAATATCAGATGAAAATCGAGTATGATACCAGAGAAAATTTAACTGACTAAACTCCTATTAAGAATTTCATTTCAGGATGGTGATTCTTTTTCTTCAATAAATAGCATAGTTGCTGGCGTTGGTTGCTAGCATTGTCTAAACCATGATGTCGATAGCCTCCAACCTATTTAGGTTGTAATGACAGGAGAGATAAGATTAGAGAAATAAGATACCATACTGATCCTTATATGTATTCTTTCTTTTCTCGGATTATTGGAGATCGGAATACCCACAGTTAGTTTTGGTGCAAAGCACCCTCTGCAAATCACAACATTTATGAATTGCAGAGTATAGATGTAGATATAGATAGCCATATTCTACGAGTTATCCAGAAGTTATCATGGCGTCGTTATCAATATTTTTGTATCTAGGACGTGAGCATAACGTCTCCAAGGCTTACGTTAGTGTTGAAATAGTTCATCAGCTTAAGCTAACTCAGAGGATATCAAATGGCTTTCGATTGCAATCCTGGTCATGAAGCGCCCCTTTTTCAAACTAACTGAAGCTTTGTCAAAGTTCATCTTGTATATGTGTGTTTCTGTAGGAGCGGTATTTAATTTGTAGCTACCATGGAATACTGCAGGAATTGCTTAACACACTTTTTAAGTCGAAGTACGAAGTAATTTACTTACAAAACTGTGATATGTCTTCTTAAGAGCACTAGTATAATATATATCTCGTATATATATATATATGTATATATATATATGTGTGTATATATATTCAGGTAGAACGTTGTAGCATGAACTGGTAAGTGGACTTGAGCGCAGCCGAGGGTTAAAAGTGTCTTTAAAAAAATTTCATCAAAATAATTTTCTGTTAGAGGTGAGAACAGAGCTTGTACGAAGACTGTTCTAAGTGGTTTCTTTGATTTTATGCTTACGAGACTAATATTCCCAAGCTGTATTTATATCCTTCCAAGAATTCTGAGAAAATTAGAAAGTTTAAGCTTTAGGTTCCTGAAAATACCTAACAGCGCTATAAAGATGGAAACTTTGTTTCTTTCGCTTATAATTCGAAGCTAAGTAAGTCGTAACCGTTTAACACAGCCGAAGCCGAAAAGAGTAATATTTTTAATAGCTCATTCCGGAAAACGAGAGCTGGCTAAAAAGTTTCGCTCCCTCGCCCGTAATAAAGCGAGCCGCCGTAATTAGCGCTTTAGCCGTAGATTTACGGTTTCTTGACTCTGGGAAACGGCCATAATGACGTCAGTAATGGCGCAGGCGTAAATCAGAGCTCCGGTGTAATTGCTAAGTTGCCAGTGGCGTCTGCTCGATCTTAGCAACCGCCTCGCATGTTACCATGCAGATTAGCAGCTCGTTCTCATAAAAACATTTCCAGTTATGAACAATAGCAATATTTGGAGAAAGTCGAGATAGATGATATCATCCCACGCGTGCATTTTAACTGTTACAACTCCATCTCCATAGAAAGGTCCTGAATTACTGTTTCAGGTGGTCTCTAGTAGTTTTGCGTCAGATAATCCGGAAATTTAGTACGCATATTAAGACGTCAGGACACTGGAATTATGAAAACATTGATGGTGATTTTTTTCAAGTATTTAAATTAATCATGTACGTGAAGTCTCCGATGAACTCTCATTTCAACCTGTTCCATACATCCCTGCTGAGGAAAGACCTCTCGGATGTGTAACATATCACGGTTAATATATGTATTACAGACAATATTAATAATGCAAAAATATTATTTTTCTACTGTTACTGTTTACTGTTTTAGAAGGTTTATTAAAAACCATTCTGATATAGCATTAAACATCCTGTAAATCAGCTATTTTTCTTTTAGAACTAGTGGACAACATGATTTCAGACTCCAAAATCTATGAAGCACGTCTTCTTGAATGGGAAGACCAATGGTCACTGGTATTTTCTGAACTCACGGATCTTCTTAGTATTGAAGGAACGTTATGGCTCAACACTGGAAACCAGAAAAGAAGAATAGATTTTAATATACCACTGCTGATGTTGATTGTTTGTTTTAGGTCAGTGCCAATTTTCATTACATGTGGACTATTCAGCCACACGGGAGAAAAGTACTTTGCTGTTGAGTAGACCAGACCCACTGCTGATGATCAAAGACTGGATTACCTCTCCATGTTGATGCAATAAGTTTCTTCTCGTCAGTTTAGTAGCATTCTTAATCAAGTGTGTCCTGAAGGACAACGTCCGGTTAAGACTAACTCCAAGATACTCCAAGGTACTTGTTGTTAGAGTGATAGTGGCATACCATTGAGTGAGGCGTCCAAGGTGGCATTGCCCTGTATGTTGTTGATGTGGAAGAAGCAGGTTTCTGTTTTTGAAACGCTTGCCAAACACCAAACATTGAGATATGCATTTAGGATTTCTTCTACTTCATTCACAGTGGACTGTTGAGTAAATATTGCCTGTTAGTCAGGGTAAACAATTTGACGTGAGATAGTCAAAGGGATATCAGCAATTTAAAAATTTAACACTAAAGGTGAGAGCAGAGATCTCCTGAGGCAAGCAGTTGCTGAGGACTTTTAATTTACTGTGATTATCATCTATCACACCCCGAATTACCTTGCTCGAAAGCATGTTATTTATGAGTCCCGACATTGCCTTACACCCCGTAAGTTTCATGAACTTGCATATTAAACTTTCCGTACTGTATCCTCCTGTACGTGGTGACCCTGAATAGGTACCTGGACTTGGTTCTCCATTATGAAACATTCTGTTCTCCACAGATAGTTTATGTTCACGGATCTCATGGCCAATGATACACAAGCAAATGATTTCTAATTCCAGCTCTTCGTGAGCCAATCAACAAAGTCCCTTGACCCTACTTTAGGAATCCTTCAAATCAACATCAAATTAATCCAGGAGTGAATATCTGTCCAGATGATCAATGGAAAACAACATTGATTTAATTTATGTTGGAGAAACTAATTAATCACCGAAAGCATATAAATTACTGGGAGCTAGTTTCTACCAAGCATACGGTACTAAATTCGTGACTCCATCCCTATTGCTCACCTAATTTCAACAAATGATGAAGACAGTGTTTTTAACATCGTGATGGAGATTAATAATATCACTGTAGTGAACACATATAAACCTCCAACCTTCCTATGCCACGATAGTGTTCTTCCAAATTTTGCACGTCCTGTAATTTATGTGGATGACTTTCACAGTAACAATTCTCACTGGGGATCTCGAACTAATGACCCGTGTGGTGAAAAACTTGCAGACTGTTCAGATGCGCATAACGTCCACCCAATCTTCACCCACAGGAAAGACGTACTTTCAGATAAGCGGAATGGAACTCTGACGCCAATCCTGACTTATGCTTTCTTTCAAGCGACCATCAAGGCTAGCGCCCAGTAAAGTAATCATACCAAATTACAGATAAACACTCAACTATCTGGAGTATATTAACACGGTTGCTGACTACGTAACTCTGATTACTTCTTTCTTCAATTTCTTGAAATGTAGTACGTTAAAATACGCGGTAAAACTGTAGCCAGTAGTAAAGAGGTCAGTTATATGGCACTCCTGAAGGCAACATACATTGTCAATGCTGTAACACAGAATATTATTTCTCATTTTGGTCTAGGGTGCATTTCAACATAACAACAGACTCTGCTAATATCACCGCGCTCGAAAATTAACAAATCTAACATTTGTTCACACAACTGGGCCCACGCAGATCACGCTGTAGGCAACTGACAATTTTAAATATATATATGTGTGTGTGTGTGTGTTGGATGTATATTATTGCTTTGATTTCGGACAGTAAAAATGTTTCGCCATAACGCCAGTGCATCCAGACGGTGTGTGTGATGGATGAGTGGCTGATGAATTAGGAGAGGATTTGCATTGCCGGAGAGGAGAATACTCGTCTATGAACACACTTTGTTCTTAGCCTGCCAATATCATTGTGAAGTAGATACTATTCTGTTGTTGTACGAAGTAGGTATAAAAAAAAATATCTAAGTAGTGACCAGTTAGCATAATACTGAACAATGTGGCAAGTAGCTACAAAAACGAACAAGCAAGGGGAATATTAGTGACTTGTTGGAAAATGCCACTTTTCGGGTTTCTTTCTTTCTTCCAAAACACCATATTTTTAGAATTCGTCAGCATGTTGTTCCCCGTGGAAACGTAAGGGCTGTAGTAATCCCACTAAGAGACATTCATTGATACATTTCTCTAATGCCCTATTGTGATATAAGGTATCCTAGTTGGTGTTGCGGCCAAGCAGTTAATAGAATTACGCACGTCAGTTCATATACGTTGGTGATACCAGTAGAACAGAAAACACGTGAGGTAATTGATAATCAGCTGCGGTTTTCCTTCATATCGGGTAGCGGTCGTTAAAAATCGAGCTTGATTACTTTCATCTGTTTGCTTTGTGATATGATTGATACGCCTAAATAGGTTCACATCCGCTCAAACTCGACTCATTACGGAGTATATTATTATTACCATAATCATAATGGGGTGAAAAAATATATTACTGCGCATAAAGTTAAAATCAATTTAGTATAGATAAAATTACTACTCGCATAAAATATGTCACTAAGCGAAAGTATGATATTTATATTGCAATCGATAATATTTTAACACAAGAATCTTATTCCACAATCAGAAGGTTGATTCCATTCTCTTGAATGAAGTCTTTAAGGGATCGTCATTAATTAATGTAAAATAAGGGTAAGGGGGTGGGTCCGGTCAAATCTCACCAAATCTCATTAAACTTAGGGGTTAATAAAAGTGTCAGGTCAACTTTTTATATCAGTTTTCTCCTCTTATTTAACAGAAAAAATGTAGTTCACAGAAGACATCAGTATTAACACTTAAGTATTTAGTGGCATAAAGCAAAATACATTACCATATCAAATAAATTTAATTATTTAAAAATTAAATGTATAAGGTAAATCTCACATGACAGGAGTGGGGGGACATCTCACTTAATTAGTGGACGTTGTCCTACCTCTGGCACATTGTTTAACTTGGAATCAGAACCACGGAGCATCCTGACATAGCTTGTATCAACGAAGCCCTTAAAAAATTCCGCGCGCACTGGGAATCGTGTCGAAAACGCTGAGTTTGGAACGAGAGCTTCTTATACACTGAGATATTAGACCGCTTCGTCTTCTTTCTCTCCTGCCTAACGCCTTCTTGCTGGTCTTCCTTCATCTCTCCTGCCTCTGGGTTGGTATTCCAGGAGTTTTAGTGGAATCAGGTTCGTCTTTATCCTCAGTACATGATCTGTCCAAAATATTCTGTAGTTTTGCAAAGTTTGGAGAACTGGTTTAACTTTCAGTTCTTTAAGAATTTTACCACATCTCTTTCTGTATCGTAACGTGTTGCCAGTTGTTCTCGTAATGAGTCGCATCTCAGCACTCGTTAGCCTCCACTCGCCAAGTTTTCGGACTTGCCAGGCCTCACTGCCGTACAGTAGGCTCGGTTTAGCAAGGATGTTAATTATCCTGTTTCTTGTGTGCCATTGAACACGAGATAGTCTGAACCTGCTGTTTATTATTCCTGTAACTTTCTTGAAGTTTGTGATTTTTTGTTGCGTATATTTTTTTCCCCCAGAGTATAGCAGACGTTTTACCGTTGGTATTTAAATACTGATATTTGCAGAATGGAGTTTGTTTTTTATTCTGTTCTATTAGACCACTCTTGTTTAAAGTACCGAGCTAGGTGGTTGAGCTGTAAATGTCAGGCCTCGCATTCGGGAGGATGCGGGTTTGAGATCTCATCCGGGCATCCAGATTTGGATTTTCCATGGTTTCCCCAAATCACTCCAAGCGAATGCTGGGCTTTAATTTAATTTAATTGCGATAGAGCGCACGCTCTGGTGGCAATTACCATACACACCAATTTTCCCCCTATCCTCCCCCTTTTCCCTTTCTTCGAAAGGTCATGACTGAATTCCTTCAGGTTCCTTGTCGCCAATCGAATCCTGCCTCTAATGACCTCGACGTCGACGAGGAGTGAAGCCAAAAGTAAAAAATGAAAAAGTGTTAAAAATGTTGTAAAGTTCTGAAACCAAAATTTCTCGTGCATTTCACAGCAGGTATTAAAGGAAGAATCGAAACAGATTGGTGAAATATTAACTGCGAGTGTTTGTTACCTGTGCGGTTGAGCCGCGATTTGTTAGCGGCGGGGCTGCCGCAGGACGGCGCGATGTGCCGCCCGATACGACCGCCTCGCTCGCAGGTGTCTCCGCGCCGCTATCGCCTCCGCCCTATCTCCGGCGACATTCCGCTCCCAGGATCCATATTAAGCGATCTGGCCCCTCTCCACCCCTCCCTTTGTGGAGAAACCATTAATGCAGTGATATGTGACCGCCAAGAATGTCGTCCCGGGTCCGGATCGCCCATTACCTCAGCAAATTAATCCCTGAACACACCGCGGCCGGGTGTTTAATGTGTCGGCTTTCTGCTTCGCGAAAAGCGATGCCGCCTCGGCCGCTATTCTTTCTCTTGATTCCAGTTTTTGGGACACTGTGGAGGAAAGCTATGAGAGAAGGTATATGCCGCTCGTGGAATTCTGGGACCAGGTTTACTATGGCCGTATTAATAAATAAAGTGCGTGGTGTGAGCCGAGACAGGAGCACCACATCACTGTGCGTCTTCATCGACGGAGACGCAACACCCGCGCCTCCACTGCGGCATACAACTAATTGGTGCTGTCGGCAGAGGAAGGACCTTCTTTTTGTTTTGGTGCCGTGTAGCCTTTTGACAATTTACTTCACGGTGCCCACCGGTAAATACGACAAAATCAGTGCAGATAAGAACCAAACTACATTCACGGCGAACAATATAATAGAACGAAACATACTTTCGATACCTGGAAGAACCGGATACACGTCTTGGACAGGAAGTACAAATTTTATTTTACCATTATTTTCCTGAAATATTTTCTAGCGTGTTCCCCACTATAGCTCACTAATTGTATCATTCTCCTGCACACTTTCTAATCATCTTGAGTTTGATTAATAATTTATAGCAATTTATTTTTAAAGCATGGTGATTGTCTTAAGTATTTTCTTTTTTTCCTACTGTCTTATGCAACCCACAACATCTATTTAACTTCATGAAAGCCTTGATGACAGATTAAAAAATGACCAAGAAGAACAATAATTAGAGTAAGAACGAAGATTATCTGGCGTTGAGTATTAATAAATAATTCCCGGCTAACTAACAGAGTAAACGCGGTGTTTTCACAGGATATTTCGGCGATCTTAAGCTCCATCGCCATCTGCAAGTAAAGTGAACTGTTAACCTGTTAACAATCGCGTGAGTAGGTTGCCACTAATACACAAGCGACAGGATCATGGTGCCATTTTTCTACAGAAAAACGCTCGTCCTCACACAACACGCATGTCTATGAACTGTCTGAGTGACGTTGACGTACTTCCGTTGCCAGCAAGATCCCCAGATCTGTCCGAAATGGAACATGTGTGGCAATCCGTCCGTTATATGGAATATCAAGAACCAGTTACTGCACTTGAAAGGCAGCTTCCTTCAGGCTTTATGACGCCCTTACCAACCGATTCAAATCTGTCCTTGATGTTTCACTTTTTTGTCGGGTAGAGTGAAATATGCTTTACATAAATTATATTTGACGAACGTTTAATTCGGACACACTTGGAAAACAAAAATCTACACAGAAAAAAAACTTGGTGGTTGCTATTACCTTCGTATCGATACGTAGACTATAATTCTCTTTCTTTCATTCACGCCGAAATAGTGCAGTTACTGCAACATTAGCCTTATATACGCGATAATGTAGTGTTTAAATGGTGCAAACTATAGCAGACATTTTGGGATTTTATATCACCGTTATATATATAGAACTACAGAAATCTGTTCGTACATGCACCACCAGGCCTGACCACTTAAAATATTGCTTTCGCAGAAGCATTTTCAACTCTAAATAGTACTGAAATATGCTTGGGGGTCTAACCCAACCGTATTATTAGCGGTTTTTGATGTGTGGCACAAACAAATTGTGTGCAAAAACGTGCTTAAAACATTTACATGGAACCCAAATCCAGAAATAAAGGAAGAGATCAAAGAAAGAGGTAAAACTTAGTCGGCTCTCATGCTTTTTCCTATTCGTCCATAATATCGTTGATGTACAGGGCTAGTCAAAATGATTGCAACGATTTTTCTTTTGGCTGTCCTATTATAGTTACGATGATGCGGTTTGTTGTTATAAGACAAGTGGCTCTCCAAGTTTCGATTGCACTAAATGCAAGCTTCCCGCGGTGGCCGCTAGAGCTCTAAGGAGCAAGATGGCTGAAAGTGAGAAAGCGTACGTTGTTCTCGAATTTCATTCGACTCAGTCTGTGGTAACTGTTCAGCGACAAAATTCGGCAAGGATCCCCCGCATGCTAACACAATTCGGCGTTGGTATCAACAGTTTAAAGCCACGGGAAGCCTTTGTAAAGGTAAAACAACGGGTCGCCATCCTGTGTCTGAAGAAACCGTTGAACGTGTGTGCGCCAGTTACGTTCGTAGCCCACGGAAGTCTACTCCTCGAGCTAGCAGGGAATTAGGTATTCCACATAAGACCGTTTGGAGAATCCTACGGAAGCGACTGTGTATGAAGCCTTACAGGTTACAGTTGCTACAAGCACTGTCGCACAACGATGAAGTACGTCGTTTTCTTTTCTGTGTCCAGTGTCTAGAACAAGACGAAACATTCGCAGAAAAACTTGTGTTTTCTTTAATGAGATGACGATCACAGGGAAAATCTATCTGCAAATGTTGCAAAATTGGCTCATGCCACTTCTGGAAGCTGACAGTGAAGATTTCATTTTCCAGCAGGACGGTGCTCCATCCCATTTTTCTCTAGTTGTCTCCGTAATTTCCTAAGCACGAGGATTCCAAACAGATGGATTGGTCGTGCTGGGGATGCTGATCGCCAGCTGATGTCATGGCCTCCTCGTTCCCCTGATCTAACCCCCTGCGACTTCTTTGTTTGGGGTTTCGTAAAAGACACAGTGTTCGTGCCACCAGTACCAGTTGATCTGCCATCACCATTGCATTTGCTCTCATTGACAGATACATGCTGCATCGGGTATAGGAAGAACTCGATTATAGATTTGATATGTGCAGAGTCACTAAAGGTGCACATAATGAGCATCTGTAGACACTCAAAAAAACGTTCACAGTTTGTTTATATATCTGTGTATTCTTGTAAATATATGTCAAATAATAAATCTGTAGTGATTTTCTGAAATCACTGCAATTATTTTGAATTGCTCTGTAGCTTATCTGTGAATTTACAGCACAAATCTCAAATTGCACTTGGTCTAAATCGCGGGCATAGCGAGTAAAGAAACAGAGAATACTTTTGCTGTTTCCTTTCCATATATCATTAGCAATTGGTTTCAAACACTAAGGAAATTCTCTTAGCAGGTGCGACTCAAACGATAATTAATCCAGTGATTAATTTCGGAGTATTAAATTTACTTTTCGTGTCACTCTCACTTAACTTGTATCTAAATAATATTTCTTGATTATTAACGTGACATCAAAGCTAAACAATGCTATAGCTTCTGTCATGCCAGGCGTCTGACGTAACTGCCGAAAAAACATTTAGGGACAAGCGTGTTTCCACGTAGAGGCGGACTTAGGCGGAACATTCCAAGAGCGCACGCCAATGTCTTCTTTTTCGTCGTCTGCTGCCTTCTCTTGGTTTGGGCAGCGTGTTTTGCCGCGCGGCGGCTGACTTTAAAGGCGGCGCCCATTAGTGTCGCTCTGACTGGAATTCGCTCGCGGCCGGATTCTGCAAACAGGACATTAACAATACACACTCAGGAACACCGCCACTAACATCTCTGTCGTGCACACTTCCAAAAGTACCATCTCCACATCGACAACACAACAATTAATCTCAAAACTGTCAGCACACAATCAGCATTATTATTGACTAGGCGTTGCCCGCAATGTTTTTTTACGGGGACTGTTAGTGTACGTATTAAACCGATGATGTCACAGCGAACACATTGCCAGCGATAAAGAAAAAGAAGTAACTTAATTCCTCCGAAACAGATCTTGTTCTGAGTCAAGTCTAAACTTCACACTGCGCATTCACTCTGCCATCAGATCTTCCACAGATCGCCCCCTATTCTAACTGACAGCCTTGACCCGTGATGAGGTCCCATCCTGATCTGGGTTTTCCATGGTTTTCCCAGATCACTTCAGGCGAATGCCGGGATGGTTCCTCACAATAGGTCATGGGCGCTTCCTGCTATATCCCTTCCAAACTATTACCCTTTCGGATAGGGGCAATGCACCCACTGCCAAACACTTTTAGTGAATCGCGGAGTGATAATAATAATAATACAAGGTGCGGACGTTCACCATCTTGTCACCTGCTCGTGGTTTCACAGTTCTTCAACCACTTTCCATAGATTATCACTACAGAGGTACGCGAACAATCGACCAGCCTCACTGTTTCCAATATGCTCGTTCCCAGGTGCCGGGCCATAACAATATGCTCTTTGTCAAAGATAATTATGTCAGTTGATTTCCCCATTTGCCACACGTATCGTCGCTACAATGACTCCCTATGCTTCTCTGCTCAACCTGTATACTTTCCTTGCCGGGTGACGCGACCGCAACGTCACCAGATGGCTCAGTAGTGTAGATACACTGGAGCGGAACATTCAGAAGGCAGTCAGAGAACTGCACTGGCGGTTGAAGGTCATGGTTCCCCGATATCGCTCCTAATCTGACCAGCCCTTATCTCTCCAAGCTGACCGCTGTGTCCAGATACCAAGTGGCAAATCTCCCTTTCCCATGTAATGGTACGGGCAACGGAGTAGGGATAGAGAAGACTGGCCTTTGTTAACCGAGCAGGCCATAGTAGTCGGTTAGATTGTTAGTGAGACAATCATCAAGCAGCAGTTTGGCAGACGAACAGTTAATCAACGGGTTAGTAATTTCAGAAGATTTAAAAGTAGAAGCAAGTGTTCCATTAGGATTCACAAGCGTTAGAGGAAAAACATGAAATATTAGGCACATCAATTTATCACCGTTATACAGCGCAACTCATCGTGACGAACCTGAAGATTTCAGTTAAAGAGAGCAGTAGTACAGATGGTAGAAGAACTATATTAAATAGGCTGTCAACGAGTAATATACATATAAAAAAATATAATCACCGTACCAATCAAGAATGCGATAAGTCAATAACAATGCACTAAAAAGGTATAAAATAGTGTTTATTTTTATGAACATCCTAAGCGATTAAGCATAATGGTTGACTTCGCAACGTTCAAGTCACCTGCTTAACGATTTTTTTTGTTTTTTTGTGGCTTCACGCCTCGTAGATAGACATCGTGGTCATTAGAGCCGGGATGAGATAGGACTAAGGAGAAGAAACAGAAAGGAATTATTCCATGGTATTTTGGACTAACCATCCAGGTACCTGCCTGGAGAGATTCCGCGAAACCATGGAAAACCGGAATCTGTATGTCTGGAGGGGGATATGAAGTTACGTTCTTCCGAATACCAGGCACGAGCCTCATTGCTATACCATCGAGCCCGATACAATGTGAGCGATCGCACTATTCAAAAGAGTTCTTACTAAAATGACGTAAAAAATCTAACAGTTTGTCATGCTGTCAAGGAACTCGCTGGATGAATCATTCAAATAATGTTGATTGCAACTGAATTAGTTCTTCATGACTGTAGTCCGTTCGCCAGGCGATTATACCTTTCACCAGAGGATAGTGATTAACACAGCTTCTGAACTGATTAAATAGTTCAATGAAATAACAAGACTGATGACAAACTTTTCATCTAGCTGTTTTTATTTCGGCGAAATCCTCGTAGCAAAGCACGGATAGGCATCAACATCGTCCAGAGATACTAAAGAACAGCACAAAACTCCAGCGAATAAAACTGTTTAACTACTCTCAAAACTATTCCTGCACTTCTCAAAAACAATTACCGAAACATCCGTGGCTCACCATCTCCTCGAATATAAAAAGTTTCTAGAGAAACACCCAGAAAACATTTCTCGAGAGTTAACAATAACATTGACAAACAAATTCATGAAAAAATAATTAAAACTTGAAAAATCACTCGCAATCATTATGAAACATTTTAAAATGGACATTAAAGCTATTTACACAAATTTAAACATGAAATAGGCAACGTAAACCCTTAAACCATTCCATATAGCTGAAAATCTTTCTCAAAACACCGTGGCTTATACAAAATTTATAATTACAAGCATTCATATAGTTTTTCATATATTATACTACTTCTTATCATATATGGGTTGTAAAAAATACAGCAACCAGTCACAATATGATGTTGATTATTAAACCATTACCGGTTTCGAGCTATACCTGCTCATCTTCAGATGGTTTGTAAATGTTTACATTAACAAATGTAATATACACGAATATATGGTTGTCCTACAGTAACAAAAGAAGTATTTGTTTATTGATCATAAATTAATAAGGTGCGATGAAGAAGATTACAATTGTAATCTTCTTCATCGCACCTTATTAATTTATGATCAATAAACAAATACTTCTTTTGTTACTGTAGGACAACCATATATTCGTGTATATTACATTTGTTAATGTAAAATTTACAAACCATCTGAAGATGAGCAGGTATAGCTCGAAACCGGTAATGGTTTAATAAACAACATCATATTGTGACTGGTTGCTGTATTTTTTACAACCCATATTTGACATCACAGTCGCGGAAGTTCCACCAATCCATCATGGATAAAATAATACTTCTTATCATATTGCACATCATTTAAATTCTTTCATAAAAACAATATTCATTCATATTAAAAAAATGTACAAACTAATAATGAATTAACTTTCATGCCTCTATGCTTAATCTCTAAGATTAAATTTAAAGAAGGCTGGATTTGAAGGCTGTTATAAAACGTTATATCTGCTGGAAGCATCGTCACTCCTTTTCTTCACCGGGTGTCTTCAGACGTGGGCTACCGAGAGATTGTTCTGGAACCGTTCATCATTTCTCAGTCAGAGCGTTGTAAGAAAGCAGATAGTCTCATGAAACCCTTATAAGGGAAAGAGAGCTACACAGGCTTGGTTTTGTTTAAAAGAAACACTTAATTCCAGTTATGACAAAAAAGAAGAACTAATTTCCAAATAATTATCGATGTACAGTGATCATGATACAAATACTATTCATGATGAGCACAGTATTAAAAGAGATCTTTAAGATCACAATGACTCTTTCTACTACCTTTACAGACATAAGTTGAAAACGAGAAAGCATATCATAGTTAATTAATTCATGGTCCAAGTTTTGTTTAAAAGGAGTTACAATAATGAACTCATATTTAAGCTTAGCCACAGACTCATGTGCTTAGGGAATCTTTGATATCTGCACTTGAGTCCATATCTTTTTTTCAGTTCTTTCTGATAAAGCTGCCTTTCTCCTAAACGGTGTGTTATCCCAGCAGAATTTTGTACTCGATAATCATAAGAGAAAAAATACGTATGTATTATAATTATAACTTTGTCCACAACCCATAGACTGACTACTTCCTACAAAAGGAGGCGTACGTATCCAGTATGTCAGAGATAGGACACCTAATTTGCGATCAACAGTATACGTAGAATCTGAACCACGGAGCTCCCGGCCTATCTTTTACAAACAAAGCAAAACCCGTATATTCGTTGCTGTACCGGGATATGAAACCGGAATGTTGAATTTGGAAATTGAGCGCCTTATTCACTGAGCTACCAGCCCGCTGATGCTGGATTAGAGATGATATTTAGTGGCCGTTATGTCTTGCGCGCTTAGTACTTGTAATTTCAGAGGTGGCAATAAAATTAGCCCATTAGCCATCACTCCCCGCTGTCCATCGCGCGTTCCACAGTCGATGAAGACGCCGTAGCTGGCTGCTCCGAGGAGCCTGATTTATCTCAGGTCATTAGTGGCCGGATGGGCGCGGAATGTCTGCACCGCCGCGAAAAAATGCGTCCCTCACCTGCGACCGTCCACTGCCAGCAGGCCATTGACCTCGCCTTCAGAAGCCACGAGAACAGCATTAGCTAACTGATACGCTATGGCCTGTTACTTCAGTATTATTCCTCTATGGATTGGGTCAGTAGAACCATTCCGGCATCGTACTGGTATTTTGCCATCTGCTATGCGGACGTCTACCTGGCCCCCTTTCCACCCAGTGTTGGTTGCTATACAGACAGCATTTATAAATATTATCATATTTGTTCTTCCTGAATGTTCTATCAAACTCCTTCCGATGTCTGTTTACTGTGTGGATTCCTGATATTTGCAGCTCATGTCTAATGTCGTTTCTTACATTCCTGCCAAGGACTGAACAGCCCTTAACCACTGCCAGAAATCTTAATTTTGTTACATTGGTTTTCACACACACAGATCGCGTCTAGTCATTCTGATACTTTGTAAAAAAAACTTATATAGATTTTTTCCGATCTTTCTCCAAATCCTGTTATTCGAAATTATTCCTCTCTCTCCTTTTTTACAAGGATAAACACAGGGCGAACCACAGCAATTAGTAAAAAACCGCCGAGCCCCCCAAATCCGCGTCCCTGGGTACGTGAGGATAGCGGTCTAGCACCTACGCTACCACAGCCAGCTGCTCGAAATCTATGTGTGTAAACAAAGATCCTAATACTAGACAGTAAAATAACACTTGACAGTTAAATCACACTAACAAAATAAATTATTCACTGACCATAAAGTAAAGTGATTGCATTCACGAACACTTTCTGAGCGGCAGTTTAATGGAATCATCGTCCTAACACTGCATCTCCGTAGTTTATTATATATACAGTTAAATATTTTGGTTATTTGTTTATTGCTGTAGATTAACAGACGTTACAGCAATTTCTCTAAATGCTTTCTTTGGTTGAAAATTCTGCAGATTCGAAAAATGTTTAGAAAGTAATCTCAATAAAGTAACTATACAAGCTATATGATTCTTCTTCACCCTGTGCGATGAGAAAATTCGGCCATTAGTAAATTCCTCAAAAACAGTTAATCATTCCATAATAAGAAATAATATGTCGGATAAACCGGTTCATTAATCTATAACAAGTAGTGTAAACAAAAAACAAACAGATCCGTTGGGCACTCATTAATTAAACAGTGCATGTACTACCGTAATCAAACAGTGCATGTACTAGTGTAATCTAACAGTGCATGTACTAGTGTAATCAAACAGTGCATGTACTAGTGTAATCAAACAGTGCATGTACTAGTGTAATCAAACAGTGCATGTACTAGTGTAATCAAACAGTGCATGTACTAGTGTAATCTAACAGTGCATGTACTAGTGTAATCAAACAGTGCATGTACTAGTGTAATCTAACAGTGCATGTACTAGTGTAATCTAACAGTGCATGTACTTGTGTAATCAAACGGTGCATGTACTAGTGTAATCAAACAGTGCATGTACTAGTGTAATCAAACAGTGCATGTACTAGTGTAATCAAACAGTGCATGTACTAGTGTAATCAAACAGTGCATGTACTAGTGTAATCAAACAGTGCATGTACTAGTGTAATCTAACAGTGCATGTACTAGTGTAATCTAACAGTGCATGTACTTGTGTAATCAAACGGTGCATGTACTAGTGTAATCAAACAGTGCATGTACTAGTGTAATCAAACAGTGCATGTACTAGTGTAATCAAACAGTGCATGTACTAGTGTAATCAAACAGTGCATGTACTAGTGTAATCTAACAGTGCATGTACTAGTGTAATCAAACGGTGCATGTACTAGTGTAATCAAACAGTGCATGTACTTGTGTAATCAAACGGTGCATGTACTGGTGTAATCAAACAGTGCATGTACTAGTGTAATCAAACAGTGCATGTACTAGTGTAATCAAACAGTGCATGTACTAGTGTAATCAAACAGTGCATGTACTATTGTAATCAAACAGTGCATGTACTAGTGTAATCAAACGGTGCATGTACTAGTGTAATCAAACAGTGCATGTACTAGTGTAATCAAACGGTGCATGTACTAGTGTAATCAAACGGTGCATTTACTAGTGTAATCAAACAGTGCATGTACTAGTGTAATCTAACAGTGCATGTACTAGTGTAATCAAACAGTGCATGTACTAGTGTAATCTAACAGTGCATGTACTAGTGTAATCAAACGGTGCATGTACTAGTGTAATCAAACGGTGCATGTACTAGTGTAATCAAACAGTGCATGTACTAGTGTAATCTAACAGTGCATGTACTAGTGTAATCAAACGGTGCATGTACTAGTGTAATCAAACAGTGCATGTACTTGTGTAATCAAACGGTGCATGTACTAGTGTAATCAAACAGTGCATGTACTAGTGTAATCAAACAGTGCATGTACTAGTGTAATCAAACAGTGCATGTACTATTGTAATCAAACAGTGCATGTACTAGTGTAATCAAACAGTGCATGTACTAGTGTAATACTAGTGTAATCAAACGGTGCATGTACTAGTGTAATCAAACAGTGCATGTACTAGTGTAATCTAACAGTGCATGTACTAGTGTAATCAAACGGTGCATGTACTAGTGTAATCAAACAGTGCATGTACTTGTGTAATCAAACGGTGCATGTACTAGTGTAATCAAACAGTGCATGTACTAGTGTAATCAAACGGTGCATGTACTAGTGTAATCAAACAGTGCATGTACTAGTGTAATCTAACAGTGCATGTACTAGTGTAATCAAACGGTGCATGTACTAGTGTAATCAAACAGTGCATGTACTAGTGTAATCAAACAGTGCATGTACTATTGTAATCAAACAGTGCATGTACTAGTGTAATCAAACAGTGCATGGACTATTGTAATCAAACAGTGCATGGACTATTGTAATCAAACAGTGCATGTACTAGTGTAATCAAACGGTGCATGTAATAGTGTAATCATACAGTGCATGTACTATTGTAATCAAACAGTGCATGTACTAGCGTAATCAAACAGTGCATGTACTAGTGTAATTTTTGGGTAGCAACTCAGTAAATGATTGTATCCTCAAACGCTTATTTGATTGAATGGGTAGATACAAGGTTCTGAGAATATATCACCGCCGATGCTTAACGAGGCAACCGGCGTCCAAATTTAAGTCGAATTTAGGTAGACTATGTAGACGGGCGATCTGCGAGTATAATACCAAGTTTTAGGGATCCCTCATTTACAAACAATAGCAGCCGCAGGAAGGGAATTTCTGTTGTCGATCCGCCTAACAAAGTGCCAACCAGTCTGTGTGAACCTTCTTCGGCACTTGCTACAGACCAAGAAGAATAACAGACACTGTCGTGGTGTGTAGTTATCAAAAACTCGTTATACGAGTTGTTAACTAACTGCATTAGGACAAACACTTTCTCATCTTCAAAAATCCCAATCTTGGGCACTATTTTTAGGGATTATCATCAAATTTTAGTGAAATTTCATAGTTTGTAATTTAAGGGTGATATTTCCTAATGTGAACTATCCAACAGCTTTTAATGTAACTATGACCTTTCACCCTCACTAATCTACCGAGTTAATTAATTAATTTTATGTGTACAAGATGTATGGTTTTATTTTGTGAGTCTGCATGGCATTATTGAACTGGAATGCCAGATTGTATGATTCTATTGTAGCGTAAAATACTTTTGAGGGTGTACTTGAGTGATTTTAATAATAATTACGTATTTTATTGACAATGAATACCTCATTACAAATATTAATTGAGGGCTGCAACGCTGCAGAACTTTTAAATTATCTGTTTTAGTGTTTAAAAACAGTACGTCATTATTTTCAGGAAGATTACTATCACTTACATCAATATAATGCATCCGACCATGTCTGATTGTTAGCTCGGGGCCTCCGCTGTTCCTGTAAGAGTCGAAGCCATGAATCAGCCTGATTGACTGTCCCTCATTGGCAGTAATTTCGTTGCTGAATGACTTTTCATGCACACTGCCTTTCAATGATGCTGCATTGGACCCCATATCACTACATTACGTTCGTGCCTTGGAAAAGAATGGACAAGAAGTGTTTGAAAGATGGCAGCGTTTCTTAATAAAAGTAAAGTTAAATGAGTTTTCGAGGTAATTGTTTCTGAGGGAAGCTAAATTCACTGCATAATTTTAAGTAACAAGTTAAACAAAAAATAGTGTATCCTACAGAGTCACAGCACTGCCTTATACTATAATGTGATTAATGACTCCACAGGTATCGACAGGAAGCTTAAGTCGTAAATGTCACAAAGAAGAGCAGGCGACAGAGGTTCAAATCCCGATGAGGCCAAGGACTGTTCATCCGGCCCGCCGCAGAGTCAGCACCGGTTATTTTCAGGCCTGGATTTATATTGTTGGAAGTTGGTGACGTGCTAGCATGTTTAGCGTATTCAGCACAGTAAATCAGGCTATAATGACGCTGTTTAATGAAATTTGATACTGAGTTATTACTTTTGATGTTCTGATTTAATTGATTTTTGGCGATTATAATTCATTATCATTTAGTTTTATAACTCTCTGACTGGAAGTGTGGAAGTGTGAAATGTTTCCCTGTAATGTGTTAGAAATTAACACGTGTTATGGTTATTTATACCACAATCGACACGGCACTTGAAAGTAGAGCCGTAAATTTCCTACCGACACAAGAAAATAATCAAGAATTCTATAATATTTAACACTTTTAACAGGCATGTTAATAAAATATTCCACTTACTATCTTTATTGAAATAATAGAACAACCGAAGGATTTCCTAGAACGAAAAACAGGGGAATCGATAGAAATTTTCAAACAGCCCAAAAATTTCAATACAGATGGTGGCTATGGCTTAAGTGAAATGTGGAAATGCACACTAGCCGACAATCGCAATCCAAAATCTACAACGACAACAACATCTCTGGAACAGCTAACATCCGTTGCCGATAACCAAAACAATTCGCTTAGCGTGAAGATGAACGATGGAGTGGTGTGACAACCGTCACAAGTGATACATCACTTCTAAACAGCCCTGATGATGGCCACATGTTGGGCGCCGAAACGTTGGAAGTAGAACACCGTTCTAAGTAGCGTGAATCCCTCAAAAAGTAAGAGGAATATTTTACTAAGAAAGAATTCTGTTCTAACATCTAAGCACTTGGCGTTTGAAATCACGTTCTTCACCCGTACTAAAAGCAAAAGAGCTGATTGATAGGGGGGGTTTATGGATACAGAAGAATGGCGACAGGAATGGATCAACGTAGTTCCTAAAGAGTGACAGTCACTATTTAGTGCTTAACATCGACCAGCAGGATTTGTTCTGCCACGTAAAACATGAGCTGCATGTTCAGATCCCTACATTAATACCGACTTTAATGCTATTGCTGATTATAAGAAGCAAACCGTTGAAAAATTTGTGTTCTACCATCCAACACACATATTTCATTTCTTCAACACGTTGGAAGCAACTGACTCACATTGTATCGTCTCTGAATTGAACAGTCCCTCATCACGCGTCGATTACTCGCTAAAAAGGGACAGCCGATAAATTTCGGCCACAAAGCGGAGCGATTTGTAGACTGGCAGCTGGTGCGAAGCAGGGAGGGGTTGTGTACGACGCTACCTGTTCAGCTGCATACAGTAGCAAATCATCTCGGGCGAAGACCACAATGTCGACTTCCACGGAAGTATATTATCTTTGTTGAAAACGCCTGGATAACACCAAGATAAATAGCGGTTTTATTGTTTTCACTGATTTTAGAGTTAATCAATTAACTGAAATGAAGTTTTAAGATTTTGATTTCCGTTAGTTAGAATTCAGAAGAACATTGATAATACATAGTTTTAAGCATAATTATTTGGTATATCTCCTAATATTTTAAATTTGTCATACCTTGACCACGATGAAATATAGGTTTTCACGGTAGATCCGATGGCGGTGGTTCCTTTAGCACCCACTAGCGGCAATTTTATTCCCAGCAAAGGTAGGTACTGATTCGACAGAAATTCAGAGGGCTTCTTATTCTGTTTCGAACGTTTAACATATATATATTGAAGAAATATAAATGTATATGTTCTGTATGAATATGTTCTTGATGAGAGTGTGACCAACTAAAAGAACTAGATAAGAAGGTAAGGATACTTACTTAAAACCAAATAAAAATGTGATAAATGTTTCTATCTACTGTATGGATTATCAGGACCCACCATAGAACAAAAATTTCGAAATGATTATTTAGTTTTTCTTCGTGTTTCGGATCGTTGACGTCGAGGTCATTAGAGCTGGGAGTAGATGGTGGGGGATGGTTAGGAGTGGGGAAGGAATTCAGCCATGGCCTATTGGAGAATCGATCTGTGGATTCATCTGGAGTTATTGCGGGAAACCATGCAAAACCAAAATCTCTATTGATCGATGGGGATTTGAACTCGCACCCTACCATATGCCAGGCCAGAGCATTGCCGCTCACCCACCAGGTTCGATCACTGTTTAATGTAGTTGCTATCAATAAGCATTTTGTCACACGAAACCAGTGCCACAATTTACGACCATCTGCTGACAAAATCATATTTCGGCACGTGAAACTGGCTGACCATCTGCAACTCATCAGCAGAAATTTCTGCATGTGGCGAATGCTCTGATAGACGGAAAGTTGTGGATGATTTAAAGTGGAGACACCACTTTCACGGTGATTAGTAATAAACTTAGACGACATTACTTACTTCCGTGTCAAGGAAAAATCGTCCTCAGATTCTCATCTCCCAAAATTGAATGGCTTAATTGTCTTGTCGATGCTTCAGCTTGGTCTTCGTTCGAGCAGACTGATCCCATGATGCCGCATCTGAACAGGTGTTCATGAGCCTGCACCTCCCCGCATTCACATCCGTCATCGTCCTCGCATCCCCATTTCACCATATTGGAGTTTCATTTGGAGACCCCAGATTTCAATCGGTTCAGTGTCGGCCAGATGGCGTATTTTAATTTGTGGCTTCCTGGTTGTTCTTCCTACTAATTTAACACGACTGAAATATCCTTTGGATCTGAAAACAGTTATTTTTTCACTGAAACTGTGATTTAAAGCTTGTCTAGTTATACGCATATTATAAAAAGTTTTGGCTGAATCTTTTCCCTATAAGAAGGAAGAATAATGAGATTGTTGGCATGTTTCGTGCATGAGTCAACGCTCAGCTCTTAAGAAAACGTTATAGATTGTCATTATTTTTCTACCCTGATCAATTTCGATCACGCATGAAACAACGTCTTTAGTGTCATCGAAATATGAACTCTTGTATGTGAAGGTTTAATCACTTGGCTGATAATCTTTTGCTATTCAGACCTGTCGTCAGTTTATGATTATAATTCCTTTAGCTACTTCTTCTGCAGTTTGCTGTGTTAGCCGCAGGGGGGTTTTACTTTTCCCCAAAGATTACTGATTAATACGGTTCGTGACTTATTCAATAGTTTTACCAAATAACAACACTGACGAAATTCTTTTCAATTTTATATTTATTTCTCCGTGAGCTTTAAGATAGCGCAACGCACCAGACTTTTTCAAAGATACTAAGCACAAACGTACAAATATTCCAACGATTAAACTCACGAACGACTGTAAAACTTCCTAAAACAACTGACTTACAACTGACTTCGCTCGCTTTAAACAACCGCCAGAGAACATCCAGAAGGGAATAAAGATTGTCGACGGACGTTTTTCGAATGTTAAGAACTAAATATACACACAAATAATTACGAATTATACAAAATCACCTACAATCATCAGAAAAAAAACCTTAAAATGAACCTTAATATTGTTAACATGCATTTACAAACAAAATTATCAATATAAACCAGTCAAAACCATCGATAATTGTTTTCGAAACATTGTTGCTCACATTAACACTAACAATACAAAGTTTTAATTAATGTTTCATTGATAATACTGTCATTGAACTATCACATATCATTTATACAGTTTCTTTCCATAAAATAATGTTCACTTACACAAATCCACAGTTAATCTGCTCCCATTTTACTATACACACTTCTCAAAAAAAAATTTCATAAAAGTGCTGCCTCTGAGGGCCTTCTTCAATGGAGGACTGGTGATTCCATTCTAAAGTGTTGCCACCTGTCTGCGAACCTATAACTCGTGTTCTGTACGATAAGAGTCGATTTTATTTTTGTGGTTTGTGGGGGAAGTGGGGTCTGTCCAAGCAATCGTCTAGGTTATTTGGAAAAAAAAAAAACCAATATCACAATGAGCACAGCCGATGCGCGAGTAACTGCATTGCAACTCCGCGAGCCATCGTGGTGGAAACTTAAAACACTCATCCACACTGACAGGATATCTTTATTAGTCTGTGGCAAATCTTCTCACCCCCTGTCAGTATTTTACGTTGTATTACTGCCGTAATTAACACTCCAAGTAAGCAGTCACCCGGCGTGAAGAGCCTGTCTTTCTCCTGCGGAGAGGGAAAACGAGGCAAATTGATAGCCGTTAGTTGGCGATCGAGTTTCGCCGATATTATCTGCTACACGCCGGCCGGCCGGCTACGGCGAGGGCGGAAGCAATCTGTAATACTGGCGACGGCTATAATTTGTACGTTCCCCCGGCCGTTATCTGATCCGGCAAATTGGCCCATCCTCTTGTTTCGCTCCCCATTATTCCCGCACGAGAACAAGCGGATCGGTATTTTCGCCAGCTTTTTGTTTATCCTGCACAGAGTTTGCAGTTACTATTGTGACAACTGCCGCATACAATATTACTCAAAGATGTTGGACTATGCTATTAACACTAGTTGGATCCTAATTAAGCTTATACCGGAGCTTATCTTCCATTCGATTTCACAACGTTAGTTGTTTAAATGACGTATCACATCTGTATAGTGAATAATGCGACTGGCGTTGTTGGCCGGGGGATAGTTGGGCCGTCTCGCCTAGTGACGCTGTTGCTATTAGTGGAGCATTCCGCTCTGTCGTTGCATCTGAACCACGGACCATCCTGACATACTCATAATATCAAAGAGAAGTCCGTAAAAATTTCTAGTTCCCCCGAAACCCAGATTTTGTAGGCTGGAGGTTTTTATTTTCAGCTATGCTAAATACACGAATAACAATTTTCTTTAAGGGAGCGTGCATAAACCACGTAGCTACATTTTAGCCTCCTGTGAACGCCCCCCCCCCCCCCCACGTCACGTAGCTTTTTTCCCTTTTGATTCCAGAAGACATTTTGTACTGTTTTCTCTTGTCAGACTGTTGTAAATTACATACGGAGATAATTAACTGAGGGAAATAAATATTCACATGCTGTTGTGACTTCTGTTACTCCTTTTAACTGTGAAAAGTGTTATGAAAGGAAAGCTACGTGGCCTGGCTCTGAACCCCCCCCTCCCCCTACGTAGTCCAGCGTAGCCTTCCAGCCAACCCCTCCCCCCCCCCCCCCTGGACCGAGAAACGTAGTTTGTGCACGCTCCCAAATAATATTCAATTCGTTTCCAGTGCATTCTACCCTTGCAGTATAGTCAACACATATGAACCATTTATCTCTTTCTTTTATGCACCATGTGTGAAGTATTCAGGGACTAGCCGAACACTGCCGTTAACCATGTTCCACATAGTGTCAAACGGATTACAGAGAGTTGATAAATTCACCATGTGTAAACCATGAAGATCAAAAGTAAAAAATTCCTCATTTAAATAAGAAATCTCCTTTAAGTTTGGTGCTTAATAGTCGGATCAGCACGCACACTTGGTTAATGTCAATGTGAAACGAACATAGTACCAGGCGCCTGTCACGGAGTCAGTTGGTTCGAATCTCTTTTTCATGATGGAAAAACTTTTACAATTCTATGCTTGACCAGTAGAGATGGTAGGTCATGAATCATTATGACCATAAAGCGCACTAAACCTCTGAGAAATGCGCTTCGAGTGAGGGCGCACTATGCTGTTGGTGATTTGTTCTGCGGATGAAGAAGTTAAACTTGACTGCTACACGTGTCTGTCGGAATAGACGTCACTCTCTTCCTTCACAATGCATCCTTAACATCGATCACGTACATACATCAAGATTTAGACCATTGATCAAAGAAACTGAACGACCTACCTGTGCAACCTACACTAATGTGGCTCTCACTGGAGAACCAAATTATTCTTCTGATTTGTAGCAGTTACTGTCACGTACGCAAAGAAAGACACATAGAATTCTGGTAGAAATTAATGGAAGCTGTTTCGAAATAGTCATACTCCCCTTCAAATTTTACTTTATTTAAGATGGTAAAAGTTGTATATTCGTACAATTTGAATCGAAAGAAAAATATTGTTCCTATAACAGAACAATATTTTTCTTTGGTACCAAATTCGCCGATATATCTGTCTTCCATCCACGAACTTTGTAGTTGCTAATTAGACACTTCACACTGGTCCGATAGTTAATTTTGTATGATAATTGAGAGTCAAAGGCATTCTATATCTTAATGTCAGTTTGGTGAAAGCTCGACTTACTCTTTCGTAGTAAAGTACAGTAATTTCTGAAGTGCCACTTTCGTATTAAAAGCAACAGAAAGTTGTTTATCCTAATCTGTGATGAATCAATACGTCTGTGTTGAGTTTTCCTTAATATTACTATTAACTACAAAGCTATTACTGCGATATCTTTTTAATCGAGAATGACGAGGGTAGAGCCTTAAAAAAAGCTTTAAAATACAAACGACGAGATTACCAAAAAAAAATATCAGCCATTTTGCGCGAAAAATTTTCACTTTTAAATATTGACTATTTATGATATATGCTTCTGGTCTTCATTATTAATACATAACTGTTATTAACAAATTTTGTCTACTGACCAGTCGGACTTAAGTTCAAATTGAAATAAAAAGCCATAATGCTAAGGCCTGCAATTTGGGACGTTGAGGCTTCAAATCTCTTCTTCTTCTTAAGACGTCTTCTCCTAAAGGAAGTTGATGATCCACATAGCTGGCTCTGGACGTGATATTGCAGCATGGAAAACATCTTCTGACGTGGAGTTGTACCATCTCCGAATGTCCTTCAGCCACGAATTCTTTCTCCTTCCAACATGATGAGTTGCAATGGCTGGTACCTCTCTTGCCATCTTGATTGCAGTTTGGCAATGTTGGGGAGATTTTTCAAAAGGACACCACTGAATTCCTAACCGTTCCTTGCCCGACCCCAACCCATCGTCTCCCATCTCAAATGATCTCGAAATGAAGTCTTAAGGACCACGAAATTTCTCTTGAAATGTCAGCTGCAATCTTTGATAATGAATATGCGATCGTTCTTTTGATATTTCGCGCACATGATTAAACATCGTATGTCTTGCCTGGATAAGTGCCGATTTTTTCCCCCATCGCAATGTGGACGATACAATTACACAAGGCAAATGGGGGAAAAAGAATAGATTGTTTGAAGAACCTACTCGCCACTATTTTTCATCATAATCACGGATGATATAATAGACATTGTGACTGTGAGTACGGGAGAGGAAAACGTGATGGTGTCGGCTTTTGCGGATTATCAGGTGATCAGGAGTAGTGAAGAGGAAGTTCAGGGGCAACTGGACGTATGGGTGGACAGAGTGGGTGACTGTAATATGAAATGAAATTTAATGTGAAGAACATTGGCTACGTTATAACGAAAAAGAACCTAACTAGGGGAACTGCGATGGTATGAAAACAGCTGAAGAAGGCGAATGGTTTCAAATATTTTCCTGTCTCGTTAAATTCCTCCCATGTGGAGCACACGGAATGCAGGTGTAGGCTCTGCTTGTTACCCCGCACAAGTGCCAGCGGTTGATACATATATTTTTTGCCGGGCTGGTAGCCATCTGGGTGATTGGGCTCCACCGCGTGTTCACAATGTCGACACGACCCCGGACAAACCCCGGCGATTGGCTTGTCATTACCCTCCTGCCACCCCCGGGACCGGGGGGAGGGGGCGCACAGGCGATTTGTCTCCCCCCCCCTCTCAGAGCGAGGGGTACAATGCGGAGCCCCCCGCCGCGAGGAAGAGCAATTTATGAAGCCAATAGACCGCCTTTGTTGCGGGACAGGGGCGGCTAAGCAGTGTGGAAAAGTAAATGTTAGAATAACTGAGTCCCCCGCCGATTGTCACGGATACGAGGTACAGTCTGGGAGTTACCAACGGGTGACCGAGTCGGTGATAAGTGGACGCCTGTGCGCTTGCTGCACCGTGTAATCTGATAAAGTGCGCGACGAATCGGCAGCCAGCGGACCGGGGCGAAACGGTCAACACCGAGTGCGTTTTAACCAACGCAACGCTGCGTCGAATCTTTCAAACGCACTTTATGAGGTGATTTACAGCCAATAATTATTGTACGTCTGTCAATGGTCTATAGACTAGACTATAGCTGCTCCTTGACACCAATTCTCCAGAGCATTAGAATGAAATTCATAATATTAACGTTATACAGTGATTGGGTGAATGCTGAAAATATGAAATAGGTGATGTAAGCCATCTAATTTATTTTATGTCCCATGCATAAAAACTAAAGACCTAAATTCTTGAATAATCCCAAAAGTTTCGTAATACTATACCCAACAAGCAGCCTCTGTCTACTCCACAGCACTGTCGAGGCTGTATAAATCGATAATAAGTTTTATAAAAAAAAGTAATATTAAGGTCTAGATAAATAAGTTCTTAATATTTTTATAATTTTTATTTTGTGTGTGTGTGTATATATATGATGATCCTTATGAATATACCAGCAGTGAGAATTGTTGGTACGTAGCATTTTGTCCGTTTATCAGCTTGATTAATTATTTAGTGGGAATTGTTGGTACATACCATTTTATCAGTTTTTCAGTTTAATTAATTATTTTGAAAATATATGTGAATCCAATAGTCGTATACTCAGTCTGTTGTAAGAAATGAAATTTTCTACGTATATATACTTCTCCTGCTTAACGATTTGTTTATCTGCACAAACGGCTGGTGGTTGTATACTACCATGTCACGCTTAAGGTCAAATAGAAAATGCTACAGTATACTTCACAAGCTATGGGTATCTCTTTTAAAGTTTCTTTCCTATGATCTCTTAACAACTGTTTCATGTGTTCATACATCTTCACTTTAGAAACTTTAACGCCATCTGCTGGTACAATTCAGGTGAACTGAAATAGTACTACCTGAAAAGAATTGAATATTCAGCCACTCAGTGTAAACTGTTGATCTGTTCCGTAATCATAAGGATATGGCATTAATGGTCGGCAGCCCACAAGTGGTAATTAAATCTGCCGCAATAGTACACGGATTCATTTGGCTGCACACTCTGTACTTGCTGCCGACCGTAACCACCGAGCGTGGCGGGTGAGCGGTACCGCTCTGGCCTCGCATTCGGGAGGACGCGGGTTTGAATCCCCGTCCAGGATTAAGTTTTGTGTTTTCCATGGTTTCCCTAAACCAATCAAGGCGAATGGCGGGATGTTCCCTGCAAAACGCGATGGCCGAATTCCTTTTCCTTTCTTGGCTTCAATACTTTCGCGCCTCTAATGACTTTGACGTCGACGAGGCGTAAAGCCATAAAAAAAATAACGAAAGTCACCCGAGTTTCATATCTTCGGAACGTTTCCATGGACGGGTAACTATCCCGCATGTTGCCTGCGTACACTCGGAGGCCGGTACAGCCCTCGTAGAAGAAGTGAATGTCGACGTACCCTAAAGCAACAAGAAGAATTGTAATAAAGTCTGAAACTTGCACGTTTATAAGTGCAGTTAACAGACGAAATAATGAAAACGAAAGGCAGTTTAGCCGATTGGGACACGATGGGGGATTACATTGCTCCTGCAGTAAATATTCCAATGTAAAAGTGAGTTAACCACCGCGGACGAAGTTCTGTTCAAAAGACACTTGCCCATACTGACAGGAAGCCAAATGCCTCTTGTTCTCCCCGACACGTTGGCCGGTGACCTGCCCCCAGTGAGCGAGGGAGCGGTATCGACGCTTCCTGTGTAATGTCAAGGGTTTACACTGGCTGTCAGATTGTTAGGCAACCCACTCGGTTGGTTTCTTGACACGTCCCGAATTTAGTGCCGTATAAAACTGCGGAGCCCACGAGGAAACGCTGCCCGAGAGACAAGTAATAAAACTGAGGGAAACCCTTCATTGTGTTCTAGCTCGGCGGATACTGCTTCCCACGCGTATATCACCAAAATAACCGACAAGTATCACTCTATTCACAGTTTTACTATTACTTCCCTGAGACTATTATGCGTTAGATCCTGGTACGTGTTTGTGGATTATGGTTCAAATGTTGAACTGAAAAAATGTTCACTGAGGTTGATGCAGTATAATAGGTTGGTATAACCGCGAATTATAAAATTATTTTAATTACTTATTTTTTTATATAAGAGTGGAAGCTTTCTCGGCGTTGTGTATAGATGAAATGTTCTCGGAAAACTTACCGAGTAAGAACATTTGTATGGCACGACGTTGGCGGCAGAGATTGTGACCGCCAAAACGTCGTGATATACAAACTTTCTCATTCGGCTAGTTTCCAGAGAACATTTCATCTATCTACTTAGGTTTTTTTTGAGGTCATTTTGACTAAGCTTTTTGTATAAGACCAACAATTCCGTGGATTGACATCAGAATGTTGGATTCTGAGGTACACGGAAATAGCCTCGAAAGATTGCGTGGCTTTATCTCACAATGAACACTGTCATAATTTCACCGAAAGGTTCGATAACATTAGAAATCATTCTAGTGGAGATACCCCCTCCCCTTCTTCTTCTATAAATGCGTTGCTCGTGTCCGACAGTATGCGATTAGCATGGGGAATGTTTATCCCTCTAGGAGTCTAGGTGAACGTCTGCCTTCCCAAGTGTGACAGTGTTCTTGTGTGTTGTTGTAAGTGTGGATGACTGAGATAGTGTGCGCATTCAATGAAGAGTGTTTTTTTGTTATAGGTGAAAAATAGACGGGAGAAGGAGGAAACCGGTGCCAATCCATTCAGGCCTAGCCTTCCTAAAAACATCAACGGGACCGCCAAGCTTAACATTCACATCCGACGGCCTCAGTTTGTACACACTGCGAAGAGGTTTGGGATTTAACTCAGGACTTTGGTGAACAATTTCGGGACTAGGAATTGTGCTCTATCACTCCTACTACATCAGCCAAGTCCTGATAATGAAAATTTCTTCCAGCACCAGGAGTCGAACCATCCAATTCCGAGTCGGCACCGGATATCATCATGGTGCCACAACCAACTGTACTTTTTTACAAGTTTCAATAGATAATATTAAATGAACTTCACCGTGGAAAAACATTTCACACTGTGAAACATCTGGTAAAAAAAAAAAAAATATGACTTCCTTCTTGTACAACATATTTCAACGATGGGTTACCAAAGCCAAATCTGAATGAATTTATTTACTGTACGAAAAAACGAAAAAACGAAAAATATGCCGGACAAATAGTCGAGGTTTAACATCGGAATATATCACAGTAATTCTAAAACTAGAAATCTTGTCACGTGCTGTGACATATCACCACATGTTGATTACAACCTCAAGGAACCAACACAGTTCCCCGTGAGGTAGAGAACTAGTAAAGATTCAGAAATCTTTAAAGACTGGACTTAGCAGATTCCCCGAAACTAATATGCTACCCAAAGCCTACACCTTTCTTTAAGAATGGGAGATGACACTGTGGTTATGATCCCGCTAGTGCCTTTCATAGCGAAAATTGCTCAACAGCAAAAACGAATGTTACAGTGTCACAACGCTTGTACCTCGCAAGCAAAGATGAAGTTAGAAGCTAACAGGTTGAAATATTATTAAATTTTGAGTAAATACGGTGAAATTATGTCTCAGAAACATGGCAGCAAGTCTCGAGAGTGAATGATACGATTATTTTTTCTAAATACTTGAAACTATCTGACCCAGATATATCTTAAGGGGATGCCAAACAACTGCATTCTAGAACCTTCTGTTACACTACTTTTCGAAGACGATCCATCTCTGAACTTGAAATTCAGACATTCTGCTTCCTATTTCAAGTTCTAGAACAGGTATATAGAGCAGCGTAATGTCACAAATAGGCGTGAAGTTATTCAGCAACTAGTGTGCCTTGTGATACCTTAACAGACAGCTCAACAACGATTAATGATTCTGAGTACAGTAAAAGATCTCTGAACAAGGCTCCAGCTGTTATCTGAAAACGGTGACTACTTTTAATTTTGATGGAAATGCATTGTCTATTCAATGAACATTAAAGACGGTGCTAACTTAGCCATCTGAAAAACAGAAAGCACATAGTTTTTGTTGTTTAGTTGTTGTTACTGGATATAACTATTAGATTCCAAAGGTCTGTCCTAAAACAGAAATTTGGCTTTGTCGAAAACTCCAGAAGTTTCTATTTTCTGTGTTACAATTATAATACGCTGGAAAAAAATGATTCTAAACTAACTTTAATAAAACACTAATCAAACAGTTATTACTTATTAGTAAATAGTCACGTTTTCTTTCTGGAAGCTCTTGTTTTAACCATCTGCTTAATTTCACGAAGTACATATTGAAAGGGTATGTAGCATTCATATTCCTATCAGAAGTATTTTACATAGGTGCACTAAGCCAAGTGGTTTAGTTGGTTAAAGTGCGTCTGTGTGGTTCCGAAGATCCCTGGTTCATATTCCTGTCTCTACCTGTTTTTTTACGGTCCTCAAAAATACCAGCCCGTGGTAACGTCTTGGTTTCTTAATGTGAAGCTGTGAAGACGCTCCGCGGTTCGGATTCTGCATTAAACCTCAGGTACCATTTAGGACTAAGAAAGAAGTTTTTTAAACTTTTAGTATGGAAGAAAACACTTTATGGTAGCAAATCATGGACTTAAGAAACACCATAAAGTAGAAAAATTGAGGTGGTACTATAGAAGGATTCAGAAAACTTAGTGGACAGATAAAATACGAAAAGAAGTGGTTATGAAAATGGTGGGTGGGGAAAGAAGTTTGTGGAAGAGTCTTTAGGAAGAAAACACAGTATGATTGGTCATATTTTAAGACATGTGGGATTCGTTAACTTGTTAATGGGAGACCAGTCAAAGGTAAGAACTGCAAAAATAGAGAAAGATTAGAATAAAGTATTTAGAAGAGGTTAGCGCAATATAGAAATGACTGGAGGATTGCATCAAACCATTCGAGAGATTTCGTAGAATTGCGAGCTTTATTTAAACTGTTACGGCCTTGTCAAATTGAGACTACCTGAAATGATTATAATTACAGTTTGAAATATCTACACCTCAACAAGAAACTCTAGCTTGACACAGCTCACTCATCCCAGGTTTACTGAAATATGTTGCCTTACCCTGCACAATAGGAATTAAACGTTACGTAGATACGTGGCAGATTTTCTAGGCGTTCCAGAAGCACACCGATTAACATAAAAGGTGCAATAAACCCTGAACCATCCAATCACGCAGGGTGAGAGGAGAGAGAGAGGCTGGAGAATAGCGCTGCCGATGAAGTCGTGGTAGTGACATTTCCCCTGGGAGCCGGCCTGTTATTGTGGCCGCCACAATGGTAAACGCCGGCCTAACAGCGGACTGCAGCCTCCCCGTCGAGGTACAGTCACGGCCCCAACACATCCCACCATGACGACACTGCAGAGCACCATCTCCTGTGATAAAATAATTTAACAGATTTTAATATTGTTTGAGATCTTTCTTATTCTTCCGTAATATTTAAGCTTCTTATTATTATTTACCGTGCGTGGTGGGTGAACGGTTTACGTTCTGGCCTCGCATTCGGGAGGACGCGGGTTCGAATCCCCGTCCGGTCAACCAGATATGAATTTTCCATGGTTTCCACAAATGACTCCAGGCGAATGCCGAGATGCTTCCTTCAAAAACACTATGGCCGAATTCCTTCCCGTTCCTTGTCCCCAGTACCATCACGCCTCTAATGACATTAGCCGTCGACGAGGCGTAAAGCCATAAGCAAAAAAAAAAAAAAAAAAAAAAAAATCGTGTTATTTGAGATACATTTATAATTTTTACTACGGCACTCTGCGAAAGTCGAGAATGAATGTGGAACATTGCTATTGGTCAGCAGTAATCTTTATTGACAAGTAACTTCCAACCGCCGCGCCGACACCGTCATTACAGTAATAGGTTAGTCTCCTGGCCTATGTTGGTCAGTTAGTTGCCACTTACCTTAGTAAAATTTCTTTTCTTAGATAAGGAAATGAAAGAATTATTAATGTTGTACCAATAAGCCCGTGGAAGGTTTTACACTTTAAACATTCTCCTCCCCTCACCTCCCCTAAAAATAAATAAAGATTTAGTCTTTTGCTCGATTGTTTATTCAGCAAAGATTATAAATAAAATAGCGAAAATACATTTTTAATGTGAACGTATTTATAATTTACAATACCTCTTTGTATAAAAATATTTTATGATGGAATGCACTCATCTTGAGTTTTTGTTATTTTTGGTAATTGATACAAAAATATCATTTGATATAACTACATTCATGTGAACATACAGCATTTGCCAAGTATAGTTAAAGCCTTTAAAGCTTTAGTTCTCGAGACGTACTGATACACATTTGGGGTGGTGTGAGGGGGGAGGGGGGAGCTTGCTAACCCCTGAAGTTTCCACTAGCAGAGTGACTGCTGTGCGCGGCGGGCTGCGTCTTGCCCACGCAGGCGCTGTGGGGAGGTAAAGTGCGTCCCGGCCACTTCTAACGTAAGTTTTAAACAAACAACGTGTCTGAACGAAAATCGAGTATGTCATCGAAATAGTTAGTGAAAAATCTTACTCACTTATTCCTTATTCACGGCAATAGTATTGGCTGAGAAAAAAAAGGATACAAATAATGTATAGGACTACTAAAGGAAAACTTTGGTCGCCCATCAAGTTACTGGCCAGTTATGATTACTGTAGTCGTTTCTAGAGAAACTCAAACATTGTATACATACCAAAATGATGCGGTATCACTTGACAAGTGAGAAGTACTACTGATTTTAACTGGCTAACAAATTTTAGTAAAGGATGTAAAAAATATATATAAAGTAAATGGATTTTAACTTTAATTGGAATCTGAAGTAGGTGAACCGGTATATTAAGTCTAGGATACTATATCTTAGTTTAACACAGTTTAAGTAGTTAGATTTTTTATCGTTCTATTCATTTATATTTAGTTTTAACTAGATTTCAAACGCAGTTTGTAGCTACCTTCATTCTTCAGTAAGTTTGGCAAGATTTTTCAAGAATTGCTTACTGCGAGCTACAGTGTCATTATTTTATTGTATTCAGTGGCTTTCAGACCATAATTTAGACTACGTCATTAACGATAAAAACATATCTAAATTTTAGTAACTGACGAAATGGCAATAGGTCAAGCCCGTAGTTGAGTACAGTATTTTCATATTCTTACAGCTGTCGTACGAATTCCTTCCCGTTCCTCGTCCCCATCTGTTTTTATCTCTAATGAACTAGACGTCAATGAGCCGTAAAGCCATAAGCAAGAAAAACAATTCATTAGTATGTGTTTCGTTGCTTTAATATGCAAAATTTTCTGAAATATTACTGCCTAAACAACGAGTATACCAAAATTCAGACCAAATGGATAATTACTTCTCATTACTCCCTTACTGGACCACTTACAAGCTACCCATATTTATACGTAGACTTGATTATTGTGTCAGTATGTCTCCTCCGGAATACGAAACAACTCGTAAAGTATTGTTCTTGGTTCGAAAATTTGTGCACACGTTAAATGGGCGATATTATTTAACAATATTTGCGCTTTTTTTTGCTGCCATCAGTCTCTTGACTGTTTTTAAGCAATCCTCCATCCCTTCCTCTCTTGTGCTAACCTTTTCATCTCAACATACTCCTTACAACCCACGCCCTCAATTATCTGCTTCACATATTCTAATCTCTGTCTTCCTCTGCAGTTCTTACCTTCGACTGTTCCTTCCAATAACAAGTTAACCATTCCTGCATGTCTCAAAATATGACCTACCATCCTGTCTCTTCTTTCAGTAAGTAAGTAATTTGAGTGGATTACATGTCCTCGGGATCTTTAATGTATTGGTTTCCCGTTGCCTTCTGCATCCCCATGCCGTTGATCATTTCTGATTCATCCGCCTTTAGGCCCGTTTCCAACCCCAAGGGCAAGAGGGTGCTCTAAACCACTCCCTGCTCTACCGCCCTCCTTTCGCAGGCCGCTGGCAAGCTGTGGGTGACTCCTTACACCGGAAATCTATTAGTCACCAGAGCCTCATCCGTAAAAGTGGCGTGCACCACATGAAGGAGATGTTGACATTTGGTTGGAATGTTAATACAGTCTCTCACAAATCCTTACACACCCTTGCACATTATAGCCTCCAAGTATATAGTCTACTAATCGAGTAAAGTCGTTCGAAATGTGGGCATTTCCGCACAAGTTATTATTGTACCTATTTCCCACACATTTTGTTTTTCGAAAAAACACGAAATTCTGCATCCTTATGATATACAGGGGAGAAATATTGGCTCATCAAAAACAAATAAAAACTTGAAAATAGTAAAAATAAGAGTTAAAATAGATATCATACGCACATGGTATATATTCTTTCGTTTCTGAATTTCTGTTAGAGGAAACCATATCCATTTGATGATGGTTGCGATCTCTGGGAAAGTTGGTTATTAGTCGTGTTCCTGCCTGAATCAGAACTCGTGATGAAAGGTGTGCTCACGCTGCTCAGCCAGAATCACAATCGACATTACTATTCGTGCATTCTCCAAGTAAAACACAGTAGTTACGTTTCTTGTGTTACTATTTCTTAGGTCTGAATCGCCTTCATAAGAATGGAACTTCTAATCGAATTGGAACAGCACGATCATGAACCGATTAGCTGGATAGTGAGAAGTAACTACTGACATACGCTTTTCCGTGATGTAAAAGATAACCAATATTTACAATTTCACAAAACGAAGTAGCTGGATGTGTTCGACTATCTGTAAGAGGCTATTGAAGAAGTTAATTTTTGGCGGCTAAGGCCGGGGGGAGAGGATCTTTGGTACGTCGAATATTTTTTGTTTTTTGTTTTTGGCATGATCTAAGGGATCAAGTGCAACATGACACATTCGTAGAATGATTTGTGCATAAAGGTATGAAAGAAATTAATATTAATGGTGTGTTGATAAAAATGAAAATTTATGAATGTAAGAATTGTAGTCGAGTCTATGAAGTAAAGAAAAGTTTTGAACTTTGGAATATTAACAGAATCAAATAACTCAAAGAGTTGATTCAACAAAGAATGAGAGTGAAGAGAGGACTGTGTTGAATGTACTGTGCATAGATAATTAATGTAACAGAAGTTCTGTTGATAGTCTTGTGTAAACTGATTTCTTGTCAATTTTCTATTGCAAAGAATTACGTCTGAGATAGTGAAGAATGTCAAGATACATGACAATAAAAGATGTTGAATTCTGGATGGATTTTACATGGTGAAGATTATTTGTTGCCATATCGAAAAGACTACTAGAGCCATCATGTGTTGGTTCGCGATAACTTTTCATGCGTACAGTAGTCCTCCAACCAGTCTTCCCGGATAGCACTCTGACAAATGCGCCGTCGTTATTTACTAAACAGAGGTTATCATTCATCGAATATCACGGCACTCTGCGATTCATTACGTTTTGATATGTCATTGCAAGAAAGCAAAATTAATAGATCGTATCCTGCTAACGTCGGCCATCTTTCATGTAGCGGTATGATGCCTAATGTTCCTGGTTAACATCTACATTTGCAATAATGTAAAATAAAACTGTACGTCGCTGAAGGATGACTCCTTTTTAGACGTGCTGCAGCATATCCAATATGGACACCGAGTTTGTTCACATAAATTATTCATCTCCATACGATGTTCAATATCGTATGTACCATCACAGCCAGCAGTTAACTTGTCATATATGTCAGTATTGAGAGATGTCAATACAGTAAAAAAATTCTGCTTAGAAATTCCAATGACTATTTGTTTTAGGACCTTTTGTGGTGTAACCAAGACTGGATAAGTGAAAAGTGTGCGATGTACAAATTAAAAAGCACTGCTGAAGACATGTAACTTAAGAGATAGCTCAACCAGGGTCGGCGTTAGGGGAGGGTAAGTGGGTCAAAAGTACCCGGGCCCGCGGGGTGATGGGGGGCCCTCAGGCCATGAAGACCAGAATCTGCCTAATGTCGCCGGCCAATTTGTAGAGCTTTAAAAAAAAAAGGTCAAACATTTTACCCCGGGCCCGAAATTCCTAGCGCCGGCCCTGAGCTCAACACAAGCGAACGAGCCTTTCGGCAAATAACACAGAATCCGTGGGAGTAGGCAATCTGCGAACAGTCACGCCCTGTGTAGCGATTGCAAGTGATGCTTGAATGAAGAGTTATAAAATTGTTCCTCGAACCTAGGGATTTCAGTGGGCAAGCCTAACAAAGGCGGCTTCGGTACACAATGCAGGAACCACAGAACAATTTTTTTTTTTAAATCACCATTCCAAGAAACTTCTTTACAGATATTCCAATAAGTGAAAAGAGGTTGTGAGATCCTGGTTAATGCTGTTCGCGAATAGCCACCCTAGATTGTATTAGTGTGATAAACATATGAGTCGGTATTGGGGCGATTCCTCCATTCGTAGCTCAGTTCTTTCCTCTAGGACTACCGAAAACGTGTGGCAGCTTAGAGGGACGACACGACGAAAGGATCATTAGGGACTTATCTGTCGAAACTGCAAGGTCAGTTTCTTTACGTTGAGATCGAATAGTTGATTGATGTTGGCGCCGGTTATGGCTTCAGCATCACCAAGGGCGCTCTACCCCTTCCTGAAACTACAAGGAGTCGCGTTGGCTGTCCCAGCTGACAGTGAAAACGTCGATCTTTCGGAAATATTCGCTGGTAAAACTTTGATCACTACAAACGACAGCACCCTCACGCACCAATTAGGTCGCAGTGAATCCATAAGAAAAGTCTATTGCTCTATCCCACATTTATTAACCCACGACCAGCCAAGAATTAATTTATTCTATTTAATGTCAATAAATGGTTATTATATTTCTTACAAGAAAAAGTAAATATACTTGAGCTCTTGTTTGTGAACTCCATATAATGAGCTTTTTTGTGTTTTCACAGAAGAATTTGTTCTTCCTGATCAATTTGCATTACGGTGTCACCACACTGGATATATATATATATATATATATATATTGCTTATGGCATTACGGCTCGTTGACGTCGAGGTCATTAGAGGCAGGAAAGGACATAACCCAAGGAATGGGAAGGAATTCGGCCATTGCCTTTTGAAGGAACCATCCCGGCATTCGCCTGGGGTGATAAAGGGAAACCACAGAAAACCCAAATCTGGATGGCCAGATGGAGATTCGAACCCGCGTCTTCCAGAATTGGACGACAGGGCGTTAGCGCTCACCCACCACGCTCGCCCCACTGGGTCGGGGAGGTACAACGGGATCATGCTGAAGTCCTGACACCCCAGCCACGCTCATTGCGGCATTTAGGCGGTTTTCCACAGTCACTTATACGAATGGTGGGACGGTCCCAAATCTTCGCTTCGTAAAATACACTGTTCACAAACAAAAACGCTCATTTTATACTAAAGATAATCTACACAAATCGCAGACAATCCTGGTTCTAACTAACCAGTGTCAACATCTGCTAAATAAATTTCTGACTGAGTTTTCTGAACAAATAAAAGTTATGATCAGGTATATTGTTACGAAGCTTTTAGTTCTTGGTATCTATCTTTAGATCGCATTATTCTAAATTATACTGTATTTTAGATCGACATGTAGCGTATGGCTGACAGACTTCAGAAACTGTGACGGGTTTCATAGTTATCTACTATATAATTTCGTAAGGTCACTCACTCACCTCGATAGCTATTGGCTGGAATATGGTGACGTCATGCGCCAGCCTTCGCTCGCAAAACAGCGACCAGAGATACCATTATAAAAATTCGTGGTTATGTCCACAATTTAATAGCTAAGCAACTACTACCAAATTAAAAGCCATAATACAGTCATTACGTTTGCTTTTCGTAGCGTTTCATAGTTTAAAAAAAATATAAATTTTGCGGCTGATAAAAAAGTGGATCTGCTTCTCAGTAACATGTTGCTAATGGAAGCAACTTAAAAAAACTTTTAAAAAATTTACTCATAGTATCTGCTGTAACCACGAATGACAATTGTTATTCCGGCTTTGAAAAATTTCAATCTAATTAAAATTTTCACTAACGTTGTTGCTTGACCAAAGTTTATGCATTATGGTTTATTTGATTTTTAGGGATTTTACTGACCACTTTCGTTAGTGACTTTTGTTCATGATCGCTGTACATGAGTTATTAGGTTACTTTAAGTGTACATCTGACCAAATATGTTACCGAATCGAGTGTTATGGAAATTAATTTATTCGGAATTGCTCAACTGTTTAATAATATGGTAAGTTTCTATTTAATCAATTATACGATTGCGCTATCGTCCCTGTTCGTGTTTAATACCTACCTCTATTAATGCTTCTGAGTTCTTCAAGCTCAAGAGATTTTGTTCACCCTGAAACACTGGTCAAGTCTACATTTGGTCAAATCAAGTCAACCTGTCATAATCTTTCATCCTAGAAACCGGAACCATTCTAGAACCGTGACGATACGCAATAAACGGTCACGGGCTTACACTAGTTGGTCAAATAAAGTTCTCAGCAACAATGGAATAGGAAGTAACTCCGTGAACCGATATTAATAAGATATGGAAAGGAAAGGTAAAATCGTGCACCACTCAATCAAAGTTGAATGGAGGAGGGCATCTACCACAAGAAACACAATGTTTTCAGCTAAACCTTTCTTCAGAACAGAAACATGTGACTGATCTCGCGTAGACACCAACGACCAACACAGCCACTACAATCGGAGTGAAAAAAGATGATTTATAATTTAAAATTAAAAGAAAATAAATGTTTGAAAATTAAAATAAAATTAATGTACATATATAAGTCAAATTAATTATACTAAGAAGTCTAAGAGGATGAGGAAGGTTGGTGTTATCTGAGATTGAGGCCCTGATGGAGTGTGGTATCCAGAACTTTGGAAGGCCAAGTTCCACCACCGGAGGTCGGATGGAGATTCGGATTGTGGACGTACTATAGTGGCTCTGATCACGGGTGTTGTGAGAGCAAAAAGGTGGCCTAGGGTTTGGTGATAAACAGTCTGCCTGTGACCACTCATTCTGCTGGATAACTGGTTTGTGGTGAGACTGATATAAGAGCTCAGGCAATGGAGGCAGGTGAGTTGGTATATGCGATGGGATGTGCTACAGGTGGTATGGCTGAGATGGGATGGTTTTGCCGGTTGTAGCGCTACAATATGTTGTGGTAGTTGGATGCGTATTGCAAGCTTTTTAACGAGGCCTGTTACAAGGAAAAAAGATACAGGTTGGCTTAGGACCATTAGAGTGTTCGTTCTTGTGGTCAAGGATTTTCTTTAACCCTATCGTGACCAGTGGGAAGTATAGTTCCCACTTCTTTGTTTTCGACGTAAGTTCAGTGGTAATCATTGTTCCCACGTCTAAATTGTGCTGCCACCGCTGTTATAGTGTGCTAACTATGGTTAGTTTATCAACAAGCACGCAGAAGGTGTTGTATGTCTACATTCTTTGTCAAACAATCCAGTGGCTCGGTTTTTGGGTATAAGGGAGCCAATAATTCGACCGAAACAGCTATATTTGTATTCAGTGCTTTTCTGTTGTGTGTGAAGTGACATGTTTTATAGTTGTCTACTTTCCTATTTACTAAGGAGACAGTATATGTCTGTGTTTAGCAAATTTCACTGAAAATCACAGAAATATTGCAAGTTAAGTTAGTGGGAACTATTTATCCCACTGAACTGTGTGGGATGTGCAAACTGTGTAGCTGTAAAATCGGCATCATGTTTGTTGTGGGTTTCCCATTGTTTAGAATGCCTGGGCTCATGCCAGAAGAGGTTCTGAGATTTTTGCAGTACTTACCAGATGATGCAGAAGATTCAGATTTCAATGCTGACTCAGATTCTGATGAAGGTTCAGCGAATACTTCACAAATTTCGAATGACGTTAGAGGCAACATTATTGTGCAAAGTGATGATAATGGTTTCGATTTGACAATAGAAGCTGGCGAAATTGGAAACATGTCTCCTTGTCATGCCAGTGTATCTGTCTCAATCCCGAAAGAGATTCTTTCACATTTTCTCCCAGTGCTAGTATATATAATGAAGTGAAAATCTGCCAGTGGCATTAAAAGACGTGAACTCAAATGACAAAACAAATTAATACATGTATAAATGTAATATTTCTGATGTTTTATGCACTTAAAAATAATTTTTTTTTTTTTTTCAATTTCCCGTGTTGAGTTATTCCAGAGTTCAGTGGAAACTATAGTTCCCACTAATTATTTTGTACCTATAGACTAATTATTTACATTCAAGATTTAAACTATAATTTTAAGTGTGGTTCCTAAGCCCAATACAGTGCTCATAACAATTTCACAACTTCTGTAAATAATTTGGTCATGAAAGGGTTAAGTTAGTTAGGTTTAAGTTATTGTTTATAACTTATAAGATATCTGGTGAAAAGATTTTTACAAAGGCAACTTGCTCAGCAACAAAAAAATTCTCGACTAAATTGCATTTAAAGTTCTGTAGATTTAGTTTAACAGAATTGTTTTATTAACTTCGTCAGTTAATCTTTTTGCTATCTCGAAACATATAACGAATAAGTTGTTTGCTCATAAGGGGACATCCATTAATTACGTGAGGTGAAATAGAGGGGGGAGGGGCCCGGCAAAATCCCACCAGATCTCACCAGGGGGGATGGGGGGATCTACGGAAATCTCACGTGAGATTTTGCGAAAAATTTGGGTACAGTAAAGCCAAAAAAAAGGTCTACAATTTGCGACAAAGTCGATTTTAGGAGGGTATTTCGTCAAAAAAGTTAGGGTGTGACCTAAAAAAAAAGGTCTAAAAAAGTTTCCAGGTCGATTTCTAGGGTGGGTTCACACGGAGCAGATCTCACCAGAGGGGGGGGGGACGGCCAGATCTCACGAAATCTCACCACGGGGGAGGGGGGGGGGGTCCAGAAATCCGGAAAAACACCTCACGTAATTTGTGGATGCCCCCTAAGACGTGAGTTTGTATTGAAATAATAACCTTTATGTACTAGATGTGCTATTGTTAAGTAACATAGTACGAGAAATCAATGCAGAAACAGTAGGTTGATATGGTCTATTATGGAGGATTGATAACTTTAATTCAGTTGGTTGAGATAGGGAAAAACATGCGTGACGTGATTTTTAAGACAATGAATGCTAAAATAATAAAAAAAGTAAGGTAATGGTTTTCTTTTTCTTTTACAGATGATCGAAACTTCCATTAAATCTCTATCTCAGATAAGATAAATTTTTGAACAAGCATTTTCATCTATTAATTCTGCTTCATAAATCAGTTTATATATATATAAAAAAAAATAAAAAAAAGCAGTTTACTGACAACGTGACTCGCGTAATGCTACTATACTCGACGTTGTTTATAAAAAGAATGATAAAGTCATTACTGTTTTGAATGTGTTTAATCTAATCGTACGTTGGGTGCGCAGTGACTAACCTGAAAATTATTAAAATTTATTGTAAATGTGTAGCCAGCTACGAGTTAAAACAGATTTTAGGCATACAATTCCTTTGAGACATGGACTATCGTCGACCGACATAGCGCTGTGAGATGAATGTATTATGATTGATAGACTTCAAAAACATATCATTCCTGTTGCCATGGAGTTCTTGGGATAAGTTTTACCTTGCGATTTACTCTTCTGTGTCAGATAATTTGATTTTCCTCACATTTAATTGTTGGATCTGTCTGTGCAACCTATGCTTGACACCTTTTGCTCTATGGAACACTACGCAAAAAGTTTTCTTGTCGGGGTTTCCGTTTTGTAGTCGCTTATCATCAATGGTTATACAAAGGATTAGAAGACCTTCAATTTAGAGTTAGTTAGAAATTTAGGTTGCTTTAAGAAATCGAAAGACACCTACATCAAAATAATTTTTCTTTTAATTCGGTTATCCTTGCCCTGCCTCACGAAAAGACGTTGTCGTTCATCATTTAGGAAAAGCGATGGTTGATCATAATTTTGAAGTCTCCGAGACTTTTGACCTTTGTCTTTTACGAATTCATCTTCAAATACCTTACGTATTTAAATTTGTCTGTGTTGTTACATATAAATATGGTAGCAAACAAATTCTGATCTCAAATTTTCTAAAACATTATTCAACGTTAGGTTCAACGATTTCGGGTTGTATCACCCAATTTAAAATCTCTCAATAGGAAAAAGTACCCGCAGAAAAGTCTTCCCTTGCTTCGGCGTGGTTGGTACGATTCACATGTATTTTGCAGATGAGATTGTGTATCTAGAACGGTGTCTCTCTGTACCCAAGCTCTAGTGTGTTGCGCTGATCAAAGGAATTTTTACATTAAAGAAACGTGAAGTACAAAAGGATATCACTACCACGCATTTCAATACAAGAAGAGCTTCAGATTTTTCTGTCGTGCTACGAAGTTTATACTTAAGCTGTTGGTTATGGGTTTGATACTTGTGGAAAACTAAGAGGGTGATAGATTTACAGGTTTCCGTGATTCCATCCGTCTTTCCAGTTTCTCTTGATCATAAAAAACAGAACTTCTTTCATCTCTTGTTCTATCACTAAGCAAATGGTTTGTCTCTTCTAAGGCCTCATGATTTTTTATTTTATTTAGTGAAACCCTCTGATTCTGTTCTGAGAGGTTGCACTGTCATATTAATAAATGATTCCTACTGTCAAGTTCTTTCTAAATTTGACTCGATTTTGCAGTAACCGAAATAACACCACAAAGCCTCCCAACCCTTGAAGTTTCATTTTGTTTCTTCCTCCCCCCCTCTGGATGCTTCACTTCTTTTGCCAGGCAGCGTATTTCTCGCCAATGGTTGATGGAACCACTTATACTGTAGGTGCAGCATTCGGTAGCCTGCGGTATAAGCGATCACAGTGCTCCCAGCACAGCATTGTCACTTCGTGCTTTGGAGCTACGTAACAGGGCTGGTTTATATAGTATTACGTACGACTATTTACGGTTTTGGTAATGTACCTAATAACATTTCGCGGCAGCTTTGTTCTCGTGAACCAAGCCATAAGGACGAATGCGTATAAGGAAGATGTTTGTACGAGGCGTATTTTTTAAGTAAGAACCGGTTGTCAATAAACATTTAACAACGAAAAATATTTTAGTAATTTATTTAACATGACATTCTACAACCTTTCACCTACTTTTCCACATAGTTGCCATTATTGTTCAAACATTTTTCATACCGTGAGATGAGTTTTTGTATACCATCATCATAGAAGTCTGCCGCCTGAGTGGAAAACCATTGCCAAACCGCAAGTTTCACTTCATCATCATTGTTGAAACGCTTGCTGCCGAGGAACCTCTTAAGGTGCAAAAAGAGATGGGACACCCAAGTCTCGTCTCCTGTGATGATGTGGTCCAAAAATCCGTCACCATCTTCTTGATATAGGGTCAGAAACGTCAATGCACTAGCACACCATTTCGGTTTGTGTTCCTCAGAAAGCATCTTTGGAACCGATCGGGAGGACAACTTCCTGTAATCCATCTCTCCAACACAATGTTGTAGAGGACGGATCTTGAAACTTGTGGAAAGTGCAAGGACAACGTGGAAATTGTGAAACGCCTGTTTTCACGAATTTTGTTGTCTACCGCACGCACAAGATCGTCGTTGATTACGGATGGCCGGCCCGAGAGCGGTTCATTGTGCACATTCTCCCGACCTTCCTTGAATAATCTTACCCACTTATGAACGTTACCTCCATTCATTGCATTGGGGCCATACACTTGACAGATCTGGCGATGAATTTCCGCCGGTGTCACATTTCTTGCTGACAAGAATCTGATGACTGACCTTATTTCACATGCGGCGGGATGCTGGATCGTCTTATTCACTTCCATCGCTCACCACGAAGTGTAAACTCCGTTGACTTGGCGATAACTGCGTCTACGCGTGCTCATAGGATGCCAGAATAGTGTGCGCATGCACTCAATTTCATTCGTGGGTGATTTAAGAGGATATCGCCGACCGGTTCTTACTTAAAAAACACCCCTCGTATTTTGAAGCATTAATATTTGCGTCGGCTGTGGATATGTTTAAATGCAGCGCTGAAAATAATTATCTGTTAAATATCCGTTCAAGCCACACATTAAGTTGACGTAACAACAATTTCGCAAAGTAATCCTACAAAACAGTGTACATTTTTCACTAAGGTGTTATCAAAAGCAAATTTTTAATTTTGAGGCTAAAATTATCGACAAGCACAGCCGTAGTTAGATATTT
>CM061920.1:61169588-61198490 GCA_031002005.1 Vandiemenella viatica | reverse complement strand
CCAAGGCCACCTCAGATTGGTTTACTTGATTTACAAATACTTATGTACATTTCATCAGCTAACTGTCCTTTAAGTTCTTTCCAGATTTTTAGTGCTTTAATTTTTATTTATTTTTTAAGAAATTTAATACTAACGCCTTACTGTATTCTGGAATACAAATAGTTTTCTGTCATACCTAGCGCACAAACAACGTTGCAACTAAGTTGCTGAACTTCTGTGATTGCGTAGTATAAGAGAACCTTCAAAAGCATTTATAAATACTAAATTACAATATAATTAATGACAGAAGTTTCTGACATATGAAAGAAGAAAATAAAAATAGATTTCTTCTTTCTACTTAAACACGACGCATGTTGCATACATCAGGCAAGCCCCTCCAATAAGTATCCAAGATGCAGTACTATATTTCCATAACAAATATCTCGCTTTATAGTTGATCTCGCGTCCCACTGTACACAAGAAGTCATAACCTATTGAATATTCTGAAAAGATAATGGGCGTGCCAACCAGACACAATGCGTTCTTCTCCTGAAACACTGAGAAAGTAAAAAATGTTTGTAATTCAAAATTAACAACTCGGAATTATAAACAGGTTTAAAAAAATTAAAAATAACTTTATACCTTGCTTACAAGATAATAAATCTAAATTGACAATATTTTAGATTACTATTTTTGAAATTTTTACATTAATCAGTTACTTTTGGAGTCGGTGCCATCTGTCACATCGCAAGGAACGAATTACAGCATTTGATTAATTACTGTTCGAGGCGACACCGTTAGTACAAACGAAAATTGTTTTTGTGGGAGACAGTTTAGGGGAACAAATTAACGGTATTTTAATCCGTGGCTCAGCATCGTTATTGGTCGAGGCATATCTCTGGCTGCATTGTCACTTGGTAGGCTGTATCAGGCGGTAAACGATTTACAGTTAGTGTATTATCGGTGTATTATCTGTATGTTTCAATTTTTTTAATTAATCGGAGGTAAGTAGTAACACTATTTATTATATATTACTGTCATTCCTTATTGTTATCGTTTTTTTGTTTTTCTTGCTTTGGATGGCACCGACTCCAAAAATAACTGACTAACTGTAAGGTAAAAATTGCAATAATAGTAATCTAAAATACTATCGTTTGTTTTGTATTTTAAATATTGGACATTTTGTGAACTTTCTGTTAGCTCAGTGGTTAAGGAGTTTGCTTTCGAAAAATTCTGGCTCCAGCCCCGGGTTCAAATCCCGCTGGCGGCAGAAATATTTAAGAGTCGTATTTGATCATATGAGCAACGCATGGTCGTTTCGTGGTCCCAGAGGAAAGGAACTGATCATCCTAACTCTGATACAATGGCTTAGTATGGCTCCTTCGGTTCTATCCAACCACCATTCGGATTGTGTGCTAAGTTAGTTTAACAGTAATAATGACTCAGCGCTATGCTATTGAGATCTATTGAATAGCTTGCGGGTTGGCGAATTAACGATGACTCAGCTGTGAGCGGTAACACCTATTTTTGCCAGGTGATTTTGTTAACAAAATAGATCAAATTAAGACCTAATTCCAAGCCGGCTAAATATTAGTATCAAACCACTAGAACATGGATATCGGAATTCCGAGTTTTCGTTATCCCTGAATTCTACCTGATTTTTCGAAATTTCAATTTATATACATATATACTAGCAGAGTGCTAGGAGTTGTCCGGTCAAATTAGAATTGATTCACCCGTACACTGTTTTTGTATTTCCGATGTGTACCGAGTTACATTATCTTGACACCAGCCATTTCCAGAAGTAAACTAAACATTGATATACTCCAACAATTCCCAGAACGGGGCGAATTGAATGCAGTGATAAACTGTAACTATGTATAAAGAACATTGACAATAATTAAGGGGGTGGACAGGGATTGGATTTTTGTGAAATTTTCTATTTCTCTTTGTTTTAAAGTATACGCGTGTTAAGTTCCATCGAAATCGGATAAAAACTGTGAGCTTTCATAAAAATTAAGGGTTATAAAAGGGGAGAGGGGGTGGTTTTTTAAATTTTGGGTCAGAAATCTTCTCCATGAAAAAATACGTATTTGTGCCAACCGTCATTTTGAGTGGTTAAACAGTGTACACTAGAACTTCGTATTAAAAACATTGACAAAAATTAGGGGAGAGGGGGAGAGGATTTGGGTTTTTGCAAACCAAATGCTGACAGCATTTTTCTCTTTATTCTAAAAGTATACGTGTTCAAAATTCTATCAAAATTGGTTAAAAAATGTGGTTTTGTATAGAAATTAAGAGGCGCACAGGGGAAAAGGGTGTGTTTTTTATTATATATTTGGTCAGAAACCTTCTCCATGAAAAATAAAAATACATGTGCAAGCCTACTTTGAAGGTGATTGGTCAAACAGTGTCGACGGTACTTTTGCATAAAGATCAGACAAAAATTATGGCGGTGGAAAGAAGATTTTGTAAACAAATGTTGGCAGTACTTTCCTCTTTATTTTAAAGTATAGGTGTGAAAAATTCTATCGAAAGGGGTTAAAAATGTGGGTTTGTATATAAATTAAGGGGGGGTAGTTTTTATTTTTTTGATGGAAAAAAAGCATGTACGAGTATATGCCATCTTTCAAGGAGATCGGTTAAATGGTGTCGACTGTAGCTTTATATAAAGAACATTGTAACGTTCTGACCTCATTACCTGACTTAAAATTATAATTAATTTTATTATTTTATTTTATTATCATGAAAGGTAGAACTTGCTTGAATACTTTATACGAGAAATCACAAATGGTTTTATTTCAATTAATCACATGACATATATAACAAAATTAGTTAAAATTAATCAATTGTCCTTTTGCGGGCGCCAGGGTATTTTATATAAAATACACAAAATGAAACAGTAAACAAATTCAACATTTTGACTATTCACTTCTGAATGAAATGTTTGCTCCGGGCTATGAGAGTTCTTATCTGCAGGGTCGTAGCTGGGCAATGCTATGAACTTGAAAGTCTAGCTAGCACAGTGTCCTTCATTGGCGATGTATAATTACCGAATGTACATGTCTGCCGCCACACATTGGATGACGGTCTTCTCTGCTATGGACCAGTGTAGCACAGTTCCTCAGATGTCGTCCTTTGCCTGAGCTCATCTGCTCAAACAAAATAGCGGGTGTCCGGATCCAGGCAGCAGCAACAGTCCCACTCACGAATGGACAGTCCAGAAATCACATCGTCCGAACGTGCTGGCTGTCCGGCATCGAATATTCCTTCCCTCGTTCGTCGTGCCATATGAAAAACAGCAAACTTTCGCCGATCACCCTGTTTGTCTACCTGGCACGCACAAATCTCACCTCCATTAGGCACTCACTATTCTCCCCTCGCTAATTCTAGGAACCGGCCTGCTGGCATTCCTCAGATCTGCCGCTCCACACTCGTACAATGTACACTGCGCCCAAATGCCCACTAAAATATTCCACATTTTAAATAATAAACATATAGTTTATTAATGTAACTAGCGGTCACAAGACGCGTTCGTTACATATTCCCCCTGGTTCGGCAAATTTAAATAAACTAGTTTTTATTTAAATTTTCACAATAAGAAATATACAAATTTTCCTTCCTCGTCCATTAATTTAGCAATAATTATAAATCTGGTAACCTATTCTAACCTATTCCATCACAAGTTCCAACGACATGAATATTCAACCGAACATATGTCCCTTGGCTACTTTGTACATAGACTTTTCTTACTCCCATCCCTGATTGTGGGTAGATTTGTGCAAGCCTTAAATACATAATATAACCATTTCAAATGTAACCTTATAAGTAACAAATTATTGTAGTGATGTAGATGTTCTAAAACAATAACATTTTATATCAAATTGAAAATTTAACTTACACCATTCTTAATAAATATAACGCAATACATCATAAGTTGTGATCATCATAGATATTCAACACATAGGATAACACAATCTCAATATATAATGAATGAATAAACCTGGTAGAGAACATATCCTATCTAAATAATAATAATAAAACTTTTAAGCAGTGAAGTCATCTATGAAGTGCAGGGTTGTCCAAAGCAATACAAGATTGTTCCAAACATTTTTTTACTATATCACCGCTAAGCAAAGTATTTGTAATGGATTTCCGCAACCATCCTTTGAAAATACATAATGACAATTACATCCCCTTTTATCTCCATTTGTTACAGACCTCACGTGATTTTTAAATTAACATGATCTCGATCCAATATACTTCCCGATTTCCCAAGACAACGTTATAAGTACATTTGCACCATGGCATAAAAGAATTTTGTTCATGGAATGCTGATTCGCGTAATTCCTTATGAACAAAACAAAATAAAATATTTTCTACCTAGTACCTCGGAGATCCTTTTCCCTTGGCTACTTGGTGATTTGATATGCCACACAACATCTGTGAAGTTCCAGAAATTTATCTGTAAATGTACCCCAACGTATTGGAATCCTTCTGTCTGCCAGAAATCAAGTCCCAACATATTATCTCGGAAAGTTTTTATCCTTTTCCGGCACATATATGCCCATCGTCACTATCAAGAGAAACAAGTTGCACCAAATGATCCTTGCGCGACTGTACCAAAACTTTGTGATCATCAGAAATACTCTTTCAAGTTCGTGAATTATGGGGTTAAAGTCATTGGTTGAATAAGTAGCCGTTAACTGAGATTATCCTTTTCACCATGCATGGAATATATATATTATAATAAACTTTGCAAAAGCTTCTTATTGGTGTATGATTGTGGACTGGTGCGTAATAATACTCGTTGCCCTACAGTGAAAGTTTGATTATGCTTTGGTCTTGCTATATCCGCTCATTCACCTCATCCTCCACACCACCATTTCGCCAATATGTTAAATTACTAAGGCAGAACTGTGGAGAGCCCTCAGCATCCCCGGCGAAATCTCATTGTTTTAATTGGTCAGCCTGCGATGTTTCGCGTGCGGCACCAACTCTCAATTCATTTTCACTTTCGATCTGAATGTTATTGCCGGGATCGATGGTTAGAATAGCATTCACCTCCGGCGAACCGCCGCGTGTCTGCTCGTGGCCATCCCGCTGACCTTCAATCTTCCACGGTTTCTTATCGCCAGATTGGGATTGCTTCCAATTTTTACCTCTTTGGAAACTTTGCCCGTTATTCTGATTATTTGGGCGGAAGTATCCATGAGAATTAGAGCGATTGTCCTGCACATATTCCGCGCACTGTTCACGGCTCGCTCGTTGTCCTATGGCATCTAGATTCCGCAGTGTTTCTAATAAATCAGTGATATTCTTTACATATACAGGCGAGATGTGTTCTTGAACCCCCGGGCTGAAATGTGAGCTTATTACATCAATGAACTCCGCGTCCGGCATCACTGTGTCAAAATATCGACTTTTTACGACAAACCGTTCCACATACCTTTCCATTGAATCACCAGGCTTAGGAACGTACTTTCCTTGGTAAAATCGCATCCTAGCTTGGTTTTGAATTTTTGCTGACCAGAAAGTACTTAAAAACAATTCCTTAAATTGTGTGTACGACATATCTGGAGTACATGCTACCTTTAGCCATGAACGATCCTGTTCAAAAAATGACTGGCTAATGATTAAAAGTTTTGCCGAGTCCGGAACAGCTTTAATTTGAAAGTATCTTTCAAGGTCTTCGAGGTAAGCTTTCGGATTTATTCCCCCCTTGGAACCAAATCTAGGCAGCTTTAACTCTATATTTCCCGAAAACAGCTGAGCACAACTAGCTTGACATTGTTCATTGTTGCTAGCAGAGTTATTCCTTTCGGTTAGTTTCCGTTCCAAATTACGTAATTTTACCTCCGTTTCGGCAGCAAGGTTACGCTGTGATGTTTCTAGATTCTTATGACTTTCCTCCATTTCTCCCACGGAATTCTTAAGGTCTCCAACTTCGGATCTTATTTTACCTAAATTTTCTTCAACACCATCTTTTATTGAATGAGCAAACTCAGAAATCTGACCTAAATTTTCACTGTTTTCTGTGCGCATTTGTTCAATTGAACTTTTATTCGCTTCTACCTTACGGCAAATTTCATTGTTAGTCGTCTCAAGTACATTGCAAGAAGACTTTAACTCCGTCTGGACTTTGCTTAAAAGAGTGATCTCAGAGCTAATTTCCTTTTTAAAATCATTTATTTCTCGGCCAATTTCTCCGCGAAAAGTAGCAAATTGCTCTTCAATTCTTTTGTGAGCCATTTCTTGTTTTCTTTCAAGACTCTCGATTTTACTAGACATTTGCACTGAGAGTTCAGACCATTTTTCATTGGATTCTTGAAATTGTGTTGTAAATTGAGCAGATAATTGTGAAAATTTCTCCATTAATAAAGCCGCTATATCGTTCATCTGGTGTTGCTGAGTCTGCAATGCAGGAATCACCGAGACTTTTTTCGCACTCATGTTGGAGGTATTCTGAAAATTTTCCAAATTTTCCTGCCTTAATTCAACGGGTGATTGGGTGGAATACGCTATTTTTTTAGTATTATTATCTTCCCCGATATGATGCCTATTTGCATTAGTGGGTGGAGGCTCCTGTGATAAATTTGACCCGTCCATGGTTTCTTTCGACATGTCAATAATGGTACTGGATCTCAAGCGCATTACTTTAAAACTTCACGCTATTTTCAACTATTTCGTTGACACACAAAGAATATTCCAATACACAACAACAAAGAAAAGAATAAGGATTGCAAAACATACCATCAGAGAGACTTTACACTAATCTGCAAATAAAATGCCTCAATAAAATCCGCGATTGCACAATAAAATCAAACCCAAAGAACATTCCACAACACATTCTATAATTTCAATGGAAAAATTACAAGAAGAATTTACTCATCAAATACCTTCGCGGAAAAATGGTTTAAATATGAAAGGATATCGTTACCCTGGACATATGGCTCGAAATCCACACTAATATTTCGACAACTACTTGCAATTGCCATAAAGAAAGCATCACAACAATTATCAACGCCGTAATACAACAGAATTTGAGTGCGTTTGGACAAAACCCATTGCACATTCCCATGTCACACAAGATAATTATTATTTAACATACGCAATGCACACAAAATAAATTTATCAGATCTTATTGCAGAACCAACTTGCATCTAAGATCAACAAGTACAACATGAATTTATACATGAATTAACTACGCAAAGTAATACAAACTACTTTCTATCTACAAAATAAGAAAGTTGCCAAGGACATAGTGCTGTCTTTCGTTCATAGCATAATTAATTTTTGCAATTAATAATCGAAAAGCCCCACGTTGGTCGCCATTGTAACGTTCTGACCTCATTACCTGACTTAAAATTATAATTAATTTTATTATTTTATTTTATTATCATGAAAGGTAGAACTTGCTTGAATACTTTATACGAGAAATCACAAATGGTTTTATTTCAATTAATCACATGACATATATAACAAAATTAGTTAAAATTAATCAATTGTCCTTTTGCGGGCGCCAGGGTATTTTATATAAAATACACAAAATGAAACAGTAAACAAATTCAACATTTTGACTATTCACTTCTGAATGAAATGTTTGCTCCGGGCTATGAGAGTTCTTATCTGCAGGGTCGTAGCTGGGCAATGCTATGAACTTGAAAGTCTAGCTAGCACAGTGTCCTTCATTGGCGATGTATAATTACCGAATGTACATGTCTGCCGCCACACATTGGATGACGGTCTTCTCTGCTATGGACCAGTGTAGCACAGTTCCTCAGATGTCGTCCTTTGCCTGAGCTCATCTGCTCAAACAAAATAGCGGGTGTCCGGATCCAGGCAGCAGCAACAGTCCCACTCACGAATGGACAGTCCAGAAATCACATCGTCCGAACGTGCTGGCTGTCCGGCATCGAATATTCCTTCCCTCGTTCGTCGTGCCATATGAAAAACAGCAAACTTTCGCCGATCACCCTGTTTGTCTACCTGGCACGCACAAATCTCACCTCCATTAGGCACTCACTATTCTCCCCTCGCTAATTCTAGGAACCGGCCTGCTGGCATTCCTCAGATCTGCCGCTCCACACTCGTACAATGTACACTGCGCCCAAATGCCCACTAAAATATTCCACATTTTAAATAATAAACATATAGTTTATTAATGTAACTAGCGGTCACAAGACGCGTTCGTTACAACATTGAAAAAAATTAACGAGGCGGAAAGGGAGAGAGGGGTTGGTTTTCCGCAAACCAAATGTTGGCAGTATTTTTCTCTTTCTTTTAAATTATACGTGGGCAAAGTTCCCTCGAAATTGGACAAAAAAGATGGTTTGTATAAAAATTAAGGGGTATAAAGGTGTAGAGAGGTTGTTTCCGAATGAAATTTGTAGTGGACTACTTTGAAGATATATTGTATCCACTAAAAAAAAATCATCAAAATCGATTTACATTTGGCGAAGATATCGCTGAACATACATAAAAAAATATATATATATACAGACGTATTGAGAACCTTCTCTTTTTTTGAAGTCGTTTAAAAATGATGCCTATATTTGTTATCATAATGTGTTAATTGGTTTTTACAGCACAAAATACATAGAATACTTATAACTCCACTGTCGATAAAAACACTAATTCTTTATAAATATCCAGAATCAATTAGAAGAACGTTGAACTATTGTAAATGTTAACACAGGTAATTATAAACATCAGTCGGATAGGTCAGTGGCTAATAATCTTGTTTTTAAAAATTCAGGGTTCGGGTTTCAAATCCCAGAGGGAGCAGGAATTTCTAAGTGTTGTGATCTATCATATGAGTTATGCCAGGACGTTCAGTGGTTCGAATTCCACGTTAAAATGTAGGTGATAGAGGAAAGGAAATGGCCGTGCTATCTCTGACATAATGACTTAGTTCGCATCCTTCGGCAGGATCCAACCTACCTTCCGACTATGGACTTTCATTACAGTTTAAGGATACCAATCCCTAATATTCGCTTACTAAATTCATATCAGTTTACTTTGCACATAAATTAATTATTCTAGAATTTATTAAAGGAGAAGCAACAATAGATGTTATTCCATCAAATTTTTAGATGTTCCCAAATCCTTTTTAAACTTTTTCGTGTCCGGAACTAGAAGTTTCTCAGCACAGTATTGAGCTATGTCAATGCCTCTTTCTTTTGAGGCCACAGGTCGGCGGGGTTAGAGGTGGCAGACCAGCGGGTGTTTCATAGTTTGGGTGATTCAGCAATCACAGTCTTTATATCTCCCTCATTTGTATGACCCAAAGACCTGTTGGTTATTGCTGGGTTCACATCTGACATAAGCGATTCAGTGTTCTCCATATCTTCCAGTTTTATTATGAACCACTTGGCAGTTTCACTGTAGCTGGGTAGTCGGGTTGTGATTAATCCATCAAGGAGTTCACAGACCTTCTTCTTGATCTGTTCATCTCACCCCGCCCCCCCTCCCAAAAAAAAACAAAAAACGAGGTAGTCGTGCTAACTTCGTTAACTTATTAGGCGCTAAATGAAGATGTTAAATTTGAGCTCCTCCTCTCCCGCGTAATTTAGCAGAGTCCAACTAGAATCTTCGAATGTCCTTACACCTCGTCCACAACATTACTGACTGGAAAGGGCTGGGGACAAGTAACGGGAAGGAAATTGGTCATGGCTTTTTGAGAGAACCATCCCAGCGTTGACTGCTCGTGGTCGGCTTGTCAGTGTGCTAACTGATGAGCTCGTTAAGTTGAGGGCTGGTGACAGAGGAGCCGGGGGTGTGGCAGTGTGGGGGCGTGTAATGGCAGCTAATGACGCCGGGGTCGCATTCCTGGAAGGCCAGAGCTCCCCTGGGGGCCGGGCGTCTCACAAAAACAGAAAACACAGCCATCTGCTTCAAGCTAGACGTATCGTGTAGACCTGCGAAAATCGAACCATATTCTGAAAGTTTTAAACGTTTTGGGTACTTTCCAAATATTTTTGGTCTGAAGAGGTTTAGATCCTGTTATAAAGGCTGAGCGATCTACTAATTCTTTTTTCGTTAGTCTGCTGTGAAAAACCGGTAACAAATTCAGAGCTTCTTGTTTTCGCTCCCAATATTTCTGCACTGCGTACTTTCCTTCTTTCTTCTACCCAAACTGTAGTTTCTATAGAAAAAACTGTTCAACAATCATTCTTAAGATCCATTTCTGCTGTTTCCGCTTTACTTTTGTAAACCAACAAATTTTTTTTCCTTCTGGCTCCTCATTTAGGTCACTAGAGCCGAGAAAGAAGTGGTAACAAGGAACGGGAAGTAATACGGTCACGGCACTTCGGAAGGAACCATCCCGTCAATCGTCTGGAGTGATTTCGAGAAACCATGAAAACTTGAAATCTAGATGGCCGGATAAGGATTCGAACTTCCAATGCGAGGTGAGGGCATTACCACTCTCTAACCAAGCTCGGGAATTAATTTTGTTTTATTGCTATTACCATCATCATTCTGGTTCCATTTATATTATACCGGACGAAATTGTAAAAGATTATATTCGCACAGTGCACAGGATAGATAAAACCAGGAAGATAAAAAATAGGTGGAAATTTCACGTGAAAATTATTACAAAAATCCACCAATGTGTGAAAAAAAAACTAAAATCAATATTATAACCAGCAGCAGCTTCTAAAAATAATGTTTGCGTTGAAGTGATATCGCTATTAACAAATTCACGGATTTCCCCTGAATCCATCATGGGGGTGAGAGTACTTCTAGTAACTGCTCGCTAATTCAGACGCAGTTATAAATCTCGCTATTCAACTGTCTGTCTCATATGTCATCATCTTTTTACGGATTTTTTCAATTTTTTTTTTTTCTTATGGCTTTTCGCTTCGTCGACGTCGAGGTCAATAGATGCGGGAAAGGATGGTGGAAGGGGCAAGGAATGTGAAGGAATTCGGCAATGGATTTTTGAAGGAAGCATTCTCCTGGAGTGATTTAGGGAAACTACGGAAAACCCAAATCTGAATGATCGGATGGGGATTCGAAACAGCATCCTCCCGAATGCGACGCCAGAGTTTATTTCCATTTTCACTGGTCAGTCTTGATACATATTCTTTCCAGAGTCGTCCTAGTTTTGAAAGCATATTTATCAGGCAGATGACCGGTTTGATAGGCCTGGAGAAGCGAATGCGGTGCCATATGTCTGAAAAACGTCAATTTTTTTGAGTAGTAAGTGTATTTTTGTTTGTGTAATGTGTAGCATATGAGGCGTAGATTTGGGACAGTACCAACACTCACTTGTATGATTGCTGAAAACCGCCTAAAAACCGCAATCAGGATGGCCGGTAAGTGAGGCCAGGACTCGAACATGGTCCCGTTGTACCTCCCCGATCCAGTATGCGGACGTCTAGACGCCCGCAGCCACACTAGCGGGTGTTATCTCGCGTGTGTCGTGTTATTTGGAAAAGTGTGTAAAAGCTACATAATCGTGTGGAGCAGGAAGAGTGTTCTACCAATATTGAGGCAGCTTCCACCCTTTTCACTTTCTAATCTTAAGGACAAATAAGAACACTTGAAAATTTCTACTTAGCCTGAATTTGCTTAATGTATTTATCCATCGTGTGTTTCAGAAACTAACACGTCACGTGTGTATCATTCAACTGCAGCTGAATTTTACGACGAAGAATGTATGTGAGTAATTTTTTCTTCCTGTTACGGAGATCACCGGAGCTGAAACTTCTCTTCTAACAGAAAGTTTGAGAATTATATTACAAATACAATACAGGATCGAAACTATCTACGTCACTATCGGACTGGAACCGACAATCCATAGAAGGAGAGTGAATCATTCTGGCTACTAAATTGCCAGGAATTGTGTCGATTCAACTACTGTTAAAGTCAAAGTACGCCAACAATCAGCTGTGAAGCTTGCAATTCTGCTCTAACATTTTTTCAGTCGTTGTTACATTATACTGGTAGTTGTATTGATACAGTATCTCAATCGCCAAGTGTCAAGGCTTCTACATGTTATCTCATTTAATTTAATTTAACAGCCATGGAGCGTACACTCCGGTGGCAATTTCTCCACACACCCGTTCTTTCTCTTTTTTGAAACCGACCATTTTTACCCCTTAAGAAGTTTTATTTTAAATCCTTTCAAATGTTTTGGTCATTATTCATCGCTACCCTGGACAATATGTTCCAATTTCTAAATCCGTTACCTTCTAAAGAAAATTTCCCATTCGCTTATGCCTGAAATCATGTGCCAGGTTGTTGTCATGGCCATCTTTTTCCTTCCATGCAACAGTGCTAATCCTTCCACCAATATATCTCCACGCCTCATCACCAATATACGCCTTGTACACTCCCAGTACAGTCTTTGTCCAATCTTCCAATGAATTCCATTCTAGCTCCTTTATCATATCTGCTATGACTGTGTTCTGCAGCATTTTCCAGAAACAAATCTATGAGCCCTTCTTTGTACCGCCTCTAATTCCTGTATTTTATAACCCATATGTGAGTCCCATAACACACCGCCATATTCAAGCAGTGGTCTGACCAAAGTTTCGTAACCCAACTCTCTCATTCCCCTGGTACAGCCCCTCATACTGTCTCCAATAAATGAATGATTTTGAAATCTTTTCCTGCCTCCTGCCCAACATGTCCTGTCCAGATGAACTTAATGTCGAACGTTATGTCAAAATATTTACGTTCCAACCTTTCACCTAGCAATTTCTTGCCCACTTTCTAATCATAATCGGTCTAGTTTTTTTATCTGTGTGCCTAATTGGCGCATTTCTTCAAAATTCGGCCTCCTCGTCGTGTGCTGTACCGTACTTTGTAAGTCTTCTGACCAGGCAGACTCTTAGAGGAGCCGCTATCAGCCGGACGGCAGCCGGCTCTCCGGGTCACAGCTGCCGCCCGCGATTAGCTGACAACTGTAGCCAATTACTAACTACTTAATTACGATTGTGGCCGCTCCGTAACTCAAGCAGATACCGCCGCTCAGCTGAGTGTTTTATGCGGTTCACTGCTCCAGGAACGAAGTAGTCTGCTTTCACTCAGCTACTGTCGTCTACTTAGTATGCAACTATCCGGACACGTTCTGTGTTACCACATTTCCACAGTTAATTTTCTTTTTGTTGAAGAATCCGCGGTAGGATAGCGGCCTGATGGCTCAGTGGTTAAGGTGGCTGAGTGGAGAGTGAAAGGTCCCAGGTTCGAATCTCTGGCTCGTAGGAGATTTTAAAAGAATCTTAACTCGATCTCCACCACTGGCTCAGCTTGCTGTGCCGTCATTTGTGCACGTTAAACTGTAGGTCCCCTTTAGCCGGTAGGAATATTAGGTTAAGTAAAGAGGAAAGGAACTGGCCATCCTAACTCCAATCCTCGCTCAGTTTGCTTCCTATGGGAGGATCCAAACATTTAAGTTCAATATGAAGTTTAATTTTTTTCCGTAGCACGATGTTCAAAATTGAACTATAAACTGACGCCTTCAACGATAAATAGATGCAAGAGTTATTCTACATTGCGAAGATAAAGAAATACAACGCTGTGATATAAACACATATTGTTTTGTGGTGACATGATTCTCTAATTTGCATCATGTTTCACGTTTCATAAAAACAACTACACCTTTTTTACACGACACATTTAGGTAAATACAAATACATTCAATGACCGCCTACGGGATATTGTTGTGGCAAAACTTCAATCTCTTTTCTATCGACTATCATGAAAGTTGACCAATAACTAGCATACAGTATATCAATAGTTGAGTATGAAATGTGGTATATATTTCTCATTGTTGTTGTAGTAAACTGTCATCATAAAAAAGCACTTTCAGGAGAAACAGGTCACTAAAAAAAAAAAAAAAAGAACCTGGTAAATATTACTCGGTACAAAATGTTTATATTTCATTTCAATTGTCCAAGAAAGATAAATACTATTTGTCGCTCTGCAAACATACGAATCTCCAGTAACGATACTTTACTTGACAACGGAAATTTTGTTCATACCACAAATTAGCAGGGTTATTTTTGGAAGACGTGACTGTAAGTTCATTAATTGGTTACTTTGAAGTATAAACCAAAAGTCAATTATAATTAAATGCACATTCCAATAAGCTAGAGTTTCTGGCCAATAATTCCATAGCTAGCGTTTACAGAAATTGTATACTTAACAAATACACATACCAATAGAGTTATAGATATTTGTTAAAACTTCTTAGAAGATACCGAAATATCACGATCAATTCCAGACAAACTGAATGACTATGATAACAGCGTATACGTGTAAGAAAAAGGAAAATAGATTTCGTGGCAGTTTGGTAGATTTACAGCGTTCAATGCTTGAAGCTTTGAAGCCTGATTAACGTGTAGATCCGAAAAAAAATTAAGTTCTTGTTGTCATCAAGAAATAGCTGCATAACACTGCCAGATTAATTTCATTTATATTCTCTGCATTCCTCTCTTAGCATTTAATCGTTTTCAAGTCCTATGCTTCGTTACAAAACGTTATCTGTTTAGTGATTGGCTACACAATGAGCTTGATTATGCCAAATAAGAATGACTCGAAACTAATAAGTTCGGGGTTGTTATTTTTGTTGTTAACCTTATGATCGCTGGTCTTCAAGATGAAAATGATTTTCTTTCCTATTCGAGTTGCGCCCAATAAGCTACTAAAGTTGATGGACACTGATTAGTACATGAAATTTCATCTTAAGTGTAATCAAATTATCTGAAATTTAGTTTTCGTCCACATCGTGGGAAAGTGGTGAAGACCAAGCTTGATTCTAGTGATCAATTGGTCCTTACCACGATAAGGTTCACACGAGGAAACATGTTCATAACTTTACATCACTTAAGGTCGACTGCCACGTGATTCTAAGCATGAGATTCTAAAGAAAATAATTACCAACTAGCAGTGCCCTGCATGGAATTCGAGACTTTTGACTGACTGTATTACCGCCTAGCCGTGTCCGAGAATGGAATTTGAAACTTTTGCAATTAACTGACTGATAAAATATGAAAGAAACATTGTCTGGGTATGATAAAACAGAGAAGCTGCCCTTTATTTTCATCTTTCTTTATTATCCTCCTTTTCTCCTGAATTTAGGTTGTATGTAAGTGTTTTAAAGGCGTTGATGCCCTTTAATTTTTTTCCTACAAACACATGCAACAGACATTTAATTTCTTCCAGGTGAAGCCGTGGAGGCGGAATGGTTCAGTGCCTCAGGGGTGGTGCTATAAAATAATACTGAAAATTTTGTGGACAGATAAAGTACGAAGTGAACGTATTTTAGAAATGATGGTTGAGAAGAGAAGCTTGTGGAAGAGTCTTACAAAATGAAGGGACAGAATGGTGGGTCACATTTTAAGACATGCAGGATTGATTAATTTGTTAGTGGATGGAACAGTCAAAGGAAAGAACTGTAGAGGTAGACAAAGATTAGGATATGTATATCATGCAACTGAAGATGTATGTTGTATGGGGTATACTGACATGATAGGAGGGTGGAGGGTATGGAGGTGATTGTATCAAATCAGTCAAGAGAGTAAAAAAATTATTTATGGTATACATCCGTGTCATCGAGAAATGTGTAACCGACGGAGTTATAACCTTTCTTACATGTTAACCGATGACGTAAGTTATAACTATGTGTGTTATAGTTGAAATCCACGGATTACTTTTTGCATAATACTTACGCAGACAGACAAAAAGTCCTATGATTTTGGCCCCTGAATGATCAGGAATTATATAACTTATAGTGATATAAAAACTATGCTAACCAATAATACAAATTATCACTGCTTGCAGTTTTCTTTGAAACCGTTCGTTTGTTTTTCTGTAATGCGTGGACAGGCAGACAAAAATTACAAGCCGTACAGTTTTCCCCCCTGTATCATGGTAACTACGTAACTCATCAGTACAAAAGTCACCCTGCATTAGGGTTGGCCGAAAAATAACGTCGCAGTCATTCATAACGTGATCGAAAATTCATTGTCACTGAGTAAGGTTCACGGGACAACTTTGAAGACGCAAACTGTGATCGGCGGAAAATAATGGTTTCGACATTTTAAGAGTATTTCACAGCTGTATGGATCCAGCACAACTTCTCAATTGTGAGGTTCAATCATATAACCAGTACATAATTATGTACAGTACATGCTGACATGGTCGAAGATACATCACTGTTGGTTTTTAAAGATGTTTGTGTTCTCTTACTATTATTTTAATGATGATAAATTTGGACTACAAGTAAACAATAAAACTCTTTATGCCAATTAGACTTCTCTTTGCAATGCTTGCCACAGATATTCAACGATTACATATTTCATCTAATTGTCTCTGTTTTATGTACTCATTTCATTACATATCTCCCCCTTACAGCAGTCTCCATCCTTGAAGTCTTGAAGTGCTACAAATTTCACATGTAAAATGAAAAATAAAGTGATAACACACCAAAAACTGCAATATTTAATTGAAAAGAGGATAGTTTTATGAGATCACCGGATCTGTAATATTCATTCTGTAACTGTTTGCATCAGAATGACACTTACTGGAGGGTTGAACAGACATTAAATATATAGCAACAATTCTTTTTATTTTAAACAAAATATTATTTTTATTTCATTACCCTAACAACAGAAAATGGAGGTACTGAAAGCACAAGTATCACTTAGCATTTCCTAAAATGATGTAGACATATGTGCAAAAGCTTCAGTTTTGAATATATAACATGATAGCAGTAATGAAAATAAATATGTTCACTAACTGATTAAATTATTGTGACTCTGTTTCATGTAAACTAAACTCCTCAACTGGTAACACCGTTGTTTTTAGTGCATTATCATTTGCATTGTACATTACATGTGGCAAGGACTGATAAGTAAATATGGGAGTGCCACAGGGTAGAGTATTGAGATTGTTGCTGTTCAATATTCTAATGACTGACTGTGTGGATGGGTAACAGTAAGAATTTAATTTTTTTGCAGATTATATAATGGTATACAATAGGATCAAAACAGGTGAAGACTGTGAACAGCTGCAGGGTGACCTGGAGAGAATATCTAAACGGGAGGTCAGCATGGAATGAAAATAAATGCCAAGAAGAGTCAGCTTATAAGGTATACAGATAAAAAACTAAAGGTTAATTATGATGTTGGGTTGGGTCAGAATTGCTTGTTAAAGGGTTGAAGTGTAAATATCCTATCATAACGTTTGATAACCGACTCAACTGGGCCGAGCACATAGTGCAGGTGGTAGGAAAATGTTACAAAATCCTTCATTAACTGGAGAGGTTGATGAGAGGATGTACCTGAGAAGTTAGGGAATTCAGATGGCCAGACCATTGGATGAATATGGTGGTGTAATTTGTGACTCACATTTTGGTTATCAAACATAGGAGTTAGAGGGTGTGCAAAGAAGAACAGCTAGATTTGTTTGTGCGAATTGTCGCAGGATCCAGTCAGTAACTGATATGATAAAGGAGCTGGATTGGGAGTCTTTGGAGGAAATGAGGGGGGTCGGAGGGTGAAGAGAGTGCTGGGAATGTACAGTTAATATGTTCGTGATGGGGCTTGGAGGGATGTTGGTCAAAGAATTAGGAATAGGGCATGGAAGTAGAAGGGTGTCCATAACCACAAGCTGGTGCTCGATTTCATGTATAAGGAAGTGGAAAAATTTTCTTTTGTTGGTAAGGGTGTCAGGGATGGGAACAAATTAGTAAGTGAATTGATGAATAATTTACCAAAAACGCTTAAGGAATTTAGAATTAAAATTTGTAAATCTGAAAAGTAAATTGGGGAGAAATTTAAAGCTGCAATGATAAAAGAAATGTTTTAAAGATATATATAAACGGTTAATTAGATGACATGGGTAATTTCCTTCAGAACGTTAGCTCTATCGCAATTAAAATTAATAAAATGCTAATAATGTTTCATACAAATAAGTGTTGGAGGGTAATAGTGGATGTAACATTTGCTACTTATTCATATCAAATTAATATATCTGAAAACTAATTTTCTGCTCATCTCGAAGAGATATAATTTGGAGTTTGACAGTATGATAAACTTCTGAAGGTAAATTTTTAGCAAATGTGCTGACTTTTATAAGAAAAAACTCGTGTACAATGATTATTTTGAATACTATTATACCCATTCTTTTGCACTGAAAGATCTCAGAAACTTTGTAGGAACATTTAATGATATAGCACAGCATCTTGATAAATTGTTGGTTAAAATAATGTCTGCTATAACAAGAAGAGGCAGTGCTGCAAAAGAATATTTATTTCTGTAAACAGTGCCAGAAGTAATTGAAAATACCAGAGGGAAGAGAACTTATGCTGCGTCTCAGTGATGTTTTTCTAAAGAAAGAATTCGGAATAATAAGTACAGAAATCACATATTTGGTAATCTATGTACTTGCAGTTTTGAAATAAGAAATTATAACTATTATTGTTCTCGGATACTCAATTACAGCTGTGATATCAGAAAAAATTGCTATGTATAATCATCTTGCGAAATTATTTGTGCAACATTCAATTAACACATTTGATCAATTACGGTAAAAACATTGGATTTTTCAGGGTAACAGAATGTTTTCTCTCCACTTGAGAAACATTGGAATTACATAACTTCCACAATTCAGAATTATTATAAAATAAAATATATACTTCAGCAGGTTGTAAGAAGAAAGACTTTGAAGATCAAATTATATATTTTCGTATTACACAGTATTTCTGGTAATAAAATTGTTTGCGATTAGAGACGCCTACTCAACAAATTTAAAAATCTCGAGTCAGTCGTGTGTACGAACTCTAAACGTGATTTTCCGCTGTTCTGCTACATTTCACAGTGACAGTGATTTCCCATACATTGCCATCTGGTTGCAGGTACAAGCATCACTCCATAGACGTGACTGTCACAGTTTGCATATTAACGTGTCTGATCGTTGTTACATTTCACTGTCCTAGTGATTTCGTACATGTTGCCATCTGGTGGAAGATACTGGCACTATCGTTTCGACGACACAAAGTCACAGTTAAATATCAGTGAGACATTTAAGTCATTGCGACAGATGTCACAGTAACTGGAACGTAGCAGTTTATTCCATCCCTACCCTACATGTTATCAGATAACTTTTGCTATTACTGTATACAGTTTCATTGAAATCTTCCTCTACATCTTCTTCTTATATTGAATTGAATATATACATATATTTATATATGTTTGGTCACTACACGAGCATTTCTAGATTGGCAGTTTCTAATTTGCTTTATACGGTTTACACTTTACAGTTCCCAATTTGCTTCACACTTATTTATAACACACATATTATAAACTGCCTACGAGAGAAAACCTGTTGTAGACCCAGAGCTGTTCACAGGGTTGTCACGTCTGTCCGTATGATCTTTATGCATGTTTCTCTGTCCTCACGTTACGCAGAAGCTAATCAACTACCCAAATTACATAAAAAGCTTTATCCACTGGTAAAGATAACGAATACTTTTTCTCAAGTTAAGATACATAATTCGGACCGAGCGTGGTGAGAGAGCGATTAACGTTCTGGCCTCGCATGTGGGAGGACGCCGGTTCGAATGGCCGTCCGGACATCCAGATTTGGGTTTTCCATGGTTTCCCTAAATCTCTCCATGCGAATGCTGGGATGGTTCCTTTAAAAGGCCATGCCCGATTTCCTTCCCGTTACTTGCCCCGGTCCCCTTCCTTCGGGGCAAAAGGCACCTGATGTCTTTAGCCCTGTGGTGCCCCTGGGCATCACGAACCTCCATTAAAAACAAAACAAACAAAAAACTTGATAAAATTGTATATATGTACAATATTAGAGTTTTAAGCCAATTCGTAAGAAAATAGTTAGTAGTTATCGATAAATTATGTTTTTCTAGCTAATTTTCAATAAATTTAGCACTGATAAGGAATATAACAACCAAATAAAGAAGGAGCAGCTGATCCAGTGTGAGAGTGTGCTTGCAGTCTCGTCAGGTCCCTCTGTAAGGTTTATCAAGAGGTTGTCTTCTGTGAGGAGATTGGCGATACATCAAAACACAGGTTTTGAAGCGGTGCCAGACAGAATTGTAGCATTCATTCCACTATGTGGCCTGCGGTCACTGTTCCCCTTCCCGGGCACTTTGAATGCTTAAAGTGGATGATTTGAAATTCCTATTTCTTCCCTCATTTCGCAATGAGGGAATGTTACTTCCTGTGAGGTCATTATCTTCCAAAACGTTAATCAAGATAATGAAATAGTTTCTTAACCTAAGATTTATCTGCATTCATCTACAACAATTTGATTTCAGATTTTCAAAATAAAAGCTATAACATTTTTTGTACTCACACGTAAAGATGTTCAACCAGAGGATCTCAAAACTTCTGTCTCAAAAGACATGCAAAGAAGGAAATTGTACATCTACTATATAATTTCTTAAGCTCTCTCACTCACTCTCCTCTATAACTATTGGCTGGAGAACTGTGACCTCGCGCGCCAGCCGTAGCTCGCGACCAGAGATTACGTTGTGGTCCCAATTTAAGAGCTAAGCAACTGATACAATATTAATTGTTATAATACATTCATTAAGTTTGATTTTCGTAGCATTTCATACTTTAAAAAAATCCTTAAACTTTAGTGCTTAAAAAGCGTGGATATACGAGTACTTTCCAGTAACATGTAGTTAATTAAAATAACTTAAATTATTATTGGTCTCTAATGTAACCACGAATGACAATAATTGTCTTTCCAGCCTAGGCTAAAGTTCGATTTAATTAAAAGATGCGGGTTGACCAAAGTTTATACATTATGGTTTACTTGCTTTTTACGTATTTTACTCACCAGTTTCGTTAATGGTGTTTGTTCATGTTGGCTGTACCTGAGTTATTAGGTTATTTAAAGTGGACATCAGACCAAATATGTTATCGAATCGAGTATTCTGGCAATTCATTTCTTCGGAGTTGCTCAACTGTTTAATAATTTGGAATCTGAATTCTATTGCCGTTACAGACACTATGACCAAACATCACATTATGCATGTTTGCCCAGCATCAATAAGAAAGCAACGTGATGCTCTCGAAGCAAACATGAATCCTTCAAATTTTGCAGAGTAAACTTTTAGGGTCAAATAGAAGTCAAGTTTGTATTTCAGCAAGTTCGAGTCTAGTAACCACGACCTTCGAAATAATTATACGCTAGCGCGACAGTCGCTGTCTGTGTTTAATACGTGTGTTAGTACTTATTAGTAGAAATTATTCATTCCAAGAGCGAAATACAATTCAAGTTCGTATTTGGCCCGATCAGTACAAACTGTCATAATATTTGACCCTAAAACTGGATCTGTTCTAGATCCGTGACGAAAGACAAAAAAACGGTCATCGCCTTACACTAGTAAGGAAGTAAAATTGCAATTTCCGGCTACATAGTTGAATAGGAGCGCCAAGGAAGCTGCGGTTACTACATTAATCCACGGCGGTCCAGACACAAGTTCGCAATCTCACTGTCGAAACTACGCTGCCTCTTCGCCCAGGGTTATCAGGCCGGCTGCCAAACAATCACATCATTGCAAACTGTAGACTCTGAGGCAATAAAAGGAAGTAGTTATTTGTAAGGCCAATGGCTCATTATCTCATTGAACATGGAAAAGTTAACACGAAAATGTACCTCCTTACTGACTAAAAGTACAAATAGACAAGCTACTACGTAGCACGAAAGCATGTTTATTATTCAGCAATTGCGTCTTTGTGGCATGTGAGTCGAACATGTTACTAATATCGATATGCTTAAATTAACACGCTTACAAATCGAACGACGGTCGATTTTTGAGCATGGTTCAGGGAGGGAGGGAGGCGAGAGGGGAGGGGGGAGGGAGAATACTCATAAGAAAATGTGAACGTGTTTGGTATAGACATCAGGTACACTACACGCGTTTTGCTTCGTTCCAACCTTTCTCGCTGGGGAGAGGAAATAACATTAAAATTTGTTTCTCTTTATCGGAGATACGAGTTCCTGGAATCCACGGTCAACAATGTACCAACACAATATTTCAATGAATAACGCCTATCAAGATGTTATAACAACCATGAACGACCCGACTCTGGATGTAAAAACTATAAAAAAATAAATTAAAACTTCTGGTTTGCCTGACACTCTGAGGTGAAAAAAATTAACAATTCAAAGCAAATAGCGATTCACTTTAGCCGGAATAGCACTCTAATACGTGTATTTTGATTCTGTATAACGCTTTCAACTTTATACAGTAATTCATGAAATTGATGCGGCAGCATGCGTAAATGATTATTATAACCTTCAATATCTTTATCTCGCATTTCAACTGACAGTCGAGAACTTGCTCCTAGATTTTCTCTTATAGATATCAAATCACAGACTCAAATCTTTAAATTTTTCAGGTTTTTTTTTGGGGGGGGAGGGGGGGTTATCAGAAGGTTTTGGGTGCAAGCAATAAAACGATTTTGTTCAATTCTTTGTGGATAGTCACTTGGTTTTCCATGATTTCCACTACACTGGCAGAGAGAATGCTAATGGAATGACATGTGTATTATAGTGTTTGCTTAGTAAGGAGCATGCTTAAAACAAGCATGCATATCTGAAGCAAATGTTTTCAGTTAAAGAGTATGGTCGTTCTAAGCATGCTCATTGGCATTCTTTATTAGTAGCATGTCTATCTGTACCTTAAGATTTTATGTAAGTTTCCATAAACCATTAACACCGGTAAATTATATGACCCAAAATAAAAGTTATCTCTATTAACAGAACGTATATAACCAACAAAAAGAAGCTGCTAAAATAATCATGCAGTAATCGTAATTGGCATACAATGAATACGGGAGTAACGTAAAAGCAGTAAAATGAAGAGAATATATGTAAATGAGTTGTGGCTAACATTTGAAAAACCTCATCATAGTAACGAAAACATTATTACTTACAAACCTGATATTCAGATTGTGCCTACAGCCTTCGCAGATCAAAATTCCGTCGATATTTTATAGTACAGATCAATAAGAGGACGAATTCTTGTATGTACAAACACGCTGGGATGAAAGCAGGCGATTTCAGCTGTAATAATGATAGATGAGTTCATTCATATGACGACGAGTATATGTAATAATTCAAGAATGAGGAAAGAAAACAATTTACCTGACTCGCAAAAAATGCAGAACAACCTGCATCATGCAGCATAGGCAAATTTATAAACTTGATTCTATTTAACAGTAATATCAGCAAGTACTCTGTAAACAACTACGTAGGGGTATCCCAGGACACTTAAAATTAATTGAAAATAAAATAAACATATTTTCTGTCTTTATTTTAATCTTAAAATTAAACCGGGAACTTATGCAGTCATATTAATTTTAAGATAGTAATCATAACATTTTTTCAAAGAAATAATTTGAAAATACTTTCGCCTTAATTTTTTTGGCAACATAAAAGTTGTCGGGTAGCCCCGGACACAGTAATAAATCGTGACTTATCACAAAAGTCACAATAATAATTGATATCTGAAGATTCTTCATGGTCACTGCCTTTGCTTCATAGCACTGAATTCAGTCTTCTTAAAAAATTTCTCCACTTACGACGTATTCGGTCTGTTTTACTTGATTTGCTTCGGAAAGATTTTGAATACTTCTTTATATTGCCTTTACTTTTCATTTTTTTCGATTCGCCAATTTCACTGCCTTTATTTTTTTGCCCTTCCTCTTCACATTTTTTTAAATTGGAGAAGATGTTAAAATCTCGCACTTTTGGATTTCTCGAACCCGCGTATTTATGCGTTTATTTGACCCATCGTATTCAATAATCTCCAACGAACTTTGACAGGAGTGACGGCATACTACTGCCAGGAGCAAACTCATTGGGCGCCCAAGCCGCATCATCTCAGTTGCATTTATTTTTATACTGCAGGGTGCATATTTACGATAAAGCTTTACCGATGCAGCGTAGTTAGTTACCCGACCTTCCCCTAATACACACCAAACACATGGAACATGTATGTTGAAAACACAGAGTGTAACACATGGCACATATATGTTGAAAATACAGATTGTGACTTTTTTGCAGGAATAGTTTCTAGATGGTTAAAGTTTGAAGAGAAGTTGGATGGTGAAGTATATTCGCTGCAGAAGAAGCTGTAGAATCGTATGATAAAGAAGATACTTTATTTAAAGAAAATGCATTTGATAAAGAGACTAATGATGTAGAAAAGCCTTAATTTTTTCAGTTACTCCAACAAAGACGGATCGTTGGTTCAGATGTATGAAAGAACTGATGAAAATTGAAGAGCGTCAACAAAGACTTGAATAAGGGCTCCGAATATTTTTATCTTCACTACAATCCAAGTAGAACAACAGCTGCTGAACGGAGAGGCGACCCATAAAGTCAGAAAGTCTAAGCATAAAGTCAGAATGTCTAAAATTAGAAGAATTTAAAAGACTCAAAGAATGACCTCTCTAAATACTACGCTGCACTGCAATGAGGCAAACCAAAAGTGTAAAATCGGATGGTTTTGGTGATATATGTATAGAGAAGGTTGAAGGATTTTTCGCTCTATAATCTAATGAGGATGTTATGAGATTCTTAACAACCTTATCAGCCTATGTTAAAGATGTGTTGGGTGAACGCGATTAGTCAACTCAAATTTTGTAAAGAAAGGAACCTATACTTAAATAATAGACCGCTTTGGTTTAAATACTCTCACTATAAACTTGATATTGATGCCACTCCGCATTTCAGCTGTGAGAGAGCTATGCCTTCTACTACAGTAAGATGCGCAAGACAACTGCTCATAATGTTCAATGTCCAGAGAACGGGTTTGATAGTAACAAGAGCCAGGGGTAGCCTCACTCGATATGTTAGCAATTTGTGACACTGCCAACAATTACATATCACTTTCTAACGTTTATAATCCAACGAGTCCATTCATTACCTCTCTTTTCCAGTACTATGTGATAGACTTCCAGTAGCAATGCATTCCCCAGAGAGGGGAGGAGGGAAAAGTATGTGGCTAGTCCTCATGTATGCATTTATTTTATATATTTTTTTATTTACTTTGGACGTGATTCTTTAGTAGCCTCCTGCTAATCGTTTTCTTTCATCAGCTTTTACTGCTCGTCGACGATTAGATTGTTACAGCTGGGAGGGCCACCACGGCCTTTACAATGCACTATAGTGGGGTTCATTCCTTGTGATTATTGGAAATCAAGGAAAACCAAAACATGTTGGAGAGATCTAACCAGCGTATGTAATGTATTTAATGTAACATTTTTAATGTATTTTGACTTCCTGCTTTTTAACTGTGTTTGTTTTATCTAAGCGATTCAGTGATTGTCAGATGAGATGGTTCTTTTCAGAACATGCCGTATACATGAAATCTGTTGTTGTAGTGCATTACCTTGTTTGGTTTTAATTTATTAATGACTTATGGCACTAATATGACGCGTACGGTTAAAATAAATAGAAGCCTTTACGGTTCTGATATCATGCTTCAAGATGAGTTACATAGGAAGCAAAATACAGGGTGGCGCAAAAAGAACGCGTGAATTTCAAACTGTTATAATTGGCTTTATTTTGGTGACACAGAAAATGTACTCACATCAATACAATATGTAATTTATCCAGTTTATGAATTGTACTTAACTTTTAAAGATAATTTCAGACAGATTACGACATTCTTCGTGTATACACATTAACAGTCTTTCATCGAAGTTATCCATTGCTTTCTTCAAAGTGTCATGTGGAACAGCAGCGATTTCTTCACCTATTGCAACTTTCAGATCATTGAGTGTACGAGGTGTGTTGCAGAAAAATTTACTTTTTAAGTAACCCCATAAAAAGAAGTCATAAAGCGACAAATCTGGCGAAACGTGAGATCACGTGTTGTGGAAACATTTCTCGGACAACTGCCACGGAATCATTCATTGCTTAGCATTGCAACATAACGTTCAGAATTCATTGTTACACTAACACCACCCTCTTCAAATAAAATAAGGCCCAACGATTCCCACTTTTGGAACTCCACATCAAACGGGCACTTTTGAACTGTGCAGTGGTGTTTGAAGCAGTTCTTGTAGGTTGTCTGCTGCCCAATACCGACAGATTTGTTTGTTTACATAACTGTCTAAATGGAAGTGAGCTTTATCGCTCATCATAAACAAAACATCATCATTCGCAAGAACATCAAGCATCCTCTCACAAAACAGTCTCCGTTACTCATGATCACGTTTGTGAATCTTCTGCACGATCATAATTTTGTAATGATGAAATTGTAACTCATCCTTCAGGATGCGCTACAGCGAGCGACGAGACAAATCCAGAGTTGGAGCGCGCCGCCTAGAACAGACGCTCTTACTCTGTCGACATTTTCTGGGGTTCGCACCGTACGAGGACGACCAGACGACTTCTGCTTCATGACCCTGTTTTTCGAAAAGAGTTAACCCAACGAATTATTGTGTTGCGATCAGGAACCAAACCATTTCGCGGAACACTGAACTGTGATAACAGATTCATTCCTTTTGAAAAAAATGTTCAACTGCGAAAACGCGATGCTGCACGGACCACTGTGCCATTGCTACTGAAACTGGACGCTCTAACCTACAAAACAACAGATCCCCCACCACTTATATTACTCAAATCAAATCCATGCTTTCTTTTTGCGCCACCCTGTACCAGAAATCATTTTTAGCGTCAAGTAGATAAGTTTTATAAATAGCTATTCCGCTTCAAACCATGTAACTGCGAGGAAAAGTCGTTTCCCAGGCGAGCCTGTGCGTAGGTCCCCAGGGACGCCCCTGTTCCCGGCTACCTGCAGAGCCCGACCCCAACAGAGTTTAATTGAGCGCAGCGGTAAAGCGTAATTCGGTCGGAAGGACCACGTCCAAATTACTCGAGAGCTTTGTTTGTTAACGGCACAGTATGCGACCGGAGCTATAAATCTAAGCCACAGGATAGTAAAAATAAAGTAATCGAATGTGGAGTCGTTACGTCGGGTTTTAAGGCAGCGGAGGGAATGTTCCGGTGATCTTAAAACCCTCGGAATATGATGCTCGTCCAGACGGGAGGAAACGGGGCGTAATATTCGGAAATATAAATCTGGTGGAGGATGAAATTTAGTGCCGTGTCGCAGCACATTCCGGGAAACTGTGACGAGCTGCCTCTCGTGGAAATGGTCTCTGATGGTTGGCTTTTACTGCCGCGTCTACCCCAGACACAACAGGACTGACAAAGACTGCCTTCCCGCTAGAGGAAAGTTCACGTTTATTTCTTGAAACAACTCCTAACGAAGATGAAATAAATTCTCTTCAATTCTGCGATTAGCCTTACTTATGCATTGGATTGAAACGTGTGGATTAACAACTTAATGGTTCCACGTAAAAGAAAAACAAATAGCGATGATCAGGAATACTTCTACAGAGACAAGGTCTAGTAAATAATCAGCTTTACGGAGTTTTCTGTTATAGGGGGACAGCTGATCCAGTGAAACGACGCGCAATTATCAATATGAAGCGTTATCAAATAATTAGGCCACCACATTCTACAACTTCCTGATTACATATTCGTTTATATCAACCCTTTTATGATTTAAGTAGCATTATCGTTTACTTGTCAGTAAATATGAAATGTAACTACTGTTTGTAGTTACACTGTACACTGTATATTGCAACACGAATAACATGTTGATCAGATCATCAGTGTACGCAGTATATGATAAATTTATATTTCGTATGTAACACTACATTATATAGGTATTTCTTTTTAATTCAGCACAGACTTCGTTCACTGGCGCCTGTTTTATAGTTTACCGTGCTATATCTGCGAGTGGTCAGGTCGAGAATTAGTGGTATGATCTGCCTATAACTTGTGCTAGCTGTAGCTAATTAGTTTTATCGTGTCTGTAATTCTATTTTAGTGACATTAATTAATATTCCTCAATGTTTCTTCAAATTTGTAAATACGGTGGAAGGAAGCACTATTTGGTACATCGCCTAAAACGACTTTCGACAACACGACAGTCAGGCAGTAATGGTGAAATTTATTGTTTAGATACTTTTCTTTGAGTTTTTAATTTAATTAAATGCTGACGAACTTAAAATTGGATTTTTATTTTGTTTCATCTGATATCAATGCTCTCCATTAAAATAAGTGAAGCACTGAATTCTGTTTGCAGTGCATTTCGCACAGTATAAACACAGGAATCTAAATAATATCTTAAATTAACTGCTGTTCATAGAACCCAAAGCATAACCGATAAGAAAAAAAATTTGAAATTTAAAATATTTCATTGCAGCGTGAAAGCCAGCTGAAACACAATCAATAAACATTGTCCTAACAACCTTCCATCCTTGCCTAGTGCAATATCTCTTTAATAGCATACTGAGGAACAGCATTACCCACAGGTGACCAACGTTCACAATAATCTTCTACCATTTGTGTATCCTTTAAGGCAACAAGCCTCCGGGAACTCTATTAAATATTCTACGCCACAAATGGGGCTTAACCAGAAAAAAACGTTTTACAGTAAAAAAAAAAAAAAAAACTGTAAAAATTTACTTGAGCTTCAGTAAATCTATTAGATACACAAAGCCACAGTTGAGGATAAAATATTAGTAAATTAACAGATGAGCCTTTCAAACTAAATATTAACAATACAAATGACTGGATGTATATACACATTGCTTGCTGGTATGGTGATAATCTTCTCTTGGCTGTTTGGAACAGCACTTCATGAACTTTTAGCACTTTAATGATACACATGTAAAAGCATACTTTTACGGACACTGATGATGCTCCGTACCATAAGGCCAAAACGCGTCTGGGATAAAAATATACTCTCACCACAACAGTCGTTTATAGGCGAAATTTCATTTAAAAAATCTAAATACTAAAAATTAAAAATGACAGATTCATTTAATACACCTACACTGACAA
>CM061920.1:60926450-61168588 GCA_031002005.1 Vandiemenella viatica | reverse complement strand
ATTTGTCCAAAATAATGGAAGTTGAATTTAATAACCACGTATTACAATGATTATAAAACAATTATTTTATTAACAATTATTGTAATAATAATAATTGTAAACATCAATTGGCATGAGGCTCTTAACTTGGAGTAAAATACGATTCGTGGATGAACGCACATGGTCGTTCCTCTAAATATCATCCCTTTTTGTTAACATAACGGCGGGCTTCTGTATTAGAAGGCGAATCACCATTCGTTGCTGCGGCTGACATGCGCAACGCTGATGATATTGTTGTTTAGTAGCACTGAGACGCATTGCACCACTGCAGGTCGACTCGTCTCCGTCATAGGTTGACTGATTCTCGTACAGCAATGGATGCGATGGTCGCTTCATATTGAAGTTGTAGAACTCTTCGAAGCGTAAATTACCGGGAATAGGAGACGTAAAACCACAGATAGACAGTATGAAACAAAAATCTAGTGATGGAACATTTTGTTTAACTCTAATAGATCTACCGAGCGTGGTGGGTGAGTGGTTAACGCTCTGGCCTCGCATTCGGAGGACGGCTGTTTGAATCCCCGTCCAGGCATCCAGATTTGGGTTTTCCATGGTTTTCCCAAACCAATCCAGGCAAATTCCGGGATGCTTCCTTCCCGTTCCTTGTCCCTAGTCCCATCCCGCCTCTAATGCCGTCGACGAGGCGCAAAGCCACAAGTAAAAAAAAAAAAACTAACAGATCTGTTTGGAGTGCTGCAATGATCCCTTAGTAGATTTAACACCAAACTGCCGATTTTGAAGTAACATAAAAACTTTATACTGGCTTTTTCAATTTTCCACCCACGACAGTGTTATACAAGGTCGGTAGTCGTCAAACTATTTTTAAGAAAACGCAGCAAGAACAAGTTTCCAAATATTTCTATATGTTAGGAAGGCTTGCTTTTAACCATACGAGTAATCAAGAAGCTAATCGCTATTATTCAGGGAAGTAGAATAAAAAAAAAAATCTTTGCTGTTGCGATCGTTATTTACCAGATCTCTTTGGCTGGCTCTGAATAACGGAAAAAGCTCCTTATTTGCCATCATGGAAACTACAGATTTTTTGGTGACAGAAACCACTTCTACTAAAACTATGATTTTACCTATCAATTTCTGATATTGTTCTTAGTGAAAATTTCTCTAACAAGAGGACTTGATACTTCCTCTTAGGGAAATTTACGCATCGATGGCGTAACAGACATATAGTGAAAGAAAATTCAATTTGCATATGTCATGACGGTATAACCGATTCTCATATACCTTGCGTTAATTATTAAGTAAAATTCCACCCTCTTTCATCAAAGACTAAAATCATCTATTTTATATGTGCATAAAAGCCTTCATTACTGGTCAGATTGCCCTTGAAAACTCCCAGTTTGCCTACTACCACCACTTCTCCACTGAGTTTGTCTAAATCGCCACCATACTGGGCATGAAGACCGGTTCAAAACTCATCCTGAGCTTCTCATTGTTATTGATATATTCTTGAACCTAGTGATACAGCTGAATGCTTTTCCGTTTGTAAAACAAGGTAACACAGAAACACATCTTCCTAAAGCTTATGTGGTGGCGGCATTATGTTAGGTCACTAATAACATCACTGACAACATACCGAAAAGTTAATATTACATTTGAAGAATGTGAGAAATTAAAGGTAGCAAAGTTAAGTCATATAGTTAGTAAAAGAAGGCGAATTTACAGCACAGACACAAATGAAGTGGATTTCAAACTTTTCTTAGACTTCACGTTTAATACCATTCCAGTATATAGCACCAAAATCAGGCAAGATAGATGTGGAAACAATCCAAAGAAATACTTCTCACTTCATAACAGGTACCCGAAATTAAGTGATCGTCGAATTTAAAACGGTGACAACATGAAATAGTCTACAGCTATGTGGGTTAAACCTCGTTAAAACTGACTGAGCACGCACATTAATTTCTTGCACTGATTTCATTGGGCGCAGAGACCACAGGGATAAGATTAGGGAAATAATACGTCGCATATACGAACTAAATATTTGTTTTCCAGTACTGTTAGAAACTGGGATTAAATTTGTTCTTTTTGATACGGGTACGTACATTGAGTATATGTAACCTTCCAGTACACCGCGAACTAGATGTTGTAAGCTCCTGTTCTTAATCTCGCCCTGTCATCGCCTTGCGGAAGGTTTGCAAATCATTATGACGCAAAATCCTTTTTACTTAATTAAATACAGGTATTATCTCCGCTGAAACATGTTATTATTGTCAGGTAACTTTTGAAATTTTGTAACAAGTTTTCGCATTCAGTTGTACAAAGGAGGACTGAAACACAAATTTCAACTGGTTAGGCGTGTTTTTCGAAGTGAAGCTATGAACGGACTGACACTTACTGTAAACGTTCGCTTAGTTAAATATGCCAATTCCAGTGCTTGCCGCCAGGGGCGTTCGTGCTGCTGACGTCAACGAGTCGTCAAGCGGTAGCGGAGACAGTAATTAAGGTTGTTTCTGAAACGCTCGAATAGCAGTTCCTGATTGCAGCAATTAACTTACACAACATCGGCGCTGATAAATAATAGTCATAAAGCAAGGTAATAACGTGGTTTTGTAAACGCATGAAGACTGATGGCAAAGGGGATAATTACCAGTCTTAAACTCATTTGATAACTTGGAAAAATGTTCAGAGGAAGAAAAATTGTTCAATGTAAGCTTCACGGGTGTTCAGTACGCCAGGAATGTTTCCACTCACACACCAGAAAAATATTGTTTTCTAGAAGTAAGCTTAAAAGCTTTGACCAACTAGGAAAGAGGTCTATTTATTGGGAGCCAGATGTTGCTAATTAAAATGATGCAATATCTAAATTATTGGTGACCTAAAAGACATTTTATACAAATATCGCACTAGCTTGAAACTAGCTTTTGCTGCGTTATTAAACTACTGTAGCAAATAAACCAAAATCTATTGTTGAACTTTCCTCAGGCCTAGCTACTTTCATTATTTCAGGGACTCCTCAAGCTCCCTGAAAGTTATGATTTACATTTTTCCGTATTTTTTAACATACTGTATTTCCGACAATTTAAAAGGTAAACAATCAAAATTTCTTAAAGCAAAATGAAAATTAGTTAAAGCAATCCAAAAAAATAATTGAAAGTCAGTATTAAGGGAACCAACCTCGAAAGTCCGTAATCACTGATTTTTATACTCCAAACTATCTGTTGGTCTGATTTGCTCTCATTTAACCGATGGAAGCGCAATTTCTTACCTCTAGAACTTCAAACAGACAGATTAGATCACTATAGAAATAGCTTAATCAACCGTTTTGTTATTTCAACTGTCTAACAACCAACGAAACAATAACACGTTACCTAATTTCCGTGCAAGTGGAGTGTAAAAACGTTGGTTGGAATCTTATCTTTGGTGCTCAATATAGCATATTTGTAACTTCTTCTCCGACTAACATTTTTCCGTTTACGAGTTTAAGCCGTTACCATGTTAAAAAAATCTAAATTCCGTGTTCACCAGATACTGACGGTTGGCATCTTACTTGTTACTTTCAACGAGGATGTTGGTGAGTGATAACGCCCTGGCCTCGCATTCGGGAGGACGCGGGTTCGAATCCCCGTCCAGACATCCACATTTGTGATTTCCATGGTTTCCCCACATCACTCCAGACGAATAAAGGGACGCTTCTTCCTAAAAGGCCGTGGAAGAATTCCTTCCCGTTACTTGTCCTCAGTTCTTTCCTGCTTCTTATGCCCTCGACGTCGACAAAGGCGTAAAACCATAATAAAAAAAAAAGTACAGTTAAGTTAGTCAGTTAAGACTGCAGGAAAGAGTGGTGTGAGTATATATGAGTGACGGGACTTGTGGTCTGGTTCGGGGAAATATTCGTATTATGAAAATCAGAAATGTAGTCTAATTTAATTTTGTACGTTCTCTATAAACCAGTCACAGAATTTATTACCAGCTGCGCTATTCCATACCGGGTACAGAAGGCCTAGTGTTAAACATGAAAATAGCAAGTGTTTCCGTGAACTTCATATATACAATGAATGAACGCAAGGATAACGAATGGTTGAGTGTCACTGAAAATCCCAGTCAGTCGCGATAACCACTGAACAAACGAAATTTAGTGACAATAGGTTAAGGAAAAAAATACGGAGCAAAGAAATTAATTCAGTTAGAAAATGATCGATATCGAAAGCAAAACAGCCTTAGCCTAAAAATAACCTCGTGTATAAATCCTGTTGAGCATATTGTGTTTAGTATAGACTATACAGAAAACTGCGTCTTTCCCCCCCCCCCAAAAAAAAAAGTCATTTCTATTTCAGGCATGCCATTATGACGCCTGGCCCTGATTGGTAACACCATTTGAACATAACCTTTTGGACGCTTGGGATCCTCCAATGCACTAAGTGTGTTAGTATGTTGAGATTTTGTCTGAGGATAAGGCGAGACATTAGGAGAATCAAAACTCGACCAGTTAGATTATATGTCACTAGTACATTCTTCTTCACGCAGCTTGTGGTTTGAGGCAAGAAACCTGGCTGAAATATTAATTTGTGTGCTGCTGAAAATATGAACATTTATTTTTAGTCGGCCAGTGGTTTGTGAGATAAATGAAAAATCGACGAACATGAGATACACTTTTTACCATCTTGTGGTACCACATACATCAATTACCTCTTCACATAACGTTTAAAACTGGTTTCACTTTGCAGCGAACAACGTCACACACTAACAAATTTTTATATGGCATAATTCATATTTTTAAGTATGCATAGTCCAGTGTTGGTTCGGGACTGTATGATAGCTTGGTCACAATTAAGTTCTCAATGTTCACATCTATTTGTGCATCGGAGCACGAGAATAGCAGTTTAGCAATTTAACAGATAATTTGTTCACAAACACATTGAAATAGTTCATAACTTGAAGACTCCACGACCTGTCGGTGTTGATGGTGTTGGTTACTGCAGGCTGGCCGTCTATTCACCTAGAAATACACTGCAGGAGTAGCAATGTTTAAGAAACATATATTTTCCGCCCAGGATTCTGTTCTGGAAGAGACATTGTGGCCGCCAAATGAAATACTTGTTTTCAAATGTTTACTCTTGCTTTAAAATCCGAAAATTGTATCGATCACCTGGATCAGCGCTTCCCATTCTTTTTGTTACTCGTAATTTTCTTGGACAAAATCTTTTCAGTCACAACTACTGGTTCAAAGTAAAGTTTCGATTCTAGACACAGAGCCACTGGTATTTAACTAGCTATGCCTTATGAAATAGGATCACTATGGTAATGCTCGGTGTAATCCTCCGGGGTACTCGGCTGTATATAGGTCCTTGCGTCACGGATGATAACAACAGGAACACATAACGATACGAGAGGAAACTGTACGACCGCCCACACAGCTCTTATACACAGACGGAAAAAAAAATCCCAACACCAAGAAAAAATTATTGTAGAGTAATGAAATTTGGACAATGCATTTGTCAGGTTAACATGTTTAATTGATTAAATTTTCAAGATCACAGGTTAATTTAAGCTCAAGAAAATGCATTTCAAATGTGAAATAATGTTAAATTAATAGCCGGTGTAACCTCCAGAATTTTGAATGCAAGCCTGCAAACGTGAATGCATTGTGTCATACAGGTTTCGAATGTCACTTTGTGGTATGGAGTTCCATGCTTGTTGTACTTGTGCTGTCAATACTGGGACGGTCAGTGCTGGCTGTGGATGATGCTGGAGTTGTCGTCCAATGATATCCCATACGTGTTCAATTGGAGACAGATCTGGTGATCTCGCAGGCCAAGGTAACATGTCGACACTCTGTAGAGCACGTTGCGAGACAACAGCGGTATGAGGGCGAGCGTTATCCTGTTGAAAAACTCCCCCTTGAATGCTGTTCATGAATGGCAGCACTACAGGTTGAATTACCAGACTGACGTACAAATTTGCAGTCAGTGTGTTTGGTATAACCACAAGAGTGCTCCTGCTGTCATAGGAAATTGCTCCCCAGACCATGACTCCAGGTGTAGGTCCAGTGTGTCTAGGCCGCAGACAGTTTGGTTGCAGGCGTTCCCCTGGCCTCCTTCTGACCAACACTCGGCCATCACTGGCACCAAGGCAGAACCTGCTTTCATCAGAAAACACAACAGATCTCCAGTGTTGGTCAGAAGGAGGCCAGGGGAACGCCTGCAACCAAACTGTCTGCGGCCTAGACACACTGGACCTACACCTGGAGTCATGGTCTGGGGAGCAATTTCCTATGACAGCAGGAGCACTCTTGTGGTTATACCAAACACACTGACTGCAAATTTGTACGTCAGTCTGGTAATTCAACCTGTAGTGCTGCCATTCATGAACAGCATTCAAGGGGGAGTTTTTCAACAGGATAACGCTCGCCCTCATACCGCTGTTGTCTCGCAACGTGCTCTACAGAGTGTCGACATGTTACCTTGGCCTGCGAGATCACCAGATCTGTCTCCAATTGAACACGTATGGGATATCATTGGACGACAACTCCAGCATCATCCACAGCCAGCACTGACCGTCCCAGTATTGACAGCACAAGTACAACAAGCATGGAACTCCATACCACAAAGTGACATTCGAAACCTGTATGACACAATGCATTCACGTTTGCAGGCTTGCATTCAAAATTCTGGAGGTTACACCGGCTATTAATTTAACAGTATTTCACATTTGAAATGCATTTTATTGAGCTTAAATTAACCTGTGATCTTGAAAATTTAATCAATTAAACATGTTAACTTGACAAATGCATTGTCCAAATTTCATTACTCTACAATAATTTTTTCTTGGTGTTGGGATTTTTTTTTCCGTCTGTGTAGCATTCGGAGACACTCCAATTAATATCCTTTTAAGCCAAACTATTGTTTTATTTACTTACTGGGAACTAGAAAGTGTTTAAAACTACTAGAGTTATGGCTATATAACATTTTAAATAAAAAATCTGCGAGTAAATGTGCTTTCTTATTTATTCTGCTCTGCGACCGGTCCCTACCATAAGTTTTCCCAATGTCATATCTAATTACCACTAGTTACCTTTATAATCTAATTAGCTAAATCCGGCCACACTTCGCTGCGGCTTAGTCGTAAGTGCGCACAGATCGGATAAAAACTGTAGATTTGTATACCGCCACAAAAACTTTAAAACAATTTTTGTATTTCAAATTCCAATTAGTTGGTTCGACCTGAATTGGTCCAACGCCGTTTGTCAGGAAATATTATGGGCTTTCAGAATAGCTGTCTACTTTGGCCGATTTCCTGCCGTTTTCGAGATATTTGAAGAAAAAAAATTCAATGGTTTCAAATATCAATTTAGTTTAAGTAGGGTGGTGGGGGAGAATTGGTAAACGTCAGGAAGACCACATTTTTCTCTTTGTTTTAAAGTATACGTGTCCAAAGTTCCATCAAAATCAAATAAAAACTGTAGCTATATATAAAGAACATTAGAAAAAATTATATAGGCTAAAGGAGTAAGGGATTGGGTTTTTGTAAACAGAATATAGACAGTATTTTTCTCTTTGTTCTAAAGTATACGTGTGAAGTGTTCCATCGAAATCTAATAAAGACTGTGGGTTTCTATAAACAGTATTGTAAATAAAGAGGGAACCTAAAGGGGGAGAGAAATTGGGCTTTAGCAAAACAAACGTAGGCAGCATTTTTCTGTGTTTTTTTTTTTCAGTATACGTCTGCAGACTGAAAATATGATAGACTGCAGCTTTGTATAAAAAACAGTGTCAAAAATTATGTGGGGTGGGGGGGGTGGGGGGTGGAGTGGGAGAAACAGAGAGCGGGTTGGGTTTTTGAAAAACAAATACAAAAAAAACCTGTTTGTTTTGAAGTGAATGTATGCAAATTTCCACCGATATTGGGTAAAAACTTTGACTACGTAGAAAGAACATTCACAAAAGTTAAGGGGGATAGAGGTCGAGGTTTTGCAAGCAAAACGTCGACAGTATTTTTCTGTTTGTTTTAAAATAAAGGTTGGGGAGAGTTCCTTCAAAATCGGATAGAAACTGTAACTTTTTATAAAGAACATTGTCAAAAATTAATAGGGGTAAGAAGAGGGAGAGGGATTGGATTTCTGAAAAGCAAATGTAGATATTATTTTTCTCTATGTTTTAAATTTTGTCGATATAGGATGAAAACTGTGGGCATTTATAAAGAAAACTGACAAACACTAAGGGGGTGGAAAGGGGAAGAGGGTTTGGTATTTTGCAAACCAAATGTTGACAGTCCTTTTCTATTTGTTTTAAAGTATTTTTGTGCAAAGTTCCATTGAAATCGGATAAAATATGTGGGTTTGTATAAAAATTAAGATAAATGGGGAGAGGGGATGATTTTTTAAATTTTTGGTTTTTGAAAACCTTCTTCGTACCATCCACCACATTCTTACAAAATTTCAAGTCAATCAACCGTCTATTTTCGTGTTTTGTGAGCACAAACAAATGGACGCTGAATTTTTATGTATAAAGATTACACATTTTTGCCACCCTCTTCACCCCACCGAGACCAAACTCCGCTACTAACAGCAGGAGGCCAAGGGCTCTCTACCACCACAACCGCGAGCGGCTGGTCATGAAGGAAAGTGTGCCTTTACGTACACACACTTGGATATATTGATGACAAGTTTTCAATGTACTCTAATCCTCGTTGCTCTGGCGTAATAGTTTCGGTATATAAGGAATTCATTAGGGGGGAAACAATATTGCAGTAGATGTAAATTTTGGCGGCATCGGAGCCAACGGGTTGTATGTCCAAGGCCACCTCAGATAGGTTTACTTGATTTACAAATCCTTATGTACATTTCATCAGCAAAGTCCTTTACAGATTTTTAGGGCTTTAAATTTTTTAGTAAGAAATTTAATACGAACCCTTAACTGTACTCCGGGATACAATTATTTTTCTCTCATACCTATCTCACAAACAACGCTGCAACTATGTTGCTGAAGTTCTGTGATTCTGTAGTGTAAGAGAACCTTCAAATAAGTTCTCTTATAAATACTAAATTACACCATAATTTATGATAGTGAGAAGTTTCTTCAACTCCGTCTCTAAAGACCTCGCTGTTAGAGAGACGTTAAGAAGATAAAAAAAAAAAAAAAAAAAAAAAAAAAAAAAAAAAAAAAAATTCTTCAACTTGCTGTAAATGAAACTAGACATATAAAAATAAATTTATTCCTTCTACTTAAACACGACGCATATTGCATACATCAGGCAAGTACCTCCAATAATTAAACAAGATGCAGTGCTACATAACTTTCTATACCAAAAACCTCGCCTTATAGTTGATCTCGCTTCCCACTGTAAACGAGAAGTCATAACCTATCGAATGTTCTGGAAAGATGGGCGTGCCAACCATTCACAATGCGTTATTCTTCTGAAACATTGAGAAAGTTAAGAATGTTTGTAAATCAAACTTTATCGGAATTATAAACAGGTTTCACAACAATCACATATGTTAATTTAAACTGTACCATACTGAACCTAAAAATTATAACAGCTTCAAAAAATTAAAAACCGCCTTCAAAAAAATAAAAACAACCCTAAAAAATGTGAAAAAATTTGAAAAAATTTTATACCTTGCCTAGAAGATAATAAATCTAAATTTACAATATTTTAGATTACTATTATTGAAATTGTTACATTAATCAGTTACTTTTGGAGTCGGTGCCAGCTGTCACATAGCGAGGAAAGAAATACAGCACTTTATTAAATTACTGTTCGAGGCGACACGGGTAGTACGAATGAAAATTCCGAATATTTTACAGCATAAAGCAAGGAAGAAATTGTTTTTGCGGGAGACAGTTTCGGGGAACAAATTAGACAGAATTTTAATCTGTGGCTCAGCCTCGTTAGTGGTCGAGGTACTTGGTAGGCTGTATCAGGTGGTAAACGCTTTACAGTTAGTAAAATATCTGTGTATCATCTGTACGTTTCAATTTTTTCACACATTTTTTATAATTAATCGTAGGCAAGTAGCAACATGATTTTTTTTTAATGTATTATTGTTATTCCTTATTGTTATCATTTTTTGTTTTTCTTGCTTTGGCTGGCACCGACTCCAAAAATGAATGATTAATGTAAAAATTCCAATAATACTAATCTAAAATATTATAGTTTGTTTTGTATTTTGAATTTGAAACATTTTGTGAACTTTCTGTTAGCTCAGCGATTAAGGAGCTTGCTTTCAAACAATTCTGGCTCCAGCCCCGGGTTCAAATTACGCTGGCGGCAGAAATATTTAAGAGTTGTGTTTGATCATATGAGCTACGCTAGGTCGTTCCGTGGTCCCACAGGAAACAACTGGCCGTCCTACCTCTGATACAATGGCTTAGTATGCCTCCTTCGGACGGATCCAACCACCCTTCGGATTGTGGACCAAGTTAGTTTAACAGTAAAAATGATACAACGCTACGGTATTGAGTTAATTGACCTCTTGAATATCTGGCGGGTTGGTGAATTAACGATGACTCAGCTGGAGTTATTATATGGGCGGTGACACGTATCTTTGCCAGGCGATTTTGTTGATAGGTGATGCGATATGATCTTGACAAAATAGGTCAAATTAAGACCTAATTCCAAGTCGGCTAAATATTTATGAAACCTCTGGAACATGGATATCGGAATTCCGAATTTTCGTAATCCCTGCATTTTCCCTGATTTTTCGAAATTTAAGTTTATATGTTTTAGCAGAGTACCGGTGGTTGTCCCGTCAAATTAGGATTGATTCACCCGTACACTATTTTTATATTTCCGATGTGTACCGTGGGTAGCAAGTTTCATTAACTTGACACTAGCCATTTCCAGAAGTAAACTAAACATTGATATACTCCAACAATTCCCACAACGGTGAGAATCGGATGCAGGGATAAACTGTAACTATGTATAAAGAACATTGACAATAATTAAGGGTTATAAAAGGGGAGAGGGGTTGGATTTTTAACTTTTTTGTCAGAAATCTTCTCCATGAAAAAATACGTATTTGTACCAACCGTCATTGTGAGTGGTTAAACGGTATCCACTATAGCTTCGTATAAACAACATTGACAAAAATTAGGAGGGTTAACACAGATAATTATAAACATCAGTCTGATAGCTCAATGGCTAAGACTGTTGTTTTTAAAATTTCAGGGTCCGGGTTTCAAATCCCAGAGGGAACAAGAATTTCTAAGTGTTGTGATTGATCATTTGAGCTATGCCAAGACGTTCAATGGTTCCGATTCCACGTTAAAATGTAGATCACAGAAGAAGGAACTGGTCGTCCTACCTCTGACATAATGACTTAGTTTGCATCCTACCTTCCGACTGTGGACTTCCGTCACAGTTTATGGATACCAATCTCTAATATTCACTTACTAAATTCATATCAGTTTCATTTGCATATAAAATAATTATTCTAGAGTTTATTAAATGAGAAGCAACAATAGATGTTATCCATCAAATTTTTAGATGTTCCCAAACCCTTTTTAAACTTTTTCGTGTCCGGAACTAGAAGTTTCTCAGCCCAGTATTGAGCTACGTCAATGCCTCTTTCTTTTGAGGTCACAGGTCGCCGGCATTAGAGGTGGCAGACCAGCGGATGTTGCATAGTTTGGGTGATTCAGCAATCACAGTCTATATCTCCTTCATTTATATGACCCAAAGACCGGTTGGTTATTGCTGGGTTCAGATCTGACCTAAAGCGATTCAGTGTTCTCGATATCTTCCAGTTTTATTATGAACCACTTGGCAGATTCACTGCACGCTGGGTAGTCGGGTGGTGATTCATCCATCATGGTGTTCACAAACCTTCTTCTCGATCAGTCCCCCCCCCCCCCCGCCCTAAAAAAAAACAAAAAAAAACAGATAGTCGTTCTAACTTGGTTAACTTATTAGGCGCTAAATGAAGATGTTAAATTTGAGCTCCTCCTCTCCCGCGTAATTTAGCAGAGTCCAGCTAGAATCTTCGAATGTCCTTACACCTCGTCCACATTACTGACGGGAAATTGCTCGGCACAAGTAACGGGAAGGAAATTGGTCATGGCTTTTTGAGAGAACCATCCCAGCGTTGACTGCTCGTGGTCGGCTTGTCAGTGTGCTATCTGATGAGCTCGTTAAGCTGAGGGCTGGTGACAGAGGAGCCGGGGGTGTGGCAGAGTGGGGGGCGTGTAATGGCAGCTAATGACGCCGGGGTCGCATTCCTGGAAGGCCAGAGCTCCCCTGGGGGCCGGGCGTCTCACAAAAACAGAAAACACAGCCATCTGCTTCAAGCTAGACGTATCGTGTAGACCTGCGAAAATCGAACCATATTCTGAAAGTTTTAAACGTTTTGGGTATTTTCCAATTATTTTTGGTCTGAAGAGGTTTAGATCCTGTTATAAAGGCTGAGCGATCTACTACTTCTTTTTTCGTAACTCTTTTTCGCCCAGCTGTGAGAAACCGGTAACAACTTCAGAGCTTCTTGTTTTCGCTCCCAATATTACTGCACTGCGTACTTTCCTTCTTTCTTCTACCCAAACTGTAGTTTCTATAGAAAACTCTGTTCAACAATCATTCTTAAGATCCATTTCTGCTATGTACGCTTTACTTTAGTAAACCAACAATTTTTTTTTCTTGTGGCTCCTCATCAAGGTCACTAGAGCCGAGAAAGAACTGGTAACATGGAAAGGCAAGTAATACGGTCACGGCATTTTCGAAGGAACCATCCCGCCAATCGTCTGGAGTGATTTCGAGAAACAATGAAAAACCGAGTTCTAGATGGCCGGACAGGGATTCGAACTTCCAGTGCGAGGTGAGGGCATTACCACTCTCTAACCAAGCTCGGGAATTAATTTTGTTTTATTGCTATTACCATCATCATTCTTGTTCCATTTATATTATACCGGACGAAATTGTAAAAGATTATGTCCGCACAGTGCACAGAATAGATAAAACCAGGAAGATAAAAAATAGGTGGAAATTTCACGTGAAAATTATTACAAAAATCCACCAATGTGAAAAAAAAAACTAAAATCAATATTATAACCAGCAGCAGCTTCTAAATAATGTTTGCGTTGAAGTGATATCGCTATTAACAGATTCACGGATTTCCCCTGAATCCATCATGGGGGTGAGAGTACTTCTAGTAACCGCTCGCTAATTCAGACGCAGTTATAAATCTCGCTATTCAACTGTCTGTCTCATATGTAATCGTCATCATCTTTTTACGGATTTTTTCAATTTTTTTTTTTTCTTATGGCTTTTCGCTTCGTCGACGTCGAGGTCAATAGATGCGGGAAAGGATGGTGGAAGGGGCAAGGAATGTGAAGGAATTCGGCAATGGATTTTTGAAGGAAGCATTCTCCTGGAGTGATTTAGGGAAACTACGGAAAACCCAAATCTGAATGATCGGATGGGGATTCGAAACAGCATCCTCCCGAATGCGACGCCAGAGTTTATTTCCATTTTCACTGGTCAGTCTTGATACATATTCTTTCCAGAGTCGTCCTAGTTTTGAAAGCATATTTATCAGGCAGATTACCGGTTTGATAGGCCTAGAGAAGCGAATGCGGTGCCATATGTCTGAAAAACGTCAATTTTTTTGAGTAGTAAGTGTATTTTTGTTTGTGTAATGTGTAGCATATCAGGCGTAGATTTGGGACAGTACCAACACTCACTTGTATGATTGCTGAAAACCGCCTAAAAACCGCAATCAGGATGGCCGGTAAGTGAGGCCAGGACTCGAACATGGTCCCGTTGTACCTCCCCGATCCAGTATGCGGACGTCTAGACGCCCGCAGCCACACTAGCGGGTGTTACCTCGCGTGTGTCGTGTTATTTGGAAAAGTGTCTAAAAGCTACATAATCGTGTGGAGCAGGAAGAGTGTTCTACCAATATTGAGGCAGCTTCCACCCTTTTCACTTTCTAATCTTAAGGACAAATAAGAACACTTGAAAATTTCTACTTAGCCTGAATTTGCTTAATGTATTTATCCATCGTGTGTTTCAGAAACTAACACGTCACGTGTGTATCATTCAACTGCAGCTGAATTTTACGACGAAGAATGCATATTAGAAAGTGAGCCCATTAATTTTTTCTTCCTGTTACGGAGATCACCGGAGCTGAAACTTTTCTTCTAACAGAAAGTTTGAGAATTATATTACAAATACAATACAGGATCGAAACTATCTACGTCACTATCGGACTGGAACCGAAAATCCTTAGAAGGAGAGTGAATCATTGTGGCTACTAAATTGCCAGGAAAAATTAATGTGTCGATTCAACTACTGTTAAAGTCAAAGTACGCCAACAATCAGCTGTGAAGCTTGCAATTGTGCTCTAACTTTTTTCAGTCGTTGTTACATTATACTGGTAGTTGTATTGATACAGTATCTCAATCGCGAAGTGTCAAGGCTTCTACATGTTATCTCATTTAATTTAATTTAATAGCCATGGAGCGTACACTCCGGTGGCAATTTCTCCACACACCCGTTCTTTCTCTTTTTTGAAACCGACCATTTTTACCCCTTAAGAAGTTTTATTTTAAATCCTTTCAAATGTTTTGGTCATTATTCATCGCTACCCTGGACAATATGTTCCAATTTCTGAATCCGTTACCTTCTAAAGAAAATTTCCCATTCGCTTATGCCTGAAATCATGTGCCAGGTTGTTGTCATGGCCATCTTTTTCCTTCCATGCAACAGTGCTAATCCTTCCACCAATATATCTCCACGCCTCATCACCAATATACGCCTTGTACACTCCCAGTACAGTCTTTGTCCAATCTTCCAATGAATTCCATTCTAGCTCCTTTATCATATCTGCTATGACTGTGTTCTGCAGCATTTTCCAGAAACAAATCTATGAGCCCTTCTTTGTACCGCCTCTAATTCCTGTATTTTATAACCCATATGTGAGTCCCATAACACACCGCCATATTCAAGCAGTGGTCTGACCAAAGTTTCGTAACCCAACTCTCTCATTCCCCTGGTACAGCCCCTCATACTGTCTCCAATAAATGAATGATTTTGAAATCTTTTCCTGCCTCCTGCCCAACATGTCCTGTCCAGATGAACTTAATGTCGAACGTTATGTCAAAATATTTACGTTCCAACCTTTCACCTAGCAATTTCTTGCCCACTTTCTAATCATAATCGGTCTAGTTTTTTTTTATCTGTGTGCCTAATTCGGCCTCCTCGTCGTGTGCTGTACCGTACTTTGTAAGTCTTCTGACCAGGCAGACTCTTAGAGGAGCCGCTATCAGCCGGACGGCAGCCGGCTCTCCGGGTCACAGCTGCCGCCCGCGATTAGCTGACAACTGTAGCCAATTACTAACTACTTATTACGATTGTGGCCGCTCCGTAACTCAAGCAGATACCGCCGCTCAGCTGAGTGTTTTATGCGGTTCACTGCTCCAGGAACGAAGTAGTCTGCTTTCACTCAGCTACTGTCGTCTACTTAGTATGCAACTATATGGACACGTTCTGTGTTACCACATTTCCACAGTTAATTTTCTTTTTGTTGAAGAATCCGCAGTACGATAGCGGCCTGATGGCTCAGTGGTTAAGGTGGCTGAGTGGAGAGTGAAAGGTCCCAGGTTCGAATCTCTGGCTCGTAGGAGATTTTAAAAGAATCTTAACTCGATCTCCACCACTGGCTCAGCTTGCTGTGCCGTCATTTGTGCACGTTAAACTGTAGGTCCCCTTTAGCCGGTAGGAATATTAGATTAAGTAAAGAGGAAAGGAACTGGCCATCCTAACTCCAATCCTCGCTCAGTTTGCTTCCTATGGGAGGATCCAAACAATTAAGTTCAATATGAAGTTTAATTTTTTTCCGTAGCACGATGTTCAAAATTGAACTATAAACTGACGCCTTCAACGATAAATAGATGCAAGAGTTATTCTACATTGCGAAGATAAAGAAATACAACGCTGTGATATAAACACATATTGTTTTGTGGTGACATGATTCTCTAATTTGCATCATGTTTCACGTTTCATAAAAACAACTACACCTTTTTTACACGACACATTTAGGTAAATACTAATACATTCAATGACCGCCTACGGGATATTGTTGTGGCAAAACTTCAATCTCTTTTCTATCGACTATCATGAAAGTTGACCAATAACTAGCATACAGTATATCAATAGTTGAGTATGAAATGTGGTATATATTTCTTATTGTTGTTGTAGTAAACTGTCATCATAAAAAAGCACTTTCAGGAGAAACAGGTCACTAAAAAAAAAAGAACCTGGTAAATATTACTCGGTACAAAATGTTTATATTTCATTTCAATTGTCCAAGAAAGATAAATACTATTTGTCGCTCTGCAAACATACGAATCTCCAGTAACGATACTTTACTTGACAACGGAAATTTTGTTCATACCACAAATTAGCAGGGTTATTTTTGGAAGACGTGACTGTAAGTTCATTAATTGGTTACTTTGAAGTATAAACCAAAAGTCAATTATAATTAAATGCACATTCCAATAAGCTAGAGTTTCTGGCCAATAATTCCATAGCTAGCGTTTACAGAAATTGTATACTTAACAAATACACATACCAATAGAGTTATAGATATTTGTTAAAACTTCTTAGAAGATACCGAAATATCACGATCAATTCCAGACAAACTGAATGACTATGATAACAGCGTATACGTGTAAGAAAAAGGAAAATAGATTTCGTGGTAGTTTGGTCGATTTACAGCGTTCAATGCTTGAAGCTTTGAAGCCTGATTAACGTGTAGATCCGAAAAAAAATTAAGTTCTTGTTGTCATCAAGAAATAGCTGCATAACACTGCCAGATTAATTTCATTTATATTCTCTGCATTCCTCTCTTAGCATTTAATCGTTTTCAAGTCCTATGCTTCGTTACAAAAACGTTATCTGTTTAGTGATTGGCTACACAATGAGCTTGATGATGCCAAATAATGAATGACTCGAAACTAATAAGTTCGGGGTTGTTATTTTTGTTGTTAACCTTATGATCGCTGGTCTTCAAGATGAAAATGATTTTCTTTCCTATTCGAGTTGCGCCCAATAAGCTACTAAAGTTGATGGACACTGATTAGTACATGAAATTTCATCTTAAGTGTAATCAAATTATCTGAAATTTAGTTTTCGTCCACATCGTGGGAAAGTGGTGAAGACCAAGCTTGATTCTAGTGATCAATTGGTCCTTACCACGATAAGGTTCACACGAGGAAACATGTTCATAACTTTACATCACTTAAGGTCGACTGCCACGTGATTCTAAGCATGAGATTCTAAAGAAAATAATTACCAACTAGCAGTGCCCTGCATGGAATTCGAGACTTTTGACTGACTGTATTACCGCCTAGCCGTGTCCGAGAATGGAATTTGAAACTTTTGCAATTAACTGAGTGACAAAATATGAAAGAAACATTGTCTGGGTATGATAAAACAGAGAAGCTGCCCTTTATTTTCATCTTTCTTTATTATCCTCCTTTTCTCCTGAATTTAGGTTGTATGTAAGTGTTTTAAAGGCGTTGATGCCCTTTAATTTTTTTCCTACAAACACATGCAACAGACATTTAATTTCTTCCAGGTGAAGCCGTGGAGGCGGAATGGTTCAGTGCCTCAGGGGTGGTGCTATAAAATAATGCTGAAAATTTAGTGGACAGATAAAGTACGAAGTGAACGTATTTTAGAAATGATGGTTGAGAAGAGAAGATTGTGGAAGAGTCTTACAAAATGAAGGGACAGAATGGTGGGTCACATTTTAAGACATGCAGGATTGATTAATTTGTTAGTGGATGGAACAGTCAAAGGAAAGAACTGTAGAGGTAGACAAAGATTAGGATATGTATATCATACAACTGAAGATGTATGTTGTATGGGGTATACTGACATGATAGGAGGGTGGAGGGTATGGAGGTGATTGTATCAAATCAGTCAAGAGAGTAAAAATATTATTAATGGTATACATCTGTGTCATCGAGAAATGTGTAACCGACGGAGTTATAACCTTTCTTACATGTTAACCGATGACGTAAGTTACAACTGTGTGTGTTATTTATTTATTTATTTTATTTATCAATCTTGTTCCATGGATCCCTGCTGAGGAAGTACCTCTGGGATGTGAAACATGTCATTGTTGATACATATACACATAATATGAGTCATATCATAGTAAATATATATATATATACATATTTTACAAATACAAGAAATAATAATAAACATACATTTTTGCAACTGAGTTTTGCTAACGTCATAATGAGTACAATTAATTATTTTCTTCAAATTCTTGAATGGAGTAGAAGGAGTTGCCAATAAGATAATCTCTAAGTTTTTGTTTGAATACATCTTTATTATCTGAAAGCTGTTTTATACGATTAGGTAGTTTATTAAACAGATGTATCCCAGAATAATTAACTCCTCTTTGTACTAATGACAGAGATGTTTGTGTTTTATGCAAGTTATTTCTGTTTCTTGTATTGAAACTGTGTACCTGTGAATTAGGTGTAAACAGGTTAAAATTTTCTATGACAAAGCTCATGAGAGAATATATATACTGAGAATACATTGTAAGAATATTGAGTTTCTTAAAGAGTTGTCTGCAAGAAGTTCTTGGTTTTACCCTACACAGAAACCTAATAGCTCTTTTCTGTGCTATGAAAACTTTTTTACTTTGTGAAGAGTTTCCCCAAAAAATTATGCCATATGACATTACTGAATGAAAATATGAGGAGTACACCTGTTTCATTAATTCTAGATCTGCTGTTAGAGAAAGTGTTCGTATTGCGAAGGTGGCACTACTTAACTTTGTCAGTAGTGTAGTGATATGATCATGCCAGCAGAGTTTCTGATCTATTTTAATACCAAGAAATTTTATACTCTCTGTTTCTAAGATTGTGTTGTTTTTATAGTTTATACATATATCTGGCTGTGCATAGTTTTTTGTTTTAAACCTAATATAATGTGTTTTTTCAAAATTTAATTTGAATGAATTTGCCTTAAACCAATTTGCTACTACTCTAAGTACTTCATTTACATTAAATTCTATAGTACTGTTTGGTGTTTTACGCACAGTCAGGTTAGTGTCATCTGCAAATAAAACACTCTTAACTTTGTCGGATAAATTTCCAGGAAGGTCATTGATGTATAACAGAAAGAGGAGGGGACCTAAGACAGAGCCTTGTGGAATTCCATGTTTTATTTTCTCCCAGTCTGATGAAGCATCTTTACTTATTTTAGAATCAAAAGTTGAAATCCACGGATAAGTTACGCAGACAGACAAAAAGTCCTATGATTTTGGCCCCTGAATGATCAGGAATTATATAACTTATAGTGATAAAAAAAACTATGCTAACCAATAATACAAATTATCACTGCTTGCAGTTTTCTTTGGAACCGTTCGTTTGTTTTTCTGTAATGCGTGGACAGGCAGACAAAAATTACAAGCCGTACAGTTTTCCCCCCTGTATCATGGTAATTACGTAACTCATCAGTACAAAAGTCACCCTGCATTAGGGTTGGCCGAAAAATAACGTCGCAGTCATTCATAACGTGATCGAAAATTCATTGTCACTGAGTAAGGTTCACGGGACAACTTTGAAGACGCAAACTGTGATCGGCGGAAAATAATGGTTTAGACATTTTAAGAGTATTTCACAGCTGTATGGATCCAGCACAACTTCTCAATTGTGAGGTTCAATCATATAACCAGTACATAATTATGTACAGTACATGCTGACATGGTCGAAGATACATCACTGTTGGTTTTTAAAGATGTTTGTGTTCTCGTACTATTATTTTAATGATGATAAATTTGGACTACAAGTAAACAATAAAACTCTTTATGCCAATCAGACTTCTCTTTGCAATGCTTGCCACAGTTATTCAACTATTACATATTTCATCTAATTGTCTCTGTTTTCTGTACTCATTTCTTTACATATTTCCCCCTTACAGCAGTCTCCATCCTTGAAGTCTTGAAGTGCTACAAATTTCACATGTAAAATGAAAAATAAAGTGATAACACACCAAAAACTGCAATATTTAATTGAAAAGAGGATAGTTTTATGAGATCACCGGATCTGTAATATTCATTCTGTAACTGTTTGCATCAGAATGACACTTACTGGAGGGTTGAACAGACATTAAATACATAGCAACAATTCTTTTTATTTTAAACAAAATATTATTTTTATTTCATTACCCTAACAACAGAAAATGGAGGTACTGAAAGCACAAGTATCACTTAGCATTTCCTAAAATGATGTAGACATATGTGCAAAAGCTTCAGTTTTGAATATATAACATGATAGCAGTAATGAAAAGAAATATGTTCACTAACTGATTAAATTATTGTGACTCTGTTTCATGTAAACTAAACTCCTCAACTGGTAACACCGTTGTTTTTAGTGCATTGTCATTTGCATTGTACATTACATGTGGCAAGGACTGATAAGTAAATATGGGAGTGCCACAGGGTAGAGTATTGAGATCGTTGCTGTTCAATATTCTAATGACTGACTGTGTGGATGGGTAACAGTAAGAATTTAATTTTTTTGCAGATTATATAATGGTATATAATAGGATCAAAACAGGTGAAGACTGTGAACAGCTGCAGGGTGACCTGGATAGAATATCTAAACGGGAGGTCAGCATGGAATGAAAATAAATGCCAAGAAGAGTCAGCTTATAAGGTATACAGATAAAAAACTAAAGGTTAATTATGATGTTGGGTTGGGTCAGAATTGCTTGTTAAAGGGTTGAAGTGTAAATATCCTATCATAACGTTTGATAACCGACTCAACTGGGCCGAGCACATAGTGCAGGTGGTAGGAAAATGTTACAAAATCCTTCATTAACTGGAGAGGTTGATGAGAGGATGTACCTGAGAAGTTAGGGAATTCAGATGGCCAGACCATTGGATGAATATGGTGGTGTAATTTGTGACTCACATTTTGGTTATCAAACATAGGAGTTAGAGGGTGTGCAAAGAAGAACAGCTAGATTTGTTTGTGCGAATTGTCGCAGGATCCAGTCAGTAACTGATATGATAAAGGAGCTGGATTGGGAGTCTTTGGAGGAAATGAGGGGGGTGGGAGGGTGAAGAGAGTGCTGGGAATGTACAGTTAATATGTTCGTGATGGGGCTTGGAGGGATATTGGTCAAAGAATTAGGAATAGGGCATGGAAGTAGAAGGGTGTCCATAACCACAAGCTGGTGCTCGATTTCATGTATAAGGAAGTGGAAAAATTTTCTTTTGTTGGTAAGGGTGTCAGGGATGGGAACAAATTAGTAAGTGAATTGATGAATAATTTACCAAAAACGCTTAAGGAATTTAGAATTAAAATTTGTAAATCTGAAAAGTAAATTGGGGAGAAATTTAAAGCTGCAATGATAAAAGAAATGTTTTAAAGATATATATAAACGGTTAATTAGATGACATGGGTAATTTCCTTCAGAACGTTAGCTCTATCGCAATTAAAATTAATAAAATGCTAATAATGTTTCATACAAATAAGTGTTGGAGGGTAATAGTGGATGTAACATTTGCTACTTATTCATATCAAATTAATATATCTGAAAACTAATTTTCTGCTCATCTCGAAGAGATATAATTTGGAGTTTGACAGTATGATAAACTTCTGAAGGTAAATTTTTAGCAAATGTGCTGACTTTTATAAGAAAAAACTCGTGTACAATGATTATTTTGAATACTATTATACCCATTCTTTTGCACTGAAAGATCTCAGAAACTTTGTAGGAACATTTAATGATACAGCACAGCATCTTGATAAATTGTTGGTTAAAATAATGTCTGCTGATAACAAGAAGAGGCAGTGCTGCAAAAGAATATTTATTTCTGTAAACAGTGCCAGAAGTAATTGAAAATACCAGAGGGAAGAGAACTTATGCTGCGTCTCAGTGATGTTTTTTCTAAAGAAAGAATTCGGAATAATAAGTACAGAAATCACATATTTTTATATTCTGGGATTATTCGTTTGGTAATCTATGTACTTGCAGTTTTGAAATAAAGAAATTATAACTATTATTGTTCTCGGATACTCAATTACAGCTGTAATATCAGAAAAAATTGCTATGTATAATCATCTTGCGAAATTATTTGTGCAACATTGAATTAACACATTTGATCAATTACGGTAAAAACATTGGATTTTTCAGGGTAACAGAATGTTTTCTCTCCACTTGAGAAACATTGGAATTACATAACTTCCACAATTCAGAATTATTATAAAATAAAATATATACTTCAGCAGGTTGTAAGAAGAAAGACTTTGAAGATCAAATTATATATTTTCGTATTACACAGTATTTCTGGTAATAAAATTGTTTGCGATTAGAGATGCCTACTCAACAAATTTAAAAATCTCGAGTCAGTCGTGTGTACGAACTCTAAACGTGATTTTCCGCTGTTCTGCTACATTTCACAGTGACAGTGATTTCCCATACATTGCCATCTGGTTGCAGGTACAAGCATTACTCCATAGACGTGACTGTCACAGTTTGCATATTAACGTGTCTGATCGTTGTTACATTTCACTGTCCTAGTGATTTTGTACATGTTGCCATCTGGTGGAAGATACTGGCACTATCGTTTCGACGACACAAAGTCACAGTTAAATATCAGTGAGACATTTAAGTCATTGCGACAGATGTCACAGTAACTGGAACGTAGCAGTTTATTCCATCCCTACCTTACATGTTATCAGATAACTTTTGCTATTACTGTATACAGTTTCATTGAAATCTTCCTCTACATCTTCTTCTTATATTGAATTGAATATATACGTATATTTATATATGTTTGGTCACTACACGAGCATTTCTAGATTTGCAGTTTCTAATTTGCTTTATACGGTTTACACTTTACAGTTCCCAATTTGCTTCACACTTATTTATAACACACATATTATAAACTGCCTACGAGAGAAAACCTGTTGTAGACCCAGAGCTGTTCACAGGGTTGTCACGTCTGTCCGTATGATCTTTATGCATGTTTCTCTGTCCTCACGTTACGCAGAAGCTAATCAACTACCCAAATTACATAAAAGGCTTTATCCACTGGTAAAGATAACGAATACTTTTTCTCGAGTTAAGATACATAATTCGGACCGAGCGTGGTGAGAGAGCGATTAACGTTCTGGCCTCGCATGTGGGAGGACGCCGGTTCGAATGGCCGTCCGGACATCCAGATTTGGGTTTTCCATGGTTTCCCTAAATCTCTCCATGCGAATGCTGGGATGGTTCCTTTAAAAGGCCATGCCCGATTTCCTTCCTGTTACTTGCCCCGGTCCCCTTCCTTCGGGTGAAAAGGCACCTGATGTCTTTAGCCCTGTGGTGCCCCTGGGCATCACGAACCTCCATTAAAAAACAAAACAAACAAAAAACTTGATAAAATTGTATATATGTACAATATTAGAGTTTTAAGCCAATTCGTAAGAAAATAGTTAGTAGTTATCGATAAATTATGTTTTTCTAGCTAATTTTCAATAAATTTAGCACTGATAAGGAATATAACAACCAAATAAAGAAGGAGCAGCTGATCCAGTGTGAGAGTGTGCTTGCAGTCTCGTCAGGTCCCTCTGTAAGGTTTATCAAGTGGTTGTCTTCTGTGAGGAGATTGGCGATACATCAAAACACAGGTTTTGAAGCGGTGCCAGACAGAATTGTAGCATTCATTCCACTATGTGGCCTGCGGTCACTGTTCCCCTTCCCGGGCACTTTGAATGCTTAAAGTGGATGATTTGAAATTCCTATTTCTTCCCTCAATTCACAATGAGGGAATGTTACTTCCTGCGAGGTCATTATCTTCCAAAACGTTAAGCAGTTTCCAGTAACATGTAGTATAGAAAGTAACTTAAAAAACTTAAATTATTATTGGTCTCTAATGTAACCACGAATGACAATAATTGTCTTTCCAGCCTAGGCTAAAGTTCGATTTAATTAAAAGATGCGGGTTGACCAAAGTTTATACATTATGGTTTACTTGCTTTTTACGTATTTTACTCACCAGTTTCGTTAATGGTGTTTGTTCATGTTGGCTGTACCTGAGTTATTAGGTTATTTAAAGTGGACATCAGACCAAATATGTTATCGAATCGAGTATTCTGGCAATTATTTCTTCGGAGTTGCTCAACTGTTTAATAATTTGGAATCTGTATTAAGTTCTATTGCCGTTACAGACACTATGACCAAAGATCACATTATGCATGTTTGCCCAGCATCAATAAGAAACAACGTGATGCTCTCGAAGCAAACATGAATCCTTCAAATTTTGCAGAATAAACTTTTATGGTCAAATAGAAGTCAAGTTTGTATTTCAGCAAGTTCGAGTCTAGTAACCACGACCTTCGAAATAATTATACGCTAGCGCGACAGTCGCTGTCTCTGTTTAATACGTGTCTTAGTACTTATTAGTAGAAATTATTCATTCCAAGAGCGAAATACAATTCAAGTTCGTATTTGGCCCGATCAGTACAAACTGTCATAATATTTGACCCTAAAACTGGATCTGTTCTAGATCCGTGACGAAAGACAAAAAAACGGTCATCGGCTTACACTAGTAAGGAAGTAAAACGGCAATTTCCAGCTACATAGTTGAATAGGAGCGCCAAGGAAGCTGCGGTTACTACATTAATCCAAGGCGGTCCAGACACAAGTTCGCAATCTCACTGTCGAAACTACGCTGCCTCTTCGCCCAGGGTTACCAGGCCAGCTGCCAAACAATTACATCATTGCAAACTGTAGACTCTGAGGCAATAAAAGGAAGTAGTTATTTCTAAGGCCAATGGCTCATTATCTCATTGAACATGGAAAAGTTAACACGAAAATGTACCTCCTTACTGACTAAAAGTACAAATAGACAAGCTACTACGTAGCACGAAAGCATGTTTATTATTCAGCAATTGCGTCTTTGTGGCATGTGAGTCGAACGTGTTACTAATATCAAGTATACTTAAATTAACACGCTTACAAATCGAACGACGGTCGATTTTTGAGCATGGTACAGGGAGGGAGGGAGGCGAGAGGGGAGGGGGGAGGGAGAATACTCATAAGAAAATGTGAACGTGTTTGATATAGACATCAGGTACACTACACGCGTTTTGCTTCGTTCCAACCTTTCTCGCTGGGGAGAGGGAATAACATTAAAATTTGTTTCTCTTTATCGGAGATACGAGTTCCTGGAATCCGCGGTCAACAATGTACCAACACAATATTTCAAGGAATAACGCCTATCAAGATGTTATAACAACCATGAACGACCTGACTCTGGATGTAAAAACTATAAAAAAATAAATTAAAACTTCTGGTTTGCCTGACACTCTGAGGTGAAAAAAATTAACAATTCAAAGCAAATAGCGATTCACTTTAGCCGGAATAGCACTCTAATACGTGTATTTTGATTCTGTATAACGCTTTCAACTTTATACAGTAGTTCATGAAATTGATGCGGCAGTATGCGTAAATGATTATTATAACCTTCAATATCTTTATCTCGCATTTCAACTGACAGTCGAGAACTTGCTCCTAGATTTTCTCTTATAGATATCAAATCACAGACTCAAATCTTTAAATTTCTTCAGGTTTTTTTTGGGGGGGAGGGGGGGTTATCAGAAGGTTTTGGGTGCAAGCAATAAAACGATTTTGTTCAATTCTTTGTGGATAGTCACTTGGTTTTCCATGATTTCCACTACACTGGCAGAGAGAATGCTAATGGAATGACATGTGTATTATAGTGTTTGCTTAGTAAGGAGCATGCTTAAAACAAGCATGCATATCTGAAGCAAATGTTTTCAGTTAAAGAGTATGGTCGTTCTAAGCATGCTCATTGGCATTCTTTATTAGTAGCATGTCTATCTGTACCTTAAGATTTTATGTAAGTTTCCATAAACCATTAACACCGGTAAATTATATGACCCAAAATAAAAGTTATCTCTATTTTTTTTTTTTTTGTAACAGTTTAACGTCCCTTTATAACAACGTGGTCTTTAGAGACGGGAAAGGATGGGGGCAAGGAATGGGAAGGAATTCGGCCATGGCCTTTTGAAGGAAGCATCCCGGCATTCACCTGGAATGATTTGGGGAAACCATGGAAAACCCAAATCTGGATGCCCGGACGGGGATTCGAACCGCCGTCCTCCCGAATGCGAGGCCAGAACGCTATCCGTTACACCACCACGCTCGGTTTATCTCTATTAACAGAACGTATATAACCAACAAAAAGAAGCTGCTAAAATAATCATGCTTTAATCGTAATTGGCATACAATGAATACGGGAGTAACGTAAAAGCAGTAAAATGAAGAGAATATATGTAAATGAGTTGTGGCTAACATTTGAAAAACCTCATCATAGTAACGAAAACATTATTACTTACAAACCTGATATTCAGATTGTGCCTACAGCCTTCGCAGATCAAAATTCCGTCGATATTTTATAGTACAGATCAATAAGAGGACGAATTCTTGTATGTACAAACACGCTGGGATGAAAGCAGGCGATTTCAGCTGTAATAATGATAGATGAGTTCATTCATATGACGACGAGTATATGTAATAATTCAAGAATGAGGAAAGAAAACAATTTACCTGACTAGCAAAAAATGCAGAACAACCTGCATCATGCAGCATAGGCAAATTTATAAACTTGATTCTATTTAACAGTAATATCAGCAAGTACTCTGTAAACAACTACGTAGGGGTATCCCAGGACACTTAAAATTAATTGAAAATAAAATAAACATATTTTCTGTCTTTATTTTAATCTTAAAATTAAACCGGGAACTTATGCAGTCATATTAATTTTAAGATAGTAATCATAACATTTTTTCAAAGAAATAATTTGAAAATACTTTCGCCTTAATTTTTTTGGCAACATAAAAGTTGTCGGGTAGCCCCGGACACAGTAATAAATCGTGACTTATCACAAAAGTCACAATAATAATTGATATCTGAAGATTCTTCATGGTCACTGCCTTTGCTTCATAGCACTGAATTCAGTATTCTTAAAAAATTTCTCCACTTACGACGTATTCGGTCTGTTTTACTTGATTTGCTTCGGAAAGATTTTGAATACTTCTTTATATTGCCTTTACTTTTCATTTTTTTCGATTCGCCAATTTCACTGCCTTTACTTTTTTGCCCTTCCTCTTCACATTTTTTTAAATTGGAGAAGATGTTAAAATCTCGCACTTTTGGATTTCTCGAACCCGCGTATTTATGCGTTTATTTGACCCATCGTATTCAATAATCTCCAACGAACTTTGACAGGAGTGACGGCATACTACTGCCAGGAGCAAACTCACTGGGCGCCCAAGCCGCATCATCTCAGTTGCATTTATTTTTATACTGCAGGGTGCATATTTACGATAAAGCTTTACCGATGCAGCGTAGTTAGTTACCCGACCTTCCCCTAATACACACCAAACACATGGAACATGTATGTTGAAAACACAGAGTGTAACACATGGCACATATATGTTGAAAATACAGATTGTGACTTTTTTGCAGTAATAGTTTCTAGATGGTTAAAGTTTGAAGAGAAGTTGGATGGTGAAGTATATTCGCTGCAGAAGAAGCTGTAGAATCGTATGATAAAGAAGATACTTTATTTAAAGAAAATGCATTTGATAAAGAGACTAATGATGTAGAAAAGACTTAATTTTTTCAGTTACTCCAACAAAGACGGATCGTTGGTTCAGATGTATGAAAGAACTGATGAAAATTGAAGAGCGTCAACAAAGACTTGAATAAGGGCTCCGAATATTTTTATCTTCACTACAATCCAAGTAGAACAACAGCTGCTGAACGGAGAGGCGACCCATAAAGTCAGAAAGTCTAAGCATAAAGTCAGAATGTCTAAAATTAGAAGAATTTAAAAGACTCAAAGAATGACCTCTCTAAATACTACGCTGCACTGCAATGAGGCAAACCAAAAGTGTAAAATCGGTGGTTTTGGTGATATATGTATAGAGAAGGTTGAAGGATTTTTCGCTCTATAATCTAATGAGGATTTTTTTTTTTTTTTTTTTTTTTTTTTTTTTTTTTTTTTTTTTTTTTAACTTTCATTCCCCCAGCTGAGCGCCGGGGGCGGGCCGTTGGAGAGCTTATTGCTCTTTTCAGCCATCGGAAAAGGTTTGTTAATTTTTATTTTATTATATATTTAGGGGGGGGGGGGTTTACAATCAATTTAATTGGTTTTTGGTTCTGTGGACCTAAGTCCTTAATTGGAACTAATACTTTTATGGTATTAGTGTCGATATGAGTTGCATCAGCAACTGTAGTATCTTCGCAAGTTCTTGTTTGCTGTCTCCCGCTTCTTGGCGTGAGCGTTGGGAACACGTCTCGCACCATCCACCTTGTCCCTGGTTGGTCTCTATTCTTGTGTAGCAGTTCCTTCTTGGCGGCGCGTGACCTGGGCTTGGTGGAGGTTGGTGAGTGCCTGTGACTCGTGGCGGAGCCCTTATGCTGCTGCAACTTGCCTGGTGGGGCTGTCTTGTCTGAGAGGCTGGGCTGCTCTCGTGATCCCTTTGCGTGTTGCGGCATGTTGCATCTTGTCCTGGTCTTGCAGTTGACTTCTTCTTCTTCCTTCTCTTCTTTTTTGCCCAGGCGATTTTCTTGATTTCTACCTGGCGTTTTGTTTGGTCTTGATGCTGCTGGCTGCGCTTGGGTCCAGGTCTGGCTGGACAGCGGGCGTGAAATGCTGCGTGCGGCCCCGAGCAGTTGGCACATGTTGGCGTTGCGTCTCGAGGTACGTCGCAGCTCCTCATACTGTGATTTCCGCCGCAGCGAACACAGCGCTCTTCCGCTTTGCAGTCTGCTGCCATGTGGCCCCACGCCTGACAGCGGAAGCACTGAGTAATCTTGACTGCTCTCTGCTTCTGTTGCTCTTGGTTGGGCTGGGGCTTTCCCGTCCGTTCTGGGTGGTACAGGATTCCGTTTTCTTGCAGTACTCTGAGGGCGGCTGCCATATCAGCTTGCCTCACAAAGATGGCGTCCCATTTTCCGTCATCCTGTGTGACTGCAGGCCTCTCGTTGCTTGCTAAGTCAGGACGTCGTGTAGGCACCAATCTTGATGACGCTGCATCACTTGTTGTTGCCTCGGTGACTCCTACTGTGCTCGGGCCTGGTGGCGTCTGCGTCTGTGGGGTGCACGTCGGGGTGTCTTCCTCGTCGTCTGATGAGCTGTTTGGTATTGATGTTGTTTTTTGAGCTGGCGTTTGAGGGTGTAGCCTGCGTTTTAGCTCCTCCATGTATTCTTCTTCATTAAAATTTTCAGCGAAGACGCATGGCAAGGGGACAGTCTTTGCCCAGTCTCGTCCATCCTCACCCTCCTTGACATGTTCACAGACAGGGCGGGCTAGGTGGGAGCAGGTGGGATCGGTGAGTACTTTGAAGAAATCATCTATATCCGACGGGTAGCATCCACTTGTAGATTTTCCCGTAGATTTCAACACGTAGTTCCATGCTAACCGTTACTGTCTTGTTTCGGGTCTAACCGCTTCCTCCAGTAGCTTTGCGGGTAGTTGCAGCGAATCTCGTATATCTCGGAGTCGTCCCAGCACCAAAAATATATTGGCCATTCTTCTCTGCATGGATCATCGATGGCACTGTCTTCCAGGGAGCCGCTCTGTAGCTGCAATTACTTGGTGACGATGCTGTGGTATTTGCATAGCTGACTGATTTTTCTGGTGCATCGGGGCTCGCTGGAGTTGCGTCGTGTTTGTCAGCCTTGGCTCGGAGTGGCGTTTCCACTTGCTGAGAGCTCGCTTCGGTCGCACCAAGATTGCGTCCCGGCGAGCGAGGAGCCTGCACGTAGCGGCCCCCTCCATTGGCTGATTGGCCTTGTGCCGTCCGTTCGCTACTGTCGCTGCATGCCGACTGACGCGTTGGGCAAGGAGATCCATGTGTCTCCTTCAAGCTGCCGTCGTGTCGCCCTCGAGATGTAATGGGCGATAGGTTCCAGCAGCCCTCTCTTGTTCGTGAGCTGCCGGCATCGGTCTGCCTGCCGTCGATGCACGGCGATGACTGAACGCCACAGCCACGTCCTGCCGCGGTGGCAGATGCATCTTCTGCCGGCGTTGGCGCTGCCTGTCGGTGTGTTGACGGAGCCGCTTGTCGCTTCTTCACCATGCTGCGCGCGCGGCTGCCGACGACAAACTTTGCATACAGCGGTTTCTCGCGGATGGCTCAGTCAGAGGGCCGGAACGGCGCCGGGGTCGGCTGTTCGCTCCGGCTCCGTGATGGCTCACTCGGCGGGCCGGAACGGAGTCGGGGTTGGCAGTTTGCTGCAGTCAATTTTTTTACCAGCTCTCGAACAAGGTAGTATAAAGATGAATAGTATAAAAGAAGCGGAAAATGAGGAAGAATGTGAACGCACTTGCTACAGTCACCAAACCGATCAACGTGAAAGAAGATTGGACGAGCTCATCGTCCTCCTCACGAAGCTGACAGCTCACCTGGCTGCAAAAGAAGACCTGTCTGCCTCCCCGAGGCAGCATTAACGTCAGCACATATAATGCGACGTGCCATTTCTGCAAAACAACGATGGCCGCGGCGGCAACCATCTAGTGAAGAAGACTTTACAGCCCAAAGAGAAGACACAACGACAGTGAAGATCTGTCCCGTCCAAATATCTTGGAGGCAATGCCTTAGGGCAATATACTCCACAATACTCCAGCTCAATAGGACGAGCTGTGACTAGGCTATGGCGCGCGATGTTATGAGAACTCACTCGCACTCACTCACTACTCGACTCGACTCTCGCACGATAGAAATGCCTCGTGAGTTTAAAAATATTCATCTAACCCTCGAAGCACGCTACAAGGAGGGGCCTAAATGGGTTGTCCTAACCATGAAGGCAGAAGACTTCGTCGCAGATTTCACCGAGGAGTCCCGCCAACTGTGGAAGCGCCGACTGTCTTCAAACAACCCACAAGAGTGGACTCTTTCTGTGCTCGTACATCTTGATTACGACAAGAACTTCGTGTACGTTCTGCCAAACACCTACAAGAGCCTCATGAAGTGCCTCACAAGAAGAGAATGCAGCCATCTCGCCAAGCAGCGCATCATCAAGGGCCACGCAAGATGGCCAGAAGAATGGCCCGAGGCGCTGGTTTTTCCGACATTGTGGGCCAAAGACTTCAATTTGCAAGAATACATTGAAGTTCTTAAGCAACGATTTCTTCTCATGCCCTATCCGCGGGACGATCTGCAAGCTAATCGGACAGTAGAAGAAGAGGCTGCTGAAGAAGACAGCACAGGGGAAGAAGAGCAGCTGCTGGAGGGGGGACCGGAACAGGGCCCTGTTCTCCCAATAACGGCGATGTACGACGGTGGCTTCATAGAGCTAATCACAGAGCTCTATGCCTTTACTTCAGATGTCATCCTAGCCATCCCCATCAAGGGTGGTCTGAAGTTCTACCCACAGCACCCGCAGCAGTTGAAACTTCTTTGCAAGTTCCTCGAGGCTTACAGGATTGAGCACACCTTACAACTGCCCAGGAGACCCGCCAAACTGGTGGTCCGTGGGCTACCTGGCATCACCACAGAGGACGAGGTAGCTGCGGGACTTAACAGCTGCGGGATAGCTACCCTTGCCGTCCACCAGATGCGGCGTCCGGGGACGGACGAGCGCATCCCGTTGTACACCATCCAACCAGTCGCAAACATTCCGCGGGACCAACGACCTTCCAACCTGCTTGGATACAAGGTGCGGCTGGAACCCAAGAAAAAGCCGCCACTTCCATTGACACAATGTTTCAGGTGCAATTACTTCGGGCATCTGGCCCGAAACTGCACCAGGGAACAGAGATGTCTAAGATGCGGCGAAAATCATAGGGTGGTGGACTGCCCGCAGCCAAGGGATGCAACTAAGTGCTGCAACTGCGGTGCCACTACCCACGCAGCGAACTGGAGTGGGTGCCCGGCCCGCCTTAACCTCCGCCAGAACAAGAAGAAGCGGAGTTGCGAACACCAGCAACAGCACAAGACTCAGCAGCATTCGCAGCCCGCACCAAGGCGGGAAGGGAGCAGAGTATGCCAGCAGAAGACCAGTTGCGAACGCAGCAGCAGCACAAAACTCGGCAGCATCGGAGCCAACGGCTCCATACGCAGCCCGCACCAAGGCGGGAAAAACAACAGAAGACCAGTCGAGAGCAAACCAGCGGTGGCAGCAGTGAAGAATGCGAACGTACTTGCACCAGACACCAAACCGATCAACGTGAAAGAAGATTGGACGAGCTCATCGTCCTCCTCACGAAGCTGACAGCTCACCTGGCTGCAAAAGAAGACCTGTCTGCCTCCCCGAGGCAGCATTAACGTCAGCACATATAATGCGACGTGCCATTTCTGAAAAACAACGATGGCCGCGGCGGCAACCATCTAGTGAAGAAGACATTACAGCCAAAAGAGAAGACACAACGACAGTGAAGATCTGTCCCGTCCAAATATCTTGGAGGCAATGCCTTAGGGCAATATACTCCACCTTACTCCAGCTCAATAGGAACGAGCTGTGACTAGGCTATGGCGCGCGCGATGTTATGAGATTCTTAAGAACCTTATCAGCCTATGTTAAAGATGTACTGGGTGAACGCGATTAGTCAACTCAAATTTTGTAAAAAAAGGAACCTATACTTGAATAATAGACCGCTTTGGTTTAAATACGCTCACTATAAACTTGATATTGATGCCACTCCGCATTTCAGCTGTGAGAGAGCTATGCCTTCTACTACAGTAAGATGCGCAAGACAACTGCTCATAATGTTCAATGTCCAGACAACGGGTTTGATAGTAACAAGAGCCAGGGGTAGCCTCACTCGATATGTTAGCAATTTGTGACACTGTCAACAATTACATATCACTTTCTAACGTTTATAATCCAACGAGTCCATTCATTACCTCTCTTTTCCAGTACTATGTGGTAGACTTCCAGTAGCAATGCATTCCCCAGAGAGGGGAGGAGGGAAAAGTATGTGGCTAGTCCTCATGTATGCATTTATTTTATATATTTTTTTATTTACTTTGGATGTGATTCTTTAGTAGCCTCCTGCTAATCGTTTTCTTTCATCAGCTTTTACTGCTCGTCGACGATTAGATTGTTACAGCTGGGAGGGCCACCACGGCCTTTACAATGCACTATAGTGGGGTTCATTCCTTGTGATTATTGGAAATCAAGGAAAACCAAAACATGTTGGAGAGATCTAACCAGCGTATGTAATGTATTTAATGTAACGTTTTTAATGTATTTTGACTTCCTGCTTTTTAACTGTGTTTGTTTTATCTAAGCGATTCAGTGATTGTCAGATGAGATGGTTCTTTTCAGAACATGCCGTATACATGAAATCTGTTGTTGTAGTGCATTACCTTGTTTGGTTTTAATTTATTAATGACTTATGGCACTAATATGACGCGTACGGTTAAAATAAATAGAAGCCTTTACGGTTCTGATATCATGCTTCAAGATGAGTTACATAGGAAGCAAAATACAGGATGGCGCAAAAAGAACGCATGAATTTCAAACTGTTATAATTGGCTTTATTTTGGTCACACAGAAAATGTACTCACATCAATACAATATGTAATTTATCCAGTTTATGAATTGTACTTAACTTAACACTTAAAGATAATTTCAGACAGATTACGACATTCTTCGTGTATACACATTAAAAGTCTTTCATCGAAGTTATCCATTGCTTTCTTCAAAGTGTCATGTGGAACAGCAGCGATTTCTTCACCTATTGCAACTTTCAGATCATTGAGTGTACGAGGTGTGTTGCAGAAAAATTTACTTTTTAAGTAACCCCATAAAAAGAAGTCATAAAGCGACAAATCTGGTGAAACGTGAGATCACGTGTTGTGGAAACATTTCTCGGACAACTGCCACGGAATCATTCATTGCTTAGCATTGCAACATAACGTTCAGAATTCATTGTTACACTAACACCACCCTCTTCAAATAAAATAAGACCCAACGATTCCCACTTTTGGAACTCCACATCAAACGGGCACTTTTGAACTGTGTAGTGGTGTTTGAAGCAGTTCTTGTAGGTTGTCTGCTGCCCAATACCGACAGATTTGTTTGTTTACATAACTGTCTAAATGGAAGTGAGCTTTATCGCTCATCATAAACAAAACATCATCATTCGCAAGAACATCAAGCATCCTCTCACAAAACAGTCTCCGTTACTCATGATCACGTTTGTGAATCTTCTGCACGATCATAATTTTGTAAGGATGAAATTGTAACTCATCCTTCAGGATGCGCTACAGCGAGCGACGAGACAAACCCAGAGTTGGAGCGCGCCGCCTAGAACAGACGCTCTTACTCTGTCGACATTTTCTGGGGTTCGCACAGTACGAGGACGACCAGACGACTTCTGCTTCATGACCCTGTTTTTCGAAAAGAGTTAACCCAACGAATTATTGTGTTGCGATCAGGAACCAAACCATTTCGCGGAACACTGAACTGTGATAACAGATTCATTCCTTTTGAAAAAATGTTCAACTGCGAAAACGCGATGCTGCACGGACCACTGTGCCATTGCTACTGAAACTGGACGCTCTAACCTACAAAACAACAGATCCCCCACCACTTATATTACTCAAATCAAATCCATGCTTTCTTTTTGCGCCACCCTGTACCAGAAATCATTTTTAGCGTCAAGTAGATAAGTTTTATAAATAGCTATTCCGCTTCAAACCATGTAACTGCGAGGAAAAGTCGTTTCCCAGGCGAGCCTGTGCGTAGGTCCCCAGGGACGCCCCTGTTCCCGGCTACCTGCAGAGCCCGACCCCAACAGAGTTTTAATTGAGCGCAGCGGTGAAGCGTAATTCGGTCGGAAGGACCACGTCCAAATTACTCGAGAGCTTTGTTTGTTAACGGCACAGTATGCGACCGGAGCTATAAATCTAAGCCACAGGATAGTAAAAATAAAGTAATCGAATGTGGAGTCGTTACGTCGGGTTTTAAGGCAGTGGAGGGAATGTTCCGGTGATCTTAAAACCCTCGGAATATGATGCTCGTCCAGACGGGAGGAAACGGGGCGTAATATTCGGAAATATAAATCTGGTGGAGGATGAAATTTAGTGCCGTGTCGCAGCACATTCCGAGAAACTGTGACGAGCTGCCTCTCGTGGAAATGGTCTCTGATGGTTGGCTTTTACTGCCGCGTCTCCCTGAATACGCGCCCGAAACACTACCCCAGACACAACAGGACTGACAAAGACTGCCTTCCCGCTAGAGGAAAGTTCACGTTTATTTCTTGAAAACAACTCCTAACGAAGATGAAATAAATTCTCTTCAATTCTGCGATTAGCCTTACTTATGCATTGGATTGAAACGTGTGGATTAACAACTTAACGGTTCCACGCAAAAGAAAAACAAATAGCGATGATCGGAATACTTCTACAGAGACAAGGTCTAGTAAATAATCAGCTTTACGGATTTTTCTGTTATAGGGGGACAGCTGATCCAGTGAAACGACGCGCAATTATCAATATGAAGCGTTATCAGAGAATTAGGCCGCCACATTCTACCACTTCCTGATTACATATTCGTTTATATCAACCCTTTTATGATTTAAGTACCATTATCGTTTACTTGTCAGTAAATATGAAATGTAACTGTACACTGTATATTGCAACACGAAGAACATGTTGATCAGATCATCAGTGTACGCAGTGTATGATAACTTATATTTCGTATGTAACGCTACATTATTTAGGTTTTTTCATTTTTTAATTTTTTTTTTTTAAATTCAGCACAGCCTTCGTTCACTGAGCCTATTTTATAGTTTACCGTGGTATATCTGCGAGTGGTCAGGTCGAGTATTAGTGGCATGATCTGCCTATAACTTGTGCTAGCTGTAGCTAAATAGTTTTATCGTGTCTGTAATTCTATTTTAGTGCCATTAATTAATATTCCTCAATGTTTCTTCAAATTTTTTAATACGGTGGAAGGAAGCACTATTTGGTACATCGCCTAAAACGACTTTCGACAACACGACAGCCAGGCAGTAATGGTGAAATTTATAGTTAGATACTTTTCTTTCAGTTTTTAATTTAATTAAATGCTGTCGAACTTAAAATTGGATTTTTTTTTTGTTTCATCTGATATCAATGCTCTCCATTAAAATAAGTGAAGCACTGAATTCTGTTTGCAGTGCATTTCGCACAGTATAAACACAGGAATCTAAATAATATCTTAAATTAACTGCTGTTCATAAAACCCAAAGCATAACCGATAAGAAAAAAAATTTTGCAATTTAAAATATTTCATTGCAGCGTGAAAGCCAGCTGAAACACAATCAATAAACATTGTCGTAACAACCTTCCATCCTTGCCTAGTGCAATATCTCTTTAATAGCATACTGAGGAACAGCATTACCCACAGGTGACCAACGTTCACAATAATCTTCTACCATTTGTGTATCCTTTAAGGCAACAAGCCTCCGGGAACTCTATTAAATATTCTACGCCACAAATGGGGCTTAACCAGAAAAAAACGTTTTACAGTAAAAAAAAAAAACTGTAAAAATTTACTTGAGCTTCAGTAAATCTATTAGATACACAAAGCCACAGTTGAGGATAAAATATTAGTAAATTAACAGATGAGCCTTTCAAACTAAATACTAACAATACAAATGACTGGATGTATATACACATTGCTTGCTAGTATGGTGATAATCTTCTCTTGGCTGTTTGGAACAGCACTTCATGCATTTTTAGCACTTTAATGATACACATGTAAAAGCATACTTTTACGGACACTGATGATGCTCCGTACCATAAGGCCAAAACGCGTCTGGGATAAAAATATACTCTCACCACAACAGTCGTTTATAGGCGAAATTTGATTTAAAAAATCTAAATACTAAAAATTAAAAATGACAGATTCATTTAATACACCTACACTGACAATATGTTATCCCATACATTCTCGTAAAACACTCGAAATATGTAAATACGAATATTGCAACGCTCGAATTATAACAATGAGGCATTACTGCCTAAAAAGAAACATGGTGCAGGAAATAGACAGACATGTCTAATTATTTCTGCAATTTTTAACGCAATTATCAACCCCAACAAGTGTTAGTACTAACAGTAACACTTATTGATATATCGCAACAACCTGTTGAACATTAAGTGCAAATATAGGGCGACACGTATAATATTTACAAAACCCAAACGCTAGAATTAATTAAATACTCTCTGTTTTTTCGTGGAACAATGAAACACAACTGTTAATAAAGTAGCTACACTGATAAACCAGCTATTTTGACAATATCAGAACACGTGATATTACTAACATCAGTATTAAAACTATTTGACAGCTACCAAAAATGTCGGAAATCATGATAGGCCAAGACCCATAATCAGACTACAAATCGCCTTTCCCCAGGCCTCCGTTTGGGAATTAATAAATCGTAGATGTGGGAGAAATAGAGGTATGCTACTCTGATGGATGTTTATTGCATACTCCACTAATATTTCGAGAATTGAGACAAAATCTCAAGAAAATCTTAACCATTGAGAATTCGAACTCCTTAATACAGAAGCAAATTCTTAAAGTTACTTTAATTTTAATCATACAAATATCCTTAATCATTTAAATCAAATCTGGAAAAATATTTTTTGTGGTATTCGAATAATCATCATTCGGCATCAAAGAAATTTCACATCTGTCATTACAACTATTAAGAAAAACATGGAGTGAATGGAAACAGATGGCGGAAAGAATCAGTGTATTAGGTGCACCGATAGGAAAATAAAGGCTTTAGTGTGATTATGGATTAGATGAAATATTTGACCGTATGTATCTTGGTATATAACATATATAAATTCAATTGAACACGACACATTGGGGAGGTGACCCGCCAGTGTGGCTGAGTACGCTAAGGCGCAGCACACTGGGTCTGCGGGGCAGGATCCAGTCATGGTCCGCGCGAACCATCAGTCCTGATTCATACTGCCCAACCAACCACGACCGGAGATGTTCGAAGTTATGCGCGTTATTTAATAACAGTTCTTTATACTTGTAGACACGCATCCATGAGTAAATGACTACCAGCACACTAAAAGTACTTATTTCGTAAAAATCTACATAATAAATATTAATTGCTTTTTTTCTTAATTAAAATTCGTTCGATGTAGATTTTTCTTTCACTCTCTGTACAGCGATACCGTTATTACAGTAAACTAAGAAATATCTACATTACATCATTTACAAGAGTTTGAGAGATACTGAGTTATGAAAATTGTAGTCTACTTAGAGAAAAACGAGTTAATAAAATACTGCGTTCATGCGTCATTCTTGACGTACTTACAAGATATTTGATGTAGATATTATTAGTCACTTTATGATTCACTCGAAGAAATGATTTCCCGAAACACAGAAATGAAAGTATGTACTCCGTTTAAATTAATATATTAATTGTTAGTTGCTTTTATTACTGCTGTCACTATATCAGACATATGTAAATACTAGCTGTGCCCGCGACTTCGTCCGCGTGGAATAGTTATTTTGGGCATCATATTTATTTTTGCAAACAACCTCCTCAGCTTTATAAATTATAGCAGTTACCCACGACTTTGTCCGCGTCAATTTCTGTTATTATTTTAGACATTTTGTTGCAAATTTAGTTTTTAAAAGAACATAATTATTTTAAAGTACTTCTGCGTAAATTATATTTTTAGTTTTATTTTCTTGTGGCAGAAGAACATATTGGTTTTCTCCGCAACCCGATCTTGACAACGCGACATATAGTTGGTCGTGTGAAAAGCAGTCTTGACGTAAATCGATTCCTACGTGTTTAAATGTTTGCCCCTGTGATTTATTAATTGTAACGGCGAAAGATAGCTTAACGGGAAATTGAATTCTTTTAAAATTAAAAGGTAAATCATTTGGAATCATTGGGATGAGAGGTATAAGCACTGTTTGACCAACTGCTGGACCAGTCAAAACTATTGCAACGATCACGTTATTGCGTAGAAATTTAATTTGAAGTCGGGTTCCGTTACATAAATTTGGTGGTTTGAGATTTCTAAGTAAAATTATTGGAGCACCTATTTTTAACTTGAGGGAATATGGGGGAAGGCCACTTGGGTTCAAAGAATTAAGAAACTCTTGTGGGTAATGTACCGCATCTTCTTGATCCATTACGTTATCAATAGATGTGTAGGTAACTATGTCTCCTGGAAGTTTACTTAAAATTAGGTCGTTAATTTCGTCCACGCTACTGTTTCTCGCCGCCAATATTGCCCTTTGACACATCCATTGATGATCTTTATTTTCTATTTCGCTGATTTCAGGGTAAACTTTCGATATTAATGTCCTCAATGTTACTTACTCTTTCTCCTAAATCGCGATCAATTCCAATTTTATTTTCAAAATGAGGTACTTTCCCGTCTCCTATTAAAAGTAACTTTGAAGGAAAAGTTATACTACCTCTTCCCAAATGTGCTCTCATATTTGTAGTTAATTTTAAAATGTTAACAAACTTCCATAATGGGGAACTTTTAAGGCAAGACTTTACAATGTCTGCTCTAGTTTCCCCTTACTATTACTGGTAAAGTTTGTCGAAAGTCCGCAGCAAACATAACAGTAATCCCACGATTTTATCACAGCTTCTAATATCTCTAAGAGTCCTATCTAGAGCCTCCACATGAGCTCTATGGATCATGGTACATTCGTCCCAGATTATTAAACTGACATCTCGTAAAACTTTTCCCAAAGGACCATTTTTACGTATAGAGCACACGCTATCTTTCTGTAAAGAAACAGTTAGGGGCAGTTTAAATATGGAATGAGCTGTGCGTCCACCTGCTAATAAAGTTGCAGCGATACCTGACGACGCTACTGCAAAAGCTATCTTTCCCTGAGACCTTACTTTTGCTAATATAAGATTAGTAATAAAGGTCTTGCCGGTTCCACCGGGAGCATAAAGAAAAAATACTTTTCCTTCATTAATACGAACACTTCGCATAACACAATTATACGCGGTCACCTGGTCATTAACTAATTTTGGTTTATTTTGAGTAATATACTCATTTAATTCATTTAGATCATACGGTTTTCGCAACGCTGACTTCTAACGGATCCAGATGATTAAGTGAATTAATCCTTTTTGATACAGGAAGCCCAAAATCGGTTAGTGATTTATCGCAAATCTCATGAATTTTATCTTCAATTATGATTAGTCCATCATTGTATATATCATCATTGTTTGTTAATGTCATATCTTGATTCTCATTACGCATTCTGTTTAATAAATCTTCACATAAAGCATTACGAAATTTATTCCATAACTCTAAGGGGTCAGATGGTTGGCAAAATATAAGGATGATGGTAAATAATTCTCTTAATTTTGTGGCTGGCTCGGACATTGTATTTTGCCAATGTTCATCTCCCTCCAGTAAACCTAACTCCTTGCAAGCGCGTTGATAAGTTTGGCAAATAACACCATTCACGGTCCTTAGATCTTCAAATGACATTGGACCGCGAACATGTTGCAGTAACATTCTTAAATAAAAACATTCAGTTTGAGTTGAATGAATGTTGTAGTCACGGCATAAAGTTGTGTCTTTTTTACACCGGGATATCCTTCAACATCTTGCCCACGTCTTCTTCTAGAAAATGAATTTGCTTTGCCATACGTAATACTGGGGTACTTCGTGATATAAAAGGGTTTTTGCAAAATCGTCACTTTTGCAAAGATCAAAGAACGCTGTAAGTGTCGTTGATGAAGGATTATTAACGCGATCTTGAAGGTTTGCATTATTATGAAAATAAACTCTTTGTCCATTTTCCAAATGAACTGCTAATGAATTACTGCCGGAAAACGTTCGTGAATAGGAAATTGGAAAATTCTCCAGAGCGCTTCCGAGGAACTTTAGCGACCATTTAGATATTTTTCTACTTCATCGTTATTACTTTGTAACGAAAATGTGGCTTGATCAGAACCTTTATGAATATACTTACAGATGTACTTAATAGCTTTGACCGATTCACAAACTCTACGTTAATGTGTGCATTGATAATTCGTGATAGCACTGGATTATAGGGAACAACCCACCTATTATCCACGCTCATTTCTGTACCTTTGACACGAATTATTGCTGTGTTTTCACCATTATCTGGAGACCTGCACCTGTAGGTTGGGTAACCGTCATCCCCGGTTTGTGTTTCAGAAATAAAATGCCTAGGGTACTTTTTAGAACAAATGTTTTCTTTCATACATGGTGACTCAGGATTATGAAATCCGCAAGGACCATGTATCATAATTTTTTATGACAATATTATGAAGGATTGGATCTTGTTGTTTGTCAGGTATTTCAGCCGATATTATTGCATCTATTGAATCTGGTTGTACTTTGTTAGCCAGCTACAATAAAATGTGGGCGTGAGGTAAGCCTCTTTTTTGCCATTCTACGCTGTACAGGTAAACAAAGGCTTTCGATGGTCCAAAAATATTTTTCTTCGTTAGTAGGTCTATCATTTTTTTGAGTTTTAAATGAAACACTCTAGAAACCAAGTCATGTCTGTCGTAAGAATGTTGATCGGGTAATAACTCAATTTTTATTTCCGGCCAATCGGAGTTACACGTAAATGTAATGAAGAGATCTGGTCTTCCAAATTTCCTGACATATGTCATGGCATCTTGACTTTTTTCGTTCATGTATCTGGGGGATCCTGTAAATGACGACGGCAATATAACATGCTGGCCAATATTAGAAGCGTTTATATTGGCATCATTAACCACGGCATCTCTTAAATGAATGTACTCGTCTGCTCTCAATTTCTTTCTGATTTCTTTTGATGAAGTCAAGCCTCTCAGAAATCATTTTTGCCGCCATATCAACACAATATTGGTTGAATAATCCTTTGAAATAATGAATGCTGTTAAAGTCATTTATTCTCACCATGAGTCTAAATGCATAGAACTGCATACATGATACAGTTTTAGATCTAGCAGCAGTATTCTGCTTTGGAATATTTATACAATATCCGTCATTACCAAAGGGAAACAGTAAAGGATACTGAAGTGGATCATAAGATCTATGAATTTCAGAAACTCGTTGAAGTCCACCATCCTCGCGCAGTCAACACAATATCTCGGGGTACCTTTGTCTTCATCTATCAAAAAGAACAGCTACTTCATCTACTATTGGCACATTATACCGACCTCGATGCTCGTTAGGAAGGTTTCACATCAGCATGAATAATAAGTTTTAAGTCATTCGGTGGTCTATTTTCCAGATTGTATTTAAAACTTTTAATATACGTATTATGATCGTGAAGATATGTTTTGGAGAACGTCGATAAGATCGGTTTGCAAGCTTGGATTTAAATTTGAGCGCAAGGATACCCGATCTGCATGGGATACAAAATATATTTGCAAAAATTCGGGTTGTGCCCCTTCAGCTGGAAGTAATTTACCGATCAAGTGATAAACTTGCCCTTGGACTTTAAAAGTAGGCATAAAGTTTCCCTCACGAATTTCTTTGGCACCAAATGAAGTCATCTGAAATAGTGTATTATATTGTCTTGAGTGATTTAAGAAATGCTTTGATGATGGATGTGAGGCTGATATCACTTCTTTTAAAACTGTAGTTGGTTCCGGAATTGTAGGTATATTTACTTTGCCACCACTACAACACAGTCCAGGAGCTTCAGTCGCCCATTTTTTTGCTTGGCATAAGTTGCATATTTATCCATTCTGCCAATATCAATATCATTTAGCTCAGTATAGTCAAGGGTACAATCATAAGCAAACGCAGCATTTAATAGATTAAGTTGCCTGCGAGTTCTATTTCTTGCTGATCGTGCATTTTGCTGTACTAATCGATGGGATCGTTCAGTGCTTGATTCCCGATCGCGGTTAGCCAAAGTTCGGGAATTCTGTGAGGCTAAATTTGAGAACGTTCAGCGCTTGATTCCCGTAGTCGGTTCACCAAAGTTCGAGATCTCTGTGAGGCTAAACGTTGAGAACGTTCACCGCTTGATTCCCGTTCTCGGTTTATCAAAGTTCGGGAATTTTGTAAGGATAAACGTTGAGAACGTTCAGCGCTTGATTCCCGTTTTCGGTTTATCAAAGTTCGGGAATTTTGTAAGGATAAACGTTTCAGAACGTTCAGCGCTTGATTCCCGTTGTCGGTTCGCCGAAGTTCGGAAATTTTGTGAGGCTAGACGCTGCGAACGTTCAACGATCGATTCATTAGCACGGTTTTGTTCACTGATTGCTCGTTGAGTAGCCAACCTATGCATATTTTCATCCTCTGTTTCATTGCTGCGCAAAACTCGCAGCCGCTTTGCAGTAGCAGTCTGCCGAGAAAGCTGAGATCTTTTTCTAGGCATTATAGTGACGAAGAAAGAACGTAGGAAATGAAAACTTAACTAAACCGTAATTCATAATCAATAAAAAAAACAAACGTAAGGTTAATAATTAGGAACCTAATTATTTTTACATATATTTGGTAATTACGTCCATAAAATGAAAATAAGGTAAACTAACTGTATGCTTAAAGTAAAACCTAACCTAATAACAATAAGTATGTAGATGACACCTATTTCCAGGTATTATCTACAACAAAACAAAAAAGTGTTAATTATTGTTAAATTATTAGAAACAAAATACTATCCTTAAAACAAACAATACTACAAAGAAAACCAAGACACCTACTTATAATTAATTATTTACATCAAAACTAAAAAAAAGTGTTAATAATTGTGAAATTATTAGAACCAAAATATTATCCTTAAAACAAAATGAAATAGTATTTAAAAAGTATTATTATACGACAATATTATATCGCAAAAACAAATAACGCTGCATACAACCGTTCAGAAGAAAGCCGACCGCGCGTAATATCTTCTAAGATGTTCATTGAAATTAAGTGATGCCAAAGACAATTTTGTTCACAATTAAATACTCTTAATCAACAACACATTTATTTGGATAAAGATTAATATTATTATGTTGATACAACTCTAACAAATAATTGGTAATAATGCATTAATTTCGACCAAATTTGATTACCATAAAAACGGTTCTAGTGAGTTAATCTTAAAAGATAGACATATACTGTCGCGGACATTTTTTTAGATCATTTCAAGAGGAATAATCCTTTCCTACATATTTTTTTGGTATCTTGAACCGTTTTCGCAGCGCACGCAACAGAAGCCCTCAAAGATGAATAATTTTCCCCGTTTTTTCCACATTTTCCATTGTTTCTTCGCTCCTATTAGTCGCAGCGTGATGTTATATAGCTTAAAGCCTTCCACGATAAATGGCCTATTCGACACAAAAAGAATTTTTCAATTCGAACCAGTAGTTCCTGAGATTAGCGCGTTCAAACAAACAAACAAACAAACAAACTCTTCAGCTTTATAATATTAGTATAGATTTCCAGTGAGTCAAACTTAGATCGAAATACAGTGAATGTATTCGTAAACTCGAAATAGAATCTATGAATTTTGAACAGCAAGTTTTAGTAGAAATTGTGGTTATGTCGAAATACAGACATAACCAGAATTACAATTGACGCATTTTTTTAAAAGAATAATCCACAATGAATTTAGTTTTATAAACAATTTAAACTGCTTTCATAAGCTCAGAGTTACTGAAGTTATTATTACGCTCTGGTCTCGCATTCGGGAGGACGCTGGTTCGAATCCCCGTCCTGGCATCCAGATTTGGGTTTTCCATGGTTTCCCCAAATCACTCCAGGCGAATGCCGGGATGCTTCATTCAAAAAGATCATGGCCGAATTCCTTCCCATTCCTAGTCTCCAGTCCCGTCCCGCCTCTAATGACCTCGACGTCGACGAGGCGTAAAGCCGGAAGCAAAAAAAAATAAAAAAAAGGTTATTATTATACCGATGGAAGTAGTTCCGTATTTATCGTGCTGAATGAGACCTGGACCAGAAATAAAACCAATATCACGCGCTATAGCATAAAGTTTTCGGATTCCTAGTTTATTTTTAATTTCATTGGTTCCCTAATTCTGACATCATTAATTCAGCAGAAGTTCCGCCAGTATCGCTGTATAAACTACAACCGAAATATGTACCAATTACAAAATAGGGTTATGAGCATTACATAATAATTCTATTTAGGCAACCGCAAAGAAATGAATTGCCAGAACATTCCTTCCAGCCGTCATTTTTGACGGTCTTAGAGGCTAGTACCTGATAGATTCGTATGGGATTCATATTGTGGGTATGAAATAGAGGAGCTGGAAAGGGTGCAACGGAGAGAAACTAAATTTATGTATAAGGAGTATGTAAGGCGTCTATGGGAAATGATGTTTGAATTTATATTTGCCAAAGAATTTGGAATAGTAAATGGACAGGGGAAACATGACCATCCTCTTATTACTGATGTCACTGTATAAGACATATCTAAATATTTTCAGTGGGTCAAATTTAGATCGCAATAAAGTGAATGGCACACTATATGGCACTTGATTTAAAGCCTAAGTGTGTGCAAATTTTTTGTTTTTATTTTTTGCTGCTAATAGAGTCAGGGACTGGAATAAATTACCAGGGGAAATACTAAAGGCAATTTACCCAAAAAAACTTAAATAATTTAAAATTAAATTTCGTAAATAGAAAAGTTGGGGCGTGGTCTCAAAGAAGTTAAAAACAAAAAAAGTTCATAAAATACGTGTAAGTTCATAAAATAGAGTTAAGAAAAATGCTAGCTGTGCATACACTGCAATTAAATTAAATTAAAAATAAATGACCGGCTAAGACGACGTAAATCTTGTTCGACAAAAATATGGGTCCCACTTTGCACCGCCTGTTACTGTACTCTGCACACGTCCGTGCAGTCGCAAGCTGGCTCCACAGTAATGGCGAAGTAATTATTACTTTGCGGCCAAAGCGTTACAAACGATTTCCCAACGACATGCAAATTACCCTTAAATGCGGTACAGTGACGGTCCGAAGTCGGCACATTGTGCTCGGCGTGTCGTATGCCAGGCAGTTTTAGCCTTTCATGGCAAATCACCCGCGTTATGTAGGCGCTTGCCTTAAACGTGCACAACAGGTTATGGTAATGAATATTCAGGCACCTAGTTAGCACCTGAGTGTATTAACCAAAAACGAGCAGCCTTACTTATACGGCAACCTCCATCGAGCTTAATAACGTATACTTTCCTGCTATTTACAGCTAATAATACTTTGATAGTGGCTGAAATTATATTTTCTTCGGTTAATAAATGGTTCGGTAACTACATCGATGATTTATGGAATTTTTAAATAATTTTTAAAGTTCTACGCCATCCACATGAGTAATTTCTCTTCATTTTTGCTCCGTTCAAATTATTCTTTCGTTTGGAAAGCTTAATTTCGCGGTCTTATTTATATTTTAATATTCATATCGCTGACTTTATTTGAAAGGCATTCCGCATGCACACAGTTCTTCTAAATTTAAAGCTATATAATAATATCGATTTCTTGTAATCCTTTAGGACCCGGTTGTTTTTTACCAGCTGCACATTTCACCTGTGTCGTAGATGCCTATTCTAACCAATCTGGAATAAGGGGACCTACAGTTTAACATTGAACCCAAACCACGGAAGTGTTCTGGATTAGTTCAAATACACAAATCGAGCGTTTTTAGAGGCGAAAATCGAGATCAGTGCCTTCGAAAGTCCCAGTGTACACCGGGATTCGAACCGGGAACCTGTCACTCGGCAGTCAGACGCTTTAACATTTAAGTCACAGGACAACTCAGTATTACAATGTCATAGGATGTTTTTAGGACTCAAGGTTAGTAGGCCCTATTTGTTTAACCAATGACAAAGAATATGATTATTTGGAAATTGTTCCTAAACATCTGCATTAATATTATTCGCATCTTAAAATATAAACTAAAAAATTTAGCTTAATTTAATTTGTGACAACCATTTGACAGCTTCCGAATACAGATATGATCTCTGCTCTTGGGTTCCCATCAACTCTTGCGAAAGCTCTTCTGAATCTGAAGCATTCAAGAACATTAATGAGATTGAAGAAAATGTATTCGAACAAGTGATGGTAGTGCGCTGCGGCGGTTTAGGGCACACATTCACATCTGATGAAGGAAATCATTCAATTCGATTAAAACTTGTACAATGCCTGAAATTAATTGCAGTGAAAAAAAAAAAAAAGAATTTGGATAGATTAGGTCACATGTTATTCAAAGAAATTTCATTTATATCAATATATGAGAAAAGATTTTTACTGACTCAAACCTACTTTTCGGAGGACTTCTAACGTATATTTTACCGAAATCAAAGTGACCGGCACAGTCCGCCACTTGCATTGGCTTTGTTTAATCCAACCCGGCAATACTACAATGTCAAGGAAACATACAGTTTACCGTGGAATCTGAACGGAGAAGCGTCTTATCTACACGAAGACAGCCTTGAAAGCGAAGAAGGAAATGCCAGGAGCTTTTTTTAAAAAATCGTTGTTGAGACTAGAATTGGAACCCTGAAGCTATTATATCTGCAATCACACAGCCAGAATACTTCTAATTACTGTAATTTATATATTAAACATTGCTAATGAAAAAAATTTGGAAGTTAAATGTAACCTGGAATGGAACCATTCTACACTGTGATAATCCAAAATAATTCGGCGTAAATCTCGAAAGAAGTCTCACCTTTAATAACCATCGCCGCAACGCCAAGACGAAAATTAATTCACGCAATAATATCTTAAGCATGTTGATTGGAACTAGCGTGGGAGTTAACCCAAGCGTACCTCTGCTTTAGCATTGCGCTAATCCGCAGCAGAGTACGATTGTCAAAGAGGCACAACTCATGTCATGCTAAGACAGTGGATATTGCGCTCCACAGAACTTGCAGACTTATCACAGGATGCCTCAGACCGTTGCCTATAGCAAAGGTGAAGATATTGTCTGCCGTGGCCCTGGAGACAGACGCCGGAAAGTCACTACCAATAAGACCAGTGAAGAAAGACACCAGACTCCATCTACATGGTTATGCACTAGCGTCATCCTGATCGAGCTTCTTAAAGACCTCAGCGCCACTGAAAAGCACACAAGCAGTGAACGAATATCATCCTGGGAGAAGAGTGTGCGACATAACATGACCGGATCAAGCCGAGAGAGGAACTATCACCTGGGACTGAACAACCATGACCCATGTGGAAGTCGCTGAACAGGCTTAGAGTTGGCCACTGCAAAGAAACACTCTCTTCAAGAGGACACCTGGTAGAACAACCAGATACCTCATGATCCTGCGGGTAGATCGAAAATATGGTTCATTTTTTGTCATTCACACATTCGAAATAAATGTATATCAAGCAGACCTTGAATAAGCCATTGACAAAGCCATCGGATTGGCGGAAAACTTATCTTGTATCTGATGCTGCCATTGGCACGAAAAAAAGAAGAAGAAGTAATGGAACAAAAGAAGTACCGACAGAAATATTTGATGGATTCTATATGTACAGCATAAGCAGTTATGTAATATTTCAGTTAGATGAGGAACAAAAAACGCCAGCGGAATCTTCTCACATCTGATTTTTTTTATTATGGCTTTACACCTCGTCGACTTCGTGGTCATCAGAGGCGGGAAAGGATGGGGGACAAGGAACGGGAAGGAATTTGGCCATGTTATTTTTGTAGGAAGCCTCCAGGCATTCGTGGGAAGTGATTTGGGGAAACCATGTAAAACCCAAATTTGAATGTCCGGACAGAAATTCGAACCTACGTCCTCACGAATGTGAGGCAAGATTGTTAACAATACACTCACCACGCTCGGTCCCACCACTGAAGACCAAACTATGTAACACCTGGTTGTCTGCCACAATTGTCCTGCCCCCGACCACTTATGGACTCACAAGGAAGATGAATTTGACATAGCTCAATACTGAGTTGAGAAGCTCCTTGTTCCGGACACGAAAAAGTATGCAATATACCAATAAGTGATATATTAACTAGTCACAGAGACTGCTGAACACAACGTCTTTGAATTCACTCAACCACACTTCATCCACACACTCCAGCCCTTATCCCACAATAAATTGGGTGCGTTACTTAATCATATTGGTTTTAAGTCAGAAGTTAATGTTCGATTAGTAACTGATTGTATTTCCTAAAAGCATAAATATTTTGTACTGTGTTGTAATCTTCAAACTAAAGTGCGATGGAGAATTAATGTATGAGATTTATTAGCAATACTGATCTCTAGATGGTATGATGGTCTCCGGAGATTGCGTATGTAACTCGTTATGAATGTGTGAGTATGGTGAGATTCATCATTAACAAGATACCATCAGTGTTATAATCTTTAAAAGTAATATAATTTAATGCTACACGTATCCGATAATGTTGTAACCAAGTAATCGTGCTATTTGTTAGGTGCCTAGTGCTTTCAGTTTTATGTCTACCGCCATGGCAGCTTACAGAGAAGAATAATGTGGGCAGTGCCAGAAACAAAATTCTGACCACCCCGACTGATTATCGTTCCAATTAAAGGCTTATCAACATTCTGTAGACCTAATACTGTATAGTGTAGCCTTCGAGATTCGAGGAAACAAACCGCGTTAAGCTGTTTTAATCAAGCACTGTTAACTAAAATTTGATTGTGTGAACTAAGTGAAGATAGATGATGGCGCTCTGAGCACCTACGGTGCCAGTATTTGCTTCTTGCCATATTCGTTGCTAAATACTTTTGTCTCATTCCTGGGTTGATCTCATTTCTACCTTCATCTGGTTGAATGCTTCTTACTATGGGAGATTTTATGAGAATGGGAAAGGACAAACCGGACAGCTGTGAATTGAAAATTCACTATCTCCTTGCTAGATGGTACAGTGACCAGGGAGTAGAGTATGTATTTAAACACACAATGTCTTCCTCGATCGGTACTAACTAGCATAGCAGAATTACGAACGGCAAGAGAACTGAGCATAATGAAACGACTAATACACAAAAACTACACACCGGAGAACAAAAATGAAAGCTTGATAGGGACACGTTTATTAGCCAACATTTCTTCCGTCCACCGGAATGCACGGAAAAGGGACGCCATTGGTCAGGGAACGAAACAGCGAATAAGTGGTTTTAGAGATAAGATCCCGCTCGATTGTTCGTCTGACTTGAGCCAAAATAATCTTATTTTATATGGAACAGAATTTAAGACGCACAAAATCGATAAAAATAAATTTCTGTAAATTGTGATATTCTGAAGGCAAAAATGTTAAATTACGTGAGACCAAATGGAAGCAGGATTAGCGAACGCAAGTAGAATAGAAGCAAAGCTGAACAACATGAGTGCACGGGCTGCTGATAGGCCTTACAGTTTTTTGAGACCTTCGTTTTAAGCTCTTCTGGCTCCGAGGGCGATTATGCCCTCCACAAAGGCGATATCCGTGTCGTTTACACCCCTTAAAGTCGACATCCGCTTCGTTTGTGAACCTTTTTTTAGCTCTACTGTATACCCCCTTAGGGGTGTCGATTAATTACGTGAGATATTTTTCCGGAATTCCAGACCCCCCCTCCCTCTGGTGAGACTTCGTGAGATCTATTCGGATCCACCTCCCCCCCCACCCCTCTAAAATGACGCGAGATTTTGACGAATACCCCTACTCCCTACTAATCGACATCGTAACTTTTTGAGACCTTTTTTTTAGGTCTCATGCTCCCAAGGGCTGTTATACCTGCACTTTTGGACGAAATACCCCCCCCCCCTAAAGTCGACTTTCGCGTCATTTGTAGACTTTTTTATTTTATCTCTACAATCCACAAGAATTTCAAACCCTCACGTGAGATTTCCGTTGACCCCTCCCCCCCCCCTTGGTTAGGTTTCGTGAGATTTCACCAGACACCCATCGTCCCCCCCCCCCCTCTTATTTCACCTCACGTAATTAATGGACGCTCCTTTACGTCAACGAAGCTGCCTCCGATGGACGTTGCCAGACTGCCAGAGGAACACAATAATACCACAGTCGAGTCGAGCAGCCTAAGCTTTTTTATTTCTGTAAACCAACCCTGAACTACTAGCTGAGACAATTAATTACTCGACAGTATTTCGGTTTATATACCAAAATAAAAAGATTAGTAATTAAATACCTAAAAGTAATTTCTCTCGTCTACCTGCTAAGTTATATATACTATTGGATATTTCATTAGCTATTGGCTATAGAATGATTTTCCTCTTAATATTTCAAATCCTGTCAACAGCTTAGTAGCGGGTTCTTCCTGACTGCACCTAAACAGTTTAGAAAACCGTCTACAAACGAAAATTGGAAATAGTAATGCAAGGATTTATTATTATTATTGTTTAAGAATTTATAACGCAGCAAGAAGACATTTGCAGGAAGCGGAATGGAAAACCGACACAGTCTTCATGAAGCATCGTGGCACTTGCCTGGAATGTTTTTGAAACACAGAAGTCTCAATGACCTGCAATAGCCTGCGAGGCACGAACGTAAACCGTTCACCTACCATGTTCAGTGGCATCATTTCAAGTCACGCTTATGCACCTACAAGCCAAACTGCACGAGACACCAATACGATTTATTTATTTATTTTAATGACCTTCGGTCTATCGACCATACGGCCAGCTTCAACATTTACATTAGTTTAAACAAGTAAAGTAATAAAGTCATATTTCACAATGGATCATAAAATAAATCAGTAAAACAATGTTGGTATAATCTTGGTATGGACAATAACATTCAATACATAAACACTCGACGTTTTATGTTAGTCTCCTAACAGCCAATGTACAATAAAGATCGTTACATTTAGTATAACTAAGTAAATTACATGATTTATGGAGGCCTTTTTATAATTATTATTATTGTAAGTGCTTTCTTTATAAAGAGATATTAACACATAGTTCTCGTTGAAATTGTTCCCTATTTTCTCTGATTGAACTAGCGTTCCATTGTATAGCTTTATTTCTCCCATCTTGTTGTAGAATATTTGACAGAATTTCTAAAATTATTGTTGGATTAAATGTATCCGCTGTTGGAGATTTGGCTTCTTGGATCAGAAGCATAATTAGATTAAATATTTTTTCTAACAAGGTTCCGTTTTTGGTATAATGTATCTCGGCAGGTTGGTTGAAGGCATTTGGTTGTTGCACTGCATCAGGCTGTATGTTGCGGGTGATTTGAGTGCCCTCCCAGGGAAGGGTGCAGGTTTGAGGGGTTTCGATCAGACTGACTGGGGTGGCGGGATGCTGGTTACTCGTGATAGTTGGAGACATGGGACCATTGTATGTAAACAAATGTTGTCTTAGATTTGTAGATGAGTTTTCTTTAGTAAAGCGAGAGTTTTTATAGGGCTTTGGTCCTTTTGACCAGACATATCTATTGATGAGGTTTTGTTCAATGTTTTGCTGAGCAGAGCTTGAAGATTATGGCTGTATAGAGAGCATACTTTCTGTTCGTGGATGTAGAGATCGAGGAGAATCTGCAGCGGTATTTTCATAACTGTGTAGCAACGGGAGCTCAAGCACACTGGGTGTATTTACTATTGTTTGCATGGGTCCCCCACTGGGAACTAATACGATATCCGTGGATGCCGAATAAAAATCTCGTTGAGACAACTTATTAGGAAAAGCTGGAGAAAAATTATCTGTCTTTTACAATACTCATTACCTCTGAATATATCTGAGTGGTCCAACAGCAAAAGCGACGTGGTTTTACCAACATGAAGATAACTTCAATTAGGTAGTGTCATCTGTAAACTGTATTCATTTACTGTACAGAATCATTCCACTCAGAGCAAGAGAATAAACTTTCTATTTCGATCAGAAATAATTTTATCGCTGGTCCTGGCAGTATACAGTTCGCATCGCATTGGAGGGGTAGTCGCTTTGAGTCCGGCAGGGGATGTTTTAACTAAGTAGTGTGTGTAGTTCGCGTTTTCTATACTTATGAGATTCAATTACTTGCTTTTTTTGCCGACTACAGATACTTCGAAGTAATTATATCCTTAATATAAGACGACTGGGAAAGGCATAAAATCGTAAGTTGTGTGTATTTAGTTTAATCAGCATACTGCTATTGTTTCGATGTACAATTCTTACATAAGTTGAGAATGCAACAGTTAGGGACCGTGCACAAACTACGTGGCTCGGTCCATGGGGGTGTGGGGGGGTTGGCTGGAAGGCTACGCTGAGCTACGTGGGGGGGAGGGGGAGTTCCGAGCCAGACCACGTAGCTTTCCTTTCATAACATTTTTAACAGTTAAAATGAGGAACAGAATTCACAACAGCATGTGAATATTTATTTCCCTCAGTTAATTATCTCCGTATGTAATTTACAATAGTCTGACAAGACAAAAATAGTACAAAATATCTTCTGGAATCAAAAGGGAAAAATGCTAAATGGTACATGGGGGGGGGGGGGGGGGTAGAGGCAAAAGCCACATAGGGCTACGTGGGGGGGGGGGGGTTCATAGGAGGCCAAAATGGAGCTACGTGGTTTATGCACACTCCCTTATTATGAGGGATGAATGGCCCAGTAGCCAAATGAGATAAAAACTAACATTGCCGAGTGGGCCTTAACTGGAACGCTTCGTGTGGAATTGAATTCACCAAATGAAAAATAATGTAAAAACCGTTTTAATAATATCAGTGATATTTATTTCACGCTTTTAATAGACTACCTGTATGGATGTATGTATCTATAAATATAACAGAATATTTCAATTCAATTTTCACCCGCTTCCAGATATCTAAGTTCTTTGAAATTTTTCACACGTTTTCAGAACTGGCGACAATATAATAATATCATAACTACGTTCTGATATTATTATTAATTTGAGAGTAACAATGGAAAAGTAGTGGAATCTTTCAATTGAATTTGATCCCACTTCCAGACGCCCCAATTGTTTGAAATATTGCACACGTATTGAGAACCAATAACAATACAATAATTTCATAGATATTTTCTGATATTCCCATTACTTTGACAGTAACAATAGCAAAGTGGTTGAATGTAATGGAACCTTCCATCCACTTCCATATGTCCAAGTTGTTTCAATTTTGTACACATATTCAGAACCGGTAAAAATGCAATAATTTCATAACTTGGTTCTGATAATTTCATTAATTTGTCAGTGACAATAGAAAAGTAATGGAATCTTACAATTGAATTTTAACCCACTTCCAGATGTCCGAATTGTTTGAAATTTTGTATACGTATTGAAAACCGATGACATTTTACAGCTATGTCCTGATATTTTTCACTACTTTGACAGTAACAATAGAAAAGCGGTAAAATGTAATTGAATTTTGCAATTGACTTTTAACCCGCTTCCATATGTCCGAACCGTTTGAAATTATGCACATTTATTAAGAACTGATGGCAATACCACAATTTCATGGCTGTGTCCTGATATTGTTACTTTGACGGTAACAATAAAAAAGTTATTGACCATTTAACTATCTGTTACTCGTGGGAATAATAATTAAAGATGAAACTACAACACAAATAAAAAGAGCAATTGCTGAAGAAAAAACAAACAGTATGAAACACTCTTTTGAAATAATCTGAACTAAGAAGTTAAAAATAAAATTATAGTTTAAAAAACTAAAAACACGCTTTGTAGCAAAGAAAAGTAAAAAGTTAATAATAATCTTTAAATATAAAAATTTTGTTCAACAGTGGCAGGACGTCCCACAATTTAGTACAAGCTGATTTTTTGAATAACCTTAAAATAAGAATGAAGTCACTAACCAAGAAAAAAAACATTGATTTAAAAAAAAATAAAAAAATGGGGTCCTGCTTTTAACAATTACACTAACTTTACGAACAGCACCCACATTTTAAAAAATTAAAGTTAATTTTATAGTTAGTTACTTTGTTCTTTTTTTAAACTTATTCAAAAAATAATTTATACTGAATTGTAGGACAGTTTATCATTGATGAAAAAAATTTATATTTAAAGATTATTTTAAAATAGATTTCATTATATTGTCTTTCAAGTGGTATACATAAATGAACGAAATGAAAAATCAGTTTGAAAAATCATCGTAGGCTTCGCAAAAATTTCTCCATTGGAAAAATACTTATCATCTTTCATCGGAAAAAATCTGATGATATATAAAATTGGTCAATATCACTTATTTCACTGAATCTATAAGCTCCAGAGAGATTACTATAAATCTCCTGCGAACTTAAGCAGGCTACATATCACAGTAAATCTTGATTATTAGTTTCAGAAATAAGGGCAGGAGAATGAAGTGTTTATGGTTTTACTATAAAAGCTTCCACAAATCATGGAAAAAAGGACAATCCAAACATTTTGGGAGAGAGGTATTTTCCATTTTTTCATTTGATACCCATGAAAAATACATACAGAAAATATTTTATTTAGCCTTGCGCTAAAACTCCTATAATTGTTCACCCCATCTCAAAAATTCTTCGAAGTTTTGTTTTCCTGAAATAAATGATTAGCAAGAACTAAGTAGTATACAATTTCAAATTTATAACTTGAAGGGTCCAGAATTTGTCAGGGTGTGACAGACGTTCAAAGGGCGAACCCATAAGGTTTTCTTTTTTTTTCAGAATGTATCAAATTCTAATAATAGTCGGTTAAATCGATAACCTTAGTTTCCGGTTTCAAATGTCAGATATTACTGAGTCTGGTTTTAACACAACGATCTCGGATTTTGTAAGAAAGGTTGTGTTGCTCTCACAGTTTCTCACTTTCTAAAAAGATGCAATCTAAGCTCGATATTCCTCCGTTGTGTTCGAACATTTCTCTCACACCCTCCGGGCGAAGTTTATGCCTGTCTGTTGTGAACTGCACGAAATGTAATATCCTCGGATAAGGCTGGCCAGCAAACAGCAACCGGTAGTAAACGTGGTGTTACACTTCATGAAAATGCAAATTCGCCAGCAATCTCTGCTTCTAGCACTCCCTTCTGGAGGCAGGGTTCACAAAACAAATATTCTTGCTCTGTATCTGTTGTGGTAAGGAGATGTTATCACCGAAGGATCGATAAGGTGTTTCGCTGGTAAAGATACCTGTGCGGCTTACTACGGACAGAAGAGTCCATTTGCATATAATGCGCTGCCGGCAGCTACCATTCGCTACGGAAACCTGAGCGACGCCGTTATCAGAGCAAACACCTGGCCCGACATCACCACAGCGCACACGCTTTTTGTTCTGTTGCAGCGGGAGTATCATCACAGCCATTGGTGCCGGTCGTGTTTTCGGTAGGCGTGGTCATGAGCAGACTGTTAACATGAGAACTACTGCTGTCCGCTTCTAAATTACAGCTCCTCGTCCCGGTGAAAGCTGCTTGTCATGTGTGTAGGCCATACGTGTTGTCTCTCCACAAATGAATCTTCTTCACACGATGATACCCAGGTTACCGCACGGAGTTAAAGGGATTCGTCGTCATTGGGTGCTATCAATTGCTCTTTGCCGCCAGTTTGTTGCAACAGGTCTTCACGGAACGCCGAGTGTAGTGGCCTCGGATTCGGGTTTCCATATTTGGGTTTTCCATGGTTACTGAAAACAACTGCAGAAGCATGCCGGGATGGTTCCTTAATAAAAAAAAATTTAAAAAAAATGGCAGTCGTTGGGGACTGGCGACAGAAGTGAAAACTTAAAACTATGAATATCATACCTGTAACATGTCATACCTATAGTGTGGTGAGACATAGAACCACATTAACATGAGGTATGTGGGTAACGAAACAAGGCACGCATTACGCTGGCTTAGAAGGACATTCTGCAGGACAGGGGTCAGAGAATTCAAGTGCATTACGGCGAATTCTCTATTCAGACTGGAAGAAAGACGAAACACAATAACACTTGCCAGTTTGAAAAGGCAGATTTATGACCTTTCACTGCTCAGTATGAGGTCGCCCGCAGTTCTATGTATGGACAGCTTTGACGAGTGAGATATATATCGCGTGACCAATTGCAGATACGTGATAACGTCAAGACACGCCAAATTAGAGATCCTGTGAATGCTTACTGCGAGAAACGAGCAAAACCGAGTGAACACGAAAGAAAAACGACAGTTTCCGAACAAATCCTCCAACCCCGCCATAGGAATTATGTGTTGAACCTGAGAGTGCTTGGAGGGGCGAATGTTTTGCCAATAGTATTTTAGTATATAGAATAGTTCTTTTTTTTGTATAATCTTGTTTCATGTCCGCCAATGAGGAGAGAGGCAGGAACTTCTACATCGACGATAGGACCAGAGAAAATCGCCCAAGGAGACTGAGCAAGATGCCGAGATTTTAAAAGGTGGCGCGAGATTCTTTTGGTGGTCTTTTTGGGTCTGACTGGTTCGTGTTCAATGGTTCTGGTGCACAAGAACGACCCAGAAAGCCGACAGCATTTCATGCGATCGGTTGTGTCTTCATTTTGAGTCACAAGGTGACAGATAAGGGTCGGAATTTGCTGACTACGTCAATGCCGGACAGACGGTAAAAAGACAAACATTTCAACAGTTAATAATATATTGTGTTTGCACTTTAAACCTCCGTGGTTACCCAACATAATGCTCTGAGCGGAGAAATCCGCACGATAAGAACTCTCACTCTCCGATATATAAACTGAGAGATTAGCCGTGGCATTTTATAAATTGAATTCAGTAGTTTCTGTGATTGAAACGAAGGACATTAGCATTTAACAAATAATCTCATTACGTGTCCTGCCGAAAACTGTAAACTGTTAGTGTGTTTATGCAAATCTGAACGGATATTTTGTCGTCTTGTATTACGTAATTTTAGTGGCCATTAATGTAGGGCTAAGGTGTTGTTTGTGAATAATTTTGATTGTTTATAATTATTAAATTTAAATCACATAATGTCTGTTGGCCTTCATTCAAAGAATATATGGTCAGGTTATGACCTTTTCATTCTTATTAGTGATCAATAAATCATTTTGAGAACCCTTTTCAATCCACAATAAAATTAATCATTTGCATTTTGGTAAATTCAAAATAAATATTAATAACAGCGGTATACCGTACCCGTTTCAATAGCTAGAGATATACTACAGAACAATAATCCAGTGAAGTCTATAAAGATATATTGTCATATCTCTGTATTTCATGTATCTCATGTTCTGTAAAGCGAGGTTCCACGATGAGTAGTTTGTAATTTAGCCACTGAATAGTTTAAGTTGGTAGAATACTATTTCAGTGTTAGCAGTTGGTAATACTGCCTCAGTTGTGGTAGACGAAATAAGGCGGCAAGGTGTGTGGGAAGTGAGATGGCCGAAGGACATTATGATTGTTGGCATGTAGCGTCCCTGAGAGGCGACTGACAATAAGTAGTTGTATATTTGTTCTTTTGATTTTGAAATAGTGTATACCGAAAAGCTGATAATGTAAAAGCTTGGGGAAAAAAGCTGACTACGAAATATACCTAGTGAATAATATTCAAAGTGGATTTTTGTTAGATCATTTTTCAAACTGTTCCCATCAGTAATTGAATTTCCGTGTTTTTCTATTAAACTGTGTGTAACTTGGGCTATCGTCTGGGCTGAATGGTTTGTCAAAATCTACTACAGGCTCTCCTTTGCGGTAATATGTTGAGGTGTTTGGAAATAGCTCAGCAAATGCAGTCTATCTTAAATGGGAAGAAAATACGAAAACGCAAAGGGTTTACGTTACAAGTCGTAATGACGTGGTCACATGGTTTCTTTTGGCTGTGCATTCCTCCACGGTTGTAGTCGCCTTATCCTAACCCGGTAGTGTTACAAGCTACACGGGACCTACCATTAAACGTGGAATCCGAACCACGGAAGCGTTCTGGTGACAGAGGTGAAGGTCGAGTTAAGAGTCTATGAAAATCCCCGCCGACACAGAGATTCGAATGGGGGATCCTTCGTGCCTCTGTCAAACACTCTAATCACGGAGCCACCAGACCGCTACCGGTGTACAATTAACATTTGCATGAAAAAATAGCTCAACGTGCCTAAAGAAGTTTCAACTACAAAAACTACAAATCTAATTTATTCTACAACCCGAAGGTTGGTCGAATCTTCCCGAATGAGATGTACTACGAAGCTATTGTGTCAGTCAGGAATGCCAATTCTTTTCCACAGTGGTCTACAATTTAACGTGGAATCAGAACGGCGAAACAGCCCGGCGTAACTCATATAATCAAATACAACTCCTAAAAATTCCTGCTCACCACGGGATTTGAAACCGCGGCCGGATAAAGAAACATTTAGTTGTAAGCACCTTAACCGCTGAGCTACCAGACCGCCTTGATTTTAAGTGTACATGTGTGAAGTACTATCAAAATCGGATAAAACTGTGGGTTTGTATGAACAACGTTGACAGAAATTAAGGTGAGGGAAGAAAGGATGATAGGGTTTAGGTTTTTATAAATTAAATGTAAACAGTATTTTTCTATTTGTTTTAAAGTATAAGTATTCAAAGTTCTATAAAAACCGGATAAAAATCGAGTGTTTGTATGAAGAACATTGGACAAAAAAAATCATTATTGTATATTAGATAAAGTATAATATATACATTCTGCTGTCCAAGCGCAACACGTCATAACATGACGGTGACGATAAGTCATAGACTCGTAGATTTACTGCCGTCCTAACGCGCCTAATGCGCCTGTAGAAGTTTTCACTTCAAAAAAGCCATGGCCGAATTCCTTCCGTGTCCTTGCCGCTGTTCTCGCCTCTTATTACCTCGATGTCGACGAGGAGTGAAGCCATATAAAAAATTGATTTCATCTTTTTGATCTTCCGAGAAATGAAATTCTTTTTGATCTTCCGAGAAATGAAGTCTGGCGAACTGCTTTTTTCTCATTCCTTTCAAGATGTCTGATTTGCGTCAAAATCAACACTGTTCTGGCTGTTGGTGACAACGCCTCCTCTCCAGCTAATGATTTCCCCGTATTCACCAGTTTCCTGGATCGGGAACCTAACTGTTTGCTTTTCGAGTGTTTAACTCTTTTCTGGAACCGGACAATACAACATCATGTGATGTGATGTGGATGATGTTGCTACACGTCACACTGACTGGATATAGTTGTCAATGTTCTCTTCACGCCAGATTCTCTCCAGAGCAAGAATTAAGAGCTCTGTCACACTCTCAGAAGTCTACGCAAATGCCTAAAGTGAAATCTTTTTAAAACAATGAACGGTTTATTGGCCATTCTTCTACAGTTGCTTGTTAAATATTTGTAAATGAAAATAACGAAGGTTAACTACTGTTTTTTAGTTCATATAATCTCAGACGCGTTTCGTCCTTATTGAATGAGGCTTCGTCAGTGAGATTTTTGGTAGAGAGAGTTACTTGGTGGTCGGGAACAGATCTATTTGTATTTTTGTGAAAGCCGTTCTGTTTCTGAGGTAAATCAAATGAGGTTAATATTCAACCAATTCAAAAACAGCGAAATTTGCAATAATAAAAAGAGCAATGTCGAACCTCAGAAACAGATCGGGTTTCTACAAAAGTGTAAATAGAGTTGTTCCCGACCAACACGTAACTGTTTCTACAAAATCCCCACTCGCGATACCCCTTTCCATATGGACGAAAAGTGAATGAGATTATATCAGTTAAAAACAGTTGTCAACAGACGATGTTTTTATTTACAAATTCTTTGAAGCAAAGACGTCACTACACACCTGGGTAGAGCTGAAGGACTGAATTAGATCAGTGATCTCAAATTTCTGGACAGAAGTTCACAGCAAGCTTCTGTTTTGAGTACTAAACTTTTATATTACGTTCTATACAATAAAAATGTCAGGAAGGCGATAAGTCTGAATTTTGTGTTTTAAAGAATTTTCTGTAACCATGTCGGCGAACACTGCGGTGCGTAGTTATTCTTATTATATTTCAAGCTTATTCACAGTGAAAATACTGATCATACCAAATAGGTTAAGTCTTAGCAAAACTAAATTAATAAAAGAGAAGTATTTTTACATGAACAAAAAACTTTCTTGGTACTTACACCACAAGGATATTCTTCTCAAGAAGATTAGAAAGCGACGTGTACCACTAGGCAATATTATTTTATTTTTTGGCTGAGTGATATTTTTATGTGGTCCTGTGGCGTTTATGTTATAATGTATTTTACAGTCAGCTATGGGTTTTACCAACTTCCATCATACTCATTCTTCTCACTATGTTTGCTACATGTCGCACGATTACTATTTTGCATTCAATGAATTGGCTATTGGTTCGAAACACGCCACCTTACAAATATTTTAGGGAAAAAAGAATGTTTTCACTGTCCTAAGTTAAAGATTAAATGTAACGCGTTTGTGGTTTACGTGTAAAGAATTGTTTGTTGTTCCCTCACTGGTATCAAAGTTACAACGATCTACCATATATACCGCAGCTCGACATAGTTTCCCAGTGGTCAGGAATGTTTGTTTAGCAAAAGCCATAACTCTGACAGTATGCTTAAATTGATAACAGAACCGCGTAGACGTCAACATCATTAGCTTACTGCTTCAATGGCTGATACACAAAGTACTAAATATGAGATGTCGCCAAAAAAGGAAAAACTGTTTAGGTAAACATGACAAAGGCATCGCCCTTTATAACAACTAAACTCTCAGAGGAGTTAAAAAATATTTCTACATTCGCAGTTGATGAATGTAGACACTGAATACAAATTTGGATATTGAATAACAACATAAACCCGTTATCGAAGATTCCTGAACGTATATATGAGTCATCCGGAAAATTCATGGTCCAGCTATCGAGTTCCTGATCTGTATCAATGATACACGTGATTTGAGGTAATTTCTGGTAGAAAAGGTTTATAGGGGGTAAAGAGGTCGTAAATATTTCGAATTTCCTTTTTTGTTGTAAATTTTCAGAAATCCCATACATTTTTGATAATATTGTATAAAAGAAAGGTAGAAACTACAGGATAAAGAAGCAAAGAAAGTGGAAAGGTTTTACGTGATTAGAACCTATTCAAGATAGACGTGCAGATAGCATTTATCATATGGATTGTCTCTTGCGGTGTGAAACATGAAAACTTATTAATTATAAAAATATTATGCCCATCTCCGGCTGATGAGAAGTTAATTAAAGACGATTGATGACTTAATATGTATTTGAATCGTACACTTGCAAACTCAAGAACAAATTCGGTACAGATCAATTTTTGTGACACAAGAGAAGGCCGGCCACAGAGGCGGAATGGACAACCCTGCAGCTCAAGGACCAATTGCTGGTCGTATTTACAATCCGGGCTGGTCATTATAGCGCTATTAAAATGTCATAATTACATCAAACAAGATATCCGCGCCGGGAAACTTTCCCGTCGGCCAATAAAACCGGACCGGTACAATTACACGGACGGCCTGTTGCTCAACTGAAGACTGTCTGTCTGCAGTCAGCATGCAAGGCCGTACTTTTAATTGAAAACATGTTATTAACATCAGTGTCTCGCAACAATGGCTTCTCTAATATTCAGAAGGAGGCCAGTACTTTTCCAGGTATGCAATTAAAATCACTGTAACAGCTTTACAAAGACGACGACAAAAAGCTGCCACACCTTCTTTTGTCTAGCACATATTTTTCTTTGACTATTGGGTAGAGGTAGGTTTTGACATATTGATTATTTTGACCAACTTATTATGCAGGTTGGTTCTTATTCACTGTACATTTAAAGGTTCTTAATAATCTTTTCCTTTTTCTGTTTCCTGATGTTGTTTCATTCCTACTGGGTTTGCATTGAGAGAAGTCATCAACAGGAACCGAAGTACCAATCGCCATATTGATCTAATATGCACGGATTTTCTTTATTTACACTCTTATTATATTAACCTTGCAGAAATGGAATAAAATTATTTAAAATTTGGTTTTGACATATTTTAGCTTATGCGAATTGCTGCAATAAGTTTTATAAAAATAGACAGACCCGAGGGTAAAGCTTTCCTCCATTAATAAATTGAAACTATTCAAGAAATTTCAAGGCAGTAACATACTCACATTCGTAAAATTCCTTGCTAATGAATTTTAGTTAAAGTGTTGGAACACGAGATTGCTACTCATCATCTCTGATTATGTCAGAGATAAGTACTTCCTGACAGCTGCGAAACAAAGAAATGTGATTATATAATTAAGCACAACAGAATTTTGAGCATAATAATAGTGTCTCGAAGCAGGACACAGCTTTGGCGTCGTTTCTTACTACAATAAAGTTATTTTTCGCACCTGACTTTCAGTAGTGCACCTGTTTAAACATCGATTCGGCTGTTCAGAATTCGGTTTTCCAAGGTTTCCCGAAAACACCCTGAGTTAATGCGGGGAGGTTTCTTGTTAAAAGCATCGGCCGATCTCCTCTTCGTTCTTGGCCTCAGTTCTCTCCCATCCCTAATGATTCCGTCGTTGACGAGCATTGAATTTCTAATCAAAATAAAAAAAATAGTAAATGTAAAAATTAAACACATTATTGCTGTACCAAGAGGAAGAAGAGCAAAATGTGTTTACGTCTCATGTAAATCTTTGTTTAGTTGGATCTTGTTTCATGTTTAAGTATAAGTTTTACTAACTTGTTAGAGAATAATGCGATGCTACTCAAATGATAATTGCATTACAAGTTGTTTTGATATGGAACTATGTTACTCTGGCGTCTGTACAGTCGTGCACGCAGTGGGTCCGAATAAGTTTTGAGCCAGAAACATTGTAGGATACTTCTTAGTAATTCCGAAATCTTAGCGTAACATATGTCAAGACTGATTATTTTTACAACAAACACTTTAGAACGAAAATAAACAGAATTGTTCAAGTCGAAAACATCCTCATCTGCCTAAAGACTATGAAATACAATTAGACATGATACAAATCCTTTGCTTCCACTTCATGCTGATATTACCGACGAAACTTTCATTAAATATAAAACTTTCATAAAATTCTCGTTATTTGGGTTAAATCTTCACTTTTCACTTTTACATGTTTTACTAGGTCTGCTATTAATGTCTCTGCCTTCCTCTGGTTTGTACTGCATCGCCAGAAGTGGAATCTTTTCTTCGTCTATTTTTTAAATATGCTGCCTACATGGATCTCTGTGTGGGCTAAATGTTATTACTCAGACATGTTGTAAGCTGTAAACGTTTTCCGTAACACGAAAGGAAGCACATAGTTTCATATAATGCTGTAGTTTACGCATTTTTTTTTTCAACACAATGATTGCTGAAGATCTCCACATCCCTCCTATCCGCCAGGTGGAAGACAGGCTATAAATTCTTGGTTGTCTTGGCCTTACGCTTCGTACACCTCGAGGTCATTATAGGTGGGATAGAACTGGGACAAGAAACGGGAAAGAATTCGATCATGATATTTTTTTGACGGAACCGTCCCGGCAATCACCTGAAGTAATTTGGGGAAAACACTGTATGGCCGGACAGGGATTCGAATCAGTGGCTTCTCGTAAGCGGGACAGAGCGTTACCGCTCACCCACCACGCTTTGTGTCTGAATTCTTAAGTATATACGAGCCAAAAACAATGGAATCGACTGTTTACATAATCTGGAGCTTGACAGATTGTAACTGAACTACAACCTGTAAATCTTGGTCTTTAGTGACTAATGTTACACTTGGTTGTGGGGAAAAAAATTTGCTCTATTATACAGTCCTCTGGTCTCCCTCGTGAGCGGACTAGTTATAATTTTGCAGCGACTGTACTGCGGTCAGGAGTTTATCTCTTTAAATAACGTCATTAGCGGCGGAATGGAGGCAGAAAAAGCCGACAAGTTGTCCGCGGCACTGCAGCAAACGAGAGCCGACAGGAAGCGCTCGTGTTTACGACTTATCGCAGAGCTGGTAGCGCCTCGTGAGAACTGCCCCTCGTTACCGTTGCTCGTCCACGTGGAGGAAAATATTCGGCAACTCAAACGCCAGGATTTCTCATCTCAGAATGGTCTTCCGGAAACATCAACCTGCCTCATTAATCAGCAATGCTCACTTAAGATTTCATGCGCTATCTTATTTGTGATGGAGGAAGTCAAACGCAGGCTCTCGGACTGAGATGTGTGAAACGAACTGGTAATCCATTTATGACAATATGTATCGAGTAGTTAAAACAATCCCCCCCCCCCCCCAAATCCGTTGGCTCGGTTTACTGAGGCACCGCGATGGTGTCAGGCGGTGACACGGTGTTATCTGGTTCTAGTCCTGGTGGTGGAAGAGTTTCATCTTCAGGACTTGGCCGGCAAGGTAGTAGAGGTGGTGGTGCACGATTCATAATCACCTGAATGCACCAAAGTTCTGGTTTAATTCCCAAACCTCTCCGCAGTAAGTGTGGAGTGAGGGCATGCGGTACTGTTTATTGGCCGGTAACTGGTTTCACGCATTTTACCTCTCATCCATAACACAAACAATGCGCTGAATACTCTTACGAAGATTTGTCACGCTGGGGAAGGCAACTGGAAGCCACACCAGTTCACCTTCCCAGACGTTGCCATGGCGGACAGTAAACATCCCCATTGTAACTGTCTGCGCTCGGACTCAGGTAAGGCGTTCACAAGAAGTCAAAACAAACACTGATAGCTAAAAGTTGATTGAAAAAGTTATTTATTTATGTGTTGGTGTGGCGGGAGGGGTGTTATTTAAATCAGTTAGTATAGGCAGGTAGTTTTGCAAGCCATGAAATACGCGAGGAATATTTGGATTACTTCGCATTATTTATGTTTGGTCCTAAATCCGAAAAAAGAGCAAAACAGCATTAGTAACTAAGAGGCTTTCATGAAGTACCCAACAGAAACTGATCACCTTAACCATACCCGTGTTATGTATCGTTTTATTTTTTTGTCGTAGACAAGGATGTCATTAAAGGCCGGAAATGACTCGGGGCAAGGAACGGGAACGAATACTGCCATTTCAGTTTGAAGCAACTATTCCAGCATTCAAGTGGAGTGAAACCGTTTAAAATGGAAATCTAAATGGTCGGTCGGAAATTCAAATCACTCACCCACCACGTTCGAAGTGTGCCACAATTAGCGGTTGATTGTGCGCAACACTTACGCTCATTGTTGGTATGAAACCTAAAGACAGTCCTTGTTTGTACCTTGCTAATAAAAACTGGGAACTCGCTAATTAAAGGTTGACAATTCGGAGCAGCATTAATAAAACATTCGAATTGTCACTAAACTGTTGCATGGTGTTGAATCTAGATGGCAAAGGCCTACAGCTTTTAATATTTTGGTTGGGGAGACAATGTCTAAAGATGACAGCAGTTAAGCAGATCCACAAATCGTCGAGTCGTCGAGTCCAACATGAACTTCTTTAAGACTCTCAGAAACGTAATATATTTCAGAAAAGTGAAGAAATAAATAATAAAAGTTACATTGATGAAAACAATATTAACAGTATCCATTGGGTATTTGTTGTACATGGTCTTTGGTGAGTATCTCGTAAACAAGTGTTCGTCTGAGATGCAATGTGATTTGTGGCACCTATCTGTTTTCCGCACTTACGAATTATCATTTCTTGCTTCCAGTCATGTAAAGTCATGAAGTATTCCACAGATTTCAAGCTAGACCATAAGGTTTGAACAAATTGGTTATGTACTTTTTTCCGTAATGCGTGGACAAAAAGAAAGATTGACACAGCCTGCTTACAGGTTCGTAGTGGTATAGATCTCGGCGTTCATGTTTTGTCCACAGTAGTGAAGAGCGATCACGTGGCGCAGTCCTCATTGGCCAGCCTGCGCCTGCAGCAGCCCCGGCAGCGAGGTATTAGTGGTGTTCGCTCGCGGCCTGTTAAGCAGTGCGCTTGGGCACTTGTTATCCTGCGGACAGGCGTGTTGCTTACTTGTAATGCGTGGGCGTCTGCGGACACCGTGTCTCTGCTGGCCTTGTGGAGGTCCCCGCGCATCCGGGAAGGTCACCCACCCCGGCCCGGCACACTAACCAGGAAGAGACTCACGTGCATACTGTCTACTGCGTGGCTAGAACAGGTCTCCTGTTTCATCTCGTCAAAGCACTTACAGCAAGATTGACGTTCTTATGTTTCTTGTTGAATATGGAAGAGAAACACAAATGTAACTCAGAAAATTAATTTATAACAAGTAACGTTCCACCAATGTCAGTTTCTGATTTTAATAATTTTGCAATTTGATATAATCGTATAAGATTGGAATAATTTTTATCAGTGAATAAACATATTTATGTGGTGAAATAGCGTCCAAATGTCGTTGGTGCAAACTGAAAGTTTTATGCTGTATTTAGAAAAATAACAATCAGTTAGGACAAATCGAAGTTGTAAAGTGTTTTCACGAGGAATGATATTAAATATAATTTTCTCAACCCGGTTACTCGATTTACATGTGGTGAACCACCACCGACCTTTTATAAATTCCAACTAAAAATTGTAAATGAGGGCAGGTAAATCATAAAAAACTACTTCTTATGAATCATTCCAGTAAACAGTATGAAGGTGCTTGAATTTATTTAAAAAAAAGAAATTAGGAGTAACTACGACAAAGATCGGTTCATTATGTTATGCCACAGATGCGATCAGGCCCCCTGCAATTCCAGTGGTTTATATATATATATATATGCAAATCTACTCCAGAAATAATTTTTTTTCCAGTGAAAAAACTATTCAGGGATGAAATAATCCACAAGTGAGGGGAGAAACGTGCTAATTCATACAGAAAAAAAAACATTCCGTTCGTTAAACGTTTCGCAAATAGAATGTTTACCACATGGCAGGGGGAAAAAAATACCTGCAGTGTGATTACTCAGTTTTCTGAAAATAAGTCCTTTCCTCCATTTAAAAAAATTATTACACAAACACATGCTGAACATCGCTGCAATTCAAACTCTTGTGCAAATTGTGTTTTTTCTAAAAATAAGGGTAACTGCCTCCTAAGATCTATTATTCACACTTATGTAAGAAATGTAATTCCTTTCCTCTTTCGCCTGAGATATTTTAAAAATGATCAAAAGTTAAGATTAAAATATATATTTTTTTTTTATCTGCGGTAAAACTGTTTTAGGGGATGAAGTAACAAACTCATGTATAAGGTGTCAGGTGAAAATTTGTTGTTTTATATGGAGAAAAATAATGAATTTCGATTAAGCAAATTTAAAAAAATTTATTATGAGAAGGGGTAAAAAAATCACAATTTTCACAACCAGGTTATTCGGGTTTCAATGGGTTAATGATTCCATCGTTTTTAAACGAGCATTAGTCTGTTTGTTGCTGTATTTAGATTCAAGTTTTTTTTTATTTTATAATAAATGGAATGTCTGTAAGAATTTTCTGGAAATATAAAGTAAGACAATATTTTTCCGATTTTGCTATTGATATTTACGTTTTAGGCAGAAACTAAAGGCAAATTAAGAATTCACCTCCTGATAATTGCATATCTCAAAAATCATAGAAATTGCCGGGCAGAACACGCGAGTGGTATAAGTGTGATGAATTGATTCTTGGGGTAGGCACCCGTAAACTTCATTTTCTTGTTCGGTTTTTCTATTTGAATTTACATTTATTGGTTTGGAATTTTTAGAATGTCGGGGCATGTTCACTATCTGAAAACTAAGTATTCTGGTTAAAAAAGTAATATTGATTATCCTCTCTCGTGAGAAACATGTAACAATTTGCTTCGTCGAAAACGATTGCTTTTTTATTTATGAAATATCAAATTTCATTAATAAATCAATATTTCTTTTTACTGAAAAAATGGTCACACTTAGATTTTAGTCTACGATAGAGTATAAGAATATTATTAAAACCGAAGAGTGGTATTTAGGGAACCGTTCCTGTAAAGTATTCTACATACATATGCAGAAGGATACATTACGTTGCAACTGTGTTCTGAAGAGAAACAATTTAGATATTAGATGAATAAAATTAATACTTTTGTAATGTAAAAGCGAAATTTATTTGGTTGATTACTACAAATACTTCTTAAGTGAAACGTTGAGGTGCAGCTTCATCGTGTATCGCCAATAATCGACGAGATTGTAGTGTCATCTGTCAGTTGCTGTCTGTAAATATCTGCTTACCTGTTTTTATATCCTATACATAGACTTATAATGGTAACATGACAGTAATCGAAACTGCCGAATATGTTGACTATCACAGTAACAAATTTTTTTGCTGTCATCAGTCTTTTGACTGGCTTGATGCAATCCTGCATCCTTTCCTATCTTGTGCTAACCTCTTCATCTCTATATATCCCTTACAACCCACGTCCTCAATTATCTGCTTCGTATATTCTGATCTCTGTCTTCCTCTACAGTGTTTACCTTCGACTGTTTCCTCCACTAACAAATGAACCAATCCAGCATGTCTCAAAATATGACGTACCAGTCTGTCTTTTCTTTCTGTAAGCTTCTTCCACAAACTTCTTTCCTCACCCATCATTTCCAAAATTCGTTCATTACTTACTTTTTTGTCCACTTAATTTTCAGCATCCTTCTGTAGCACCACATTTCAAATGCTTCAATTTCCCTTCTTTCAGGTATTCCTAAAGTCCATGTTTCGCTACCGTAAAGTGCTGAACTCCATACATAGAGTTTTAAATATTTTTTTCTAATTCCTAGATCAATATTTGAAACTGCCGGCCTCGGTAGCGTAGGGGCTAGAGTGTTAGCTCCGCGTGCCGAAGCTCGCCGGTTCGAGTCCGGCCGCGGGCATGGGTGTTTAACTGTTGTGTCTGTGAATGTCATGTCCGTCCTGTGGTGTGTCTAATATATCTGGAAAAAATTCATCAGGCTAGCTGTGTGGCCTAAGATGCCGAAAGCCATTTAAAAAAAATATTTGAAACTAAAAGATTCCTCTTTAACATGAAGGCTCTTTTTGCTAGTGTTATTCTGCTTTTAACATCATTCCTGCTTCGGCCATCGGATGTAATTTTGCTTCCAAAATAACAGAATTCACGTACTTCTCCAATTGCATTTAATCTCACTTTTATATTTATTCTGCTAATATTTCTATCATTTCTGCTACATTTCATCATTTTTGTCTTGCTTTGATTTATATTCAGGCCAAATCTTCCTTCGGTATTTTGTTCATGCCATTCAGTAATTTCTCAATATTTTCAGCCCTTTTCTGCTAACAAGACAGTGTCATCAGCCAATCATAGCATATTTATTTTTTCTCCCTGAACACTTATGTCACATGGAAATTTTTATTTTACATTCTTTATTGCTTCCTCCACATACAAGTTGAATATTAACGGGGATAGATTACAACCTTGTCTCATATTCTTTTTAACTGATGCTTGTCTCTAATGATTCTCTACTTTTATTACATCCACTTGATTATTATATATATAAAGATTCTTCTGGCTCGATACTTTAGGCCTGACTGCTTTATAATTTTGAACATCTTGCCCACCTAACATTATCAAAAGTTTTTTTTAAATCAACAAATATCATAAAAGTATCTTTGTTTTTGTTGATCCGCCATTGAAGTATTAATCTTAAAGCCATAATTGCTTCCCTTGTACCACGATTTGTCCTAAGCCCAAACTGATCTTCACCTATTTCTTCTACTACCCATTCCATTCTTCTGTATATTATTCTGGTCAGCAGTTTTGAAGCATGTGATGTTAGACTAATGGTTCGATAATTCTCTCATTTGTCGGCTTGTGCTTTCTTCGGAAGTGTGAAAATGATATCTTTATTAAAATCTGTTGAGATTTCTTCTGTTTCATAACGTTGAATAATGTTTCGATTCCTTCTTCTCCTAGAGATTTAAAAAGTTCTGCAGGGATCTCATCAATTCCAACTGCCTTATTTGCTTTCAAGTCATTCAGAGCATTATTAAATTGTGTCCTCAAAACAGGATCTCCTAAGTCATCAATGTTGACATCGCTGTTGTTCAATTCGTCTCCATCATACATTTTTATGTATTCCTTCGATCGGTTAGCTCTATCGTCTGGGTTTAAAAGAGGTTTTCCATCGACGTCTTTAATGTTCACACGCCTTTTCTTCATTTCTCCAAAATTCTATTTGATCTTCCTATATGCAACATCTACTTTACCTATGACCATTTCCTTGATTATCTCATTAACAATACGTGAAAAAAAAATTAAGCATTTAGAGAAAAATAACAGGCTTGGGAAAATCGTGCCTTGAATTTCTAAACTTTGTTTAGTGTGATTTTTTCACATTTTAGAGACGTTTTATTATATAAATTTAAATAAAATATCTGTCAAGATGTAACTAACTCTTGCCTTTCATCTGAATGTTTCACAATTTGGCTACGTTACTTTCTTTCTTTCTTTTTTTTTTTTTTTTTTTTTTTTTTTTTTTTTTTTTTTTTTTTTTTTTTTTTAAACCGAAAGCTTTCGGCTTGAAAGTGTTTGGCAATAAAGTAAATACCTCAATTTACTAAAATATTACTATGTCATTTGCTGGTTCCGAAAACACTTTCGCAGATGAGTTTACGCAGTATATAAATAATCTTCAACAAACACAGAGATGTATATACATGTGAAATTTTCACCCAGTTAATCCCAGTACAAGTACTTAAGTTCTCTTTGTATGGAGGATTTCTGTTTCTCCCCGGTCCACAACCATCTACAGAGTGCACTTTTCGACTTTCCTGAGAGGTTATTTCATACTTTTGACTCAGAAAAATTCTGGCTTAAGTTGGAGTCATGACATGTAGTCTCAAGTCCCTGGTTATAACGCTTGCCGGGGAAATCAGTATATGTACTCATGTCTTTGCTTCAAACCAAACTAGGGGGATTTAATTAAATAACTGCATGACGATCATGACATGGTGAAATTACGGCAAGAAGTATTCATCATCAGCAAGCAATTTAATCAAAGCATGTTGCTGCCTCTTAAGCTCACAGGTACACAAAGTGTTCACAGGCACAACGGTCTTGTGAAATTCTCTGCCACTTCACTCCAACGACTTTGCCCAATTCTTCGTCTCATCGGTCGATTGTCTTCGCCTTGATCTCTGATGGTCTCTTCGACTCCATTCCAACACCGTTTTGTCCATATTTTCTCTGAGCAACATAGCCTGCTCACTACCGCTCGCAGATGGCGGATGTTCTATCAGTTTATTCCTTTTTGTTACTTTTGTGTAACTGACCTGTACATAGCTTTGAGATGTTTTCAGTTAAGAGACATTTATTCCTTTTTGTTACTTTTATGTAACCAAGCACTGACCTGTACATAGCTTTGAGATGTTTTCAGTTAAGAGACATATCTTGGGAACAATGGCAGATAGGAAAGTTTGATACCTGGCAATACCCCGTTTGAAAATAAACAGTCATGTAATCGTGTGCAACGGATTTCCGATTCGATTTTTACATTAATGAATGAAGGGAGACTTAGTGGTTTAAAACCCGAAAATAGGGACATACAGTTAGACTCAAAGTGAGACTCCCTGTAAAGTTTCTAATCCTTATTACTTTTGTTCATCTTTTGCTTTAATAATTTTTCGTTAATGAACATGTTTTCTTTAACATATTGTATCAAGATTAAAAAATAATTAGTAACTACCTTGGAAAATAAAATTCAACGTGCTCTATCGCAGCTAATGCCTTACAATGTTGGTGTTGTGTTGTCTTGTTTTTAATTGCTGATTCTGTGTGACAAAATTCTGTTACATCTGACGATCTTTCTGACCTGAAGTTTCTCTGTAAGTTTATTCTTATGAAATGATATGATAGTAAAAGTATTATTGGTATACCTTTTCTGCTACCCTACTCATTAATTAAGGTTATTTTCACATACAATGCGACGACTTAGTCTTTAGCTGAAAGTTGATTATTGGGTGACGAAGATATGTCAGCACGAATGGAAAGTGGTAGCTGCATACTATAATAACTCTCCCCGGTACATCACTGGCATTTTAACCATCGATACGTCATGAGGAACCACCCAACCTACCATTAAATGATAGTACGTGGACAAGTGGTCATTCCTCCTGCTCCTTTCGATGAACTAATTGATTGCAAATATATAAGTAACATAACATATAACTTCAGTTCAACGTTCGACCAGACAGTGTTCAAACTTCAGGGACTATTAACTCTTACAACATAATACATGGTGGTAGATTAATGTGTAATGTAACATTCTGTATGTTAAAATATCTGGACTTAAACCCATACAGCCAGCTTTAAATTAGTTTTTCAATCATAAGAGCATTTTACAAGAGAAGGGAAATGGCACAAAACACTAAGATTTATACGTTATGTGTATTAAAATCCTATTTATACAATAATAATATTTATTTTGATGTTTTAAGTTGAAAAGTAAGATACAAAACAGTATGCCACATACATTAAATTACAATCTAGATAATACATATAAATTTGCATACTAAAAATTAAGTTTTGGTTTTTCAGGTCCAAGTACTATCATGTTTGTCGGGATGATACAGCCCCTTGTGAATATATTTTCCAATAACCACGCTGTTCGTGGATACCGTCTTCGATAGTTACCATCAGGTGCTATTTCTAAATTTCCATCATACCAGATAAACAGGAAAAACTTGTTTATGTTCATAGATAATTAATTTTGAATGATATGAGAAAGGTGGTTAAATTTTCAAATAATGACTCATTCGTAAATTAGAAATTATGTTTCGCATTGAATATTTGGTTTGTTCGACTTGAGCAGTCCGAAAATGAGACTCAGCTGCTTCCTGCATTTGCGTTTCTCCATACGCAATACGGGCGATTTCTTAGTGGAAAAATAAAAGAAACAAGCAAGTAAATCTGTGTAAAAAAAAATGCGAGGGAGGCAGAGAGAGCAGAGAGGAAGCTCCCGTTACGCGTGGGTGGAGTTCCCACGGACACGCACGGGCGGCCAGCACGCACGCGCTAATATCTCTACTCGGCCCACTGCGGCCAGCTGGGAAACTTACGTTGGTTTATTCCGAATCGGGAACAACTAATGAGAACCTGTACCCCAATTTAAGCAATATCAAAGACTTCTGAAGAACCTAGAATGAGTACGATACGTCGGATACACTTCATCTGACGTTCAGAGCTCATCATCATATTTCATTCGACTTCTAGTACGTGTGATGATGTTCGAAAGTGCTAAACTATTCCACGTAAAAATATGCTAGAAACAATCGGCCTAGCATTTATTTGAATAGTCCTAAACAGGTTTCCGGAGGTATCTGACACCAGATGTCCATCCAATTATCTCACATCACGGGTAGATGGCTTGGGAACAAGAGTCTCGGAAACGGCGAGGCTGGTCGCCTTTTTGTGTGCTATTATAGTGAGCGTCTATGGAAAATGGTCGTAGAACTGTGAAAACACTAGTAGGTGACAAGATGGGGGACATCCATGTCTCATTACAGAACTTGGAAGTCGCACGCTTGCCTGCTCTGTAAAGCGGTATAGGCGGCGATCTTGGCAAAGATGATGGCATAGTACAATGCTGGTGCAGTGTTTCGAGGACACGAGTCACTGCTGTACTGCGTCCCAAATGAGGACCAACACGCTATTAAGCAGGTGGTCATAATGTTTTTGTTAATCCGTGTACACAATAGCTCCAACTCTGAATGCCACTAATTTACTTGTAAACGTATGTTTTCACTTAGAAGATACGTAAAGATGTTCTTAAACCCACAACGATTCTTCTTATGCAGTTATTAGATAAAATCGTCTTCTTCTTCTCCTGTCGACGACAGCATCAAATATGTGGTAGTTTTTCTGCCAATGCGATGGCTTTGTCAGTAGCTGATTGGAGGTCAAATTGAGATACATTTATTCCAATTTGTGGACAAGACAGCAAATGTACCATGGTTCTACATGTGGTATCTGGCTGTTACCCCAGGTATCCCCAAGTGGCAAGTGTATCTTTGCAGCGGCCAACTCCAACTCGAAGCCTGTTTAGCGACTTCCATATGAGCCATGGTTGTTCAGACCCAGGTGGTAGACCCTCTTTTAGCTTGATCCACTCGAACCCTTGTTGTAATCTCTTCTCCCAAGCCAGTATTCTTTCATTGCTTTGAGCTCCAGTTGGTGGCTTTGAAGTTCGCATGAAGCTTAGCATCTACCGCTTATGCTATAAAATCGTCTAAAATTCTACTAGTGTAAGGGACACTGAATCGATAGAAATGCCCAGACAATCTCGCCAACCAGTCTGTGTTATTTGGCACAACTCGCCTCATTAACAGACCAGAATGGCTTATGCATAAAAGGTCTCTATCACCGGGGGATGAACAGTGAGATTACGTGTAGGGCCTATAACAGCTTAATACCCTTCTTCCAGTAAATCATTTCAAAGTACGAAACAACTCTAACTTTAGAGATATAACACTCATCTTGCGGTATCTCTACTTTGACAGAGAAAGATGACTAATTCGTGGGCGTTCCTAGGATGATAAAGGAATATTATAAACTTATTTGATACTCATTTCAATGTGTGTAAAAGAGATTGTGTGCAGCAGTCATGATGCAATGAACAGTTTGATCATTGTAGCGCGCATTTCATCATCACATGCAGTTTCCAAAGAATTACAACCAATATATGACTTATAAAAGTGTGTTAGGAGAGAATGTAGGCATACAGTAAGGCTGGACAAACGAATCACAATGAGGAAGGCGAAGAAGTGGTTGTGTACAGTTCACAGAAAGATGCAGGTTTTCAAATGACTATTCTCCATGCTCTCGTCCACATAGAGAGTCATACCACGCACTACCAGGAAGAAATTAATGCGGTAGTATGCCGTTACCTTACAAATATATTTGACGGATGTTGTGTTGCCATTTGTATGCGAAACTATGGGTGTGATTAGTGCAATTTGTTTCTACATTGTGCAGATTATGAGTAGGAGATTGGGGAGCGTCCCAGTATCCGCCGTGATAATTGCGAAAAACCGCAAAGAGGAGATAGAAAGATGAAACCACAAATATGATGATGAGTACTTCCGTGAAAGCTACCATATTTATGTTTGAAACATTTTGTGATCGAGTAATAAAATCATTTAATATATATTACTAGCATGGAATTGGTACATAAAATTATTAACTTATGTCATTACGACTCGTCGACGTCGAGGTCATTAGAGGCTGGATGGGACTTGGGATAAGGAGTCGGAAGGAATTCGGCCATGGCCTTTTTGAAGGAAGCTTCCCGGCATTCACCTGGAGCGATTTGGAGAAACCATGGTTAAACCCAAATCTGGATGCCCGGACGGGGATTTGAACCGGCGTCCTCCCGAATGCGAGGACAGTAAGTACGTTAACCACTCACCCACCCACCACGCTCGGTATGGAATTGTCTTTAAATTTTTGTGTTAGTAAATTTAAGTTACATCTGAATAATAGTGGCGTGATTCTTCAAGAGCATTAAAGTGGCTTGGGCCCGAACTTGAAGTGGACGGTTATTCCTAAATTTTATTTTTATCCTGTTCACGCAACGTGACAACGATTCCGGCAACTTTAATAAAAATGAGTTTATTGTAACATTGCCACATACTATTTTCTATCAAACACTAGCTGAGGAACCTAAGTAACTCTTTGAAACTTCATAGAAGCGATGGGATTTATATTTTGCCTGCCTGGGTGGATTTTAATAAGCCTGAGTTAAAATGCCATTAATTTCGGACCTTGATTACACCGCATCAGTGAAATGGTAACAAATCTATACCGTGACCCACGCTTCATAGGTCTCAGTAAAAAGGCTAAGTTCTATGAGATTCTGAAAATTAATGTAGATAGAGCTAACTTTTCCAAAAATATGTAACTAATAACGATCCAATTCTTTTCATATCAAATTTCATTTTTTTAACTCCTATTCATACTTTAGACGTCGTTAGGTTGCGATTTTTTAAGTTTGTATGTATCTGCTCCTAATTCTAGTACGATTATTTACTCTGAATTATGTAGTGTTGTTAAAGATATAATTTCGAAATAAGATAATGAATGTTATGAAGTTGAAGCAACGAAAGTTAAATTTGTCTTTTCGACAGTGTCATGCATTATCGGGATATGTCCTGTTCCCTCCTGAATAGAAATAACGGAAATGATACGATCACTTCAGAAATTATGACTTTGTGAAAATGAAGGGTTTTGTCTTTCTTCAGCAGAGATCGGCTCCGTGCTTCAATGTTTACCAAGTCGTCGTGCCCGACCGATGTGGCGTTGTTTTGCTATCCTCTGGCGAGGAGAGTGTCTGTGTGGGGCGGCAGCAGACTCTCTGGGGAGCGCCGCCCCATCAGCAGCAAACGATCCGCACGCTCATTACAGGAGACCTCCTAACTGTGCCTCGCCACCTCCTAACTGTGTCCGCCGCCGCTGTTGATAGACAAGCAACTGTCTTTATAACATTGAACTTCGTGTTATGCTATTGAGGAGGAAACTCAATGAAACCTATAGAAGTGTTTTTATCAACAAAATGTCTGGCTGAACGGGCCATTAGAACGCAGAGTGAAGGTCTGACTGAGTTTAGTCTACCCATTACCATTTAATAATTTGGAACTTGTCACAATCCTTCATCGAAATTTGAATCCTGACTGTCTAGTTCGTAGTCATCCTCTCTATCTGCGGTACGATGCAGCCCATTGTTACCTATAAGTAGTTATTTAGCGTTTTGGTTACAATTAACGTAGACTAATGCACTCCTCTAAATGATTGGCACTCGGTTTCTTCTCTGTTTGAGCCTACACGTTAGGAGCTATCCCGGAATTGTCTGCAAAGACTTTGTATTTTATACTACTTAGTTATATCACTAAGTCATCCTTCAGAGAAAAAATACTTTAGTGCATTTTTAAATATACAAAAGGTGCGTCTTCAAATATCGTAAAAATTTTCTTCGTTTATCATCCTTTCCTTTCACAGTAGTCTCCACTGACATAATAATTTGAAATACCATCTACCATTCTTTGGCATGTTAACTTCTTACTTCGCTACATAACACTATGCATAACAACAATTCCATTATTTCTGTTTTTGCTTTCTGCGGTTTACGACATGTCACACCTGTAATCCTGTAAAAGTTGATGCTCCATACTATAAAATTTAGAATGTTATTTTTTAATTTTAGGTTTATGTAAGGTTGGACATGACTTTTCGATTTGACGAAGCTTCTTTTTGCTAAAGATTACTGTTTTCTAAGTCTTCTTTGTATTAATTTTTTTCGGGGTTTTAAATCACGTGATCATCGAAATCATTAGGAGCGAAACAGGAAGGAATTCGACCATGAAATTTTGAAGGAACCATCCATCTATTCGTTTGGAGTGATTTAGAGAAACCATAGACAAACTAAATCTGGGTAGCCAGATGGGGATTAAAATAACGGCGTTAAAATAATAGAAAAAACTTACATATCAGCTTACAATATTATACTTTTTTGTATACCGAACGCAAAAAAGTGTGTTTCTTTTATTAGTTAATTTCAGAAAATTCCAAATAAAAAAAACATTCAGCGCTCATAGTGTCATCGTGAAAACCAGTGGAAACACTACGAATGCAGTTCACTGCAAATTACGGGTTACATTTTGTGGCAAAATTTCCATTATATATAAGCAGAGCGTTTTCAATGCTTTCTCGGTCCTGTGTTAGTCTTCGCCGTGGAGAAGAGTACGCAAATAGAGGTATAACCACTTGTTCCCCTCGTGTTGATGCTACAGCAGTGACTTGATTGGAGCCCGACTGGGAAGCGTGAAGCGGTATAATTTAATTCGTCTCCCCCAGTCGCTGTTCCACTCGAGTGCGGCCCCTCGGGGGGTAGGCCGCCCGCCCCACGCGACAGATGCTGCAATAATCCTCCGCTCGATACGCATTATCCGGGGAGAACTGACCGCGCAGTTAATCCACTGCGGAAACGATACATCTCGGCTCATTGTGGTGTCTGTAGCATGATCGCCTCTGACATTATTCACCAGTGACTGGAGCACATCAAGAATAGAATTTCCACTGCGTAAACTTGGGAACTCCCTCCGTACGTGACACTATTTCTGTACAAATGATGAACTTAGGCTGCCATGAACAAAAAGAAATTAGTTAAATTTTGTGACCTTCGCATGACTTAAATAGTCTTCCTTCCATACTTTCATCAACATTGAATTAAAACAATCAGTTAGAAGATAGAACCATTTCTGCATTAATAAAACTGCTAGCCAAGAAATATTCACTTTCATATAAGACTTTTTCATCCAAAAATAAAATTTATTGAGTTAAACGAAAGAGAAATATCGTATTTTCAGCTTTTATACTTACGAGTTCTGTCAATATGGTACTAACGAATTTCACATTAATGTTACTTATTTTATTTTATGTAGGATTGCCGTATAGTCTATTTTCTTTTCCAAGATGTAAAGTTGAGCATTTCATCCCCATATGATGCCGAATTTGCCAAAAAATAATGATTTTGTTGATGGAGAGTTCAAGAACCAGCCATAATGTAGTAATATTCTGTCTTTACATTTAAAATTCCATTACTGCATACTTTCAGACTACTCTACCCCAGATAACACCAATATCGGCATGTAAGACGCTACAACTAGAAGCATATTTCTCAAGTAAAGTAGAAATACACTGTACGTGATAATCACTGTTCTCTAAAAGTTGATTGCTTTAACAATACCAGTAACTTCTAATAATTTTTGCTGGCAAAATGATTACGTATTCAATTTAATACATAGTTGCAACAGTAAAAATACAGGTAACTCTCTGGTTGCTTCCCGGATAGCACTGTTAGGTAAAATATATTTGCCTTCCAAAATGTGACGTGATAAGCATTTTAATCTCACATGTTTTAACTTTAAACTAAGGATACATTTCTCATTTGTGGACTAAACTTTTTACGAGGACTAAAAAAAAATTGACTTAAAAATGAATAGATAATTGTTAGCACCAAAATCTTACACACAAAACCCGTTAGTATCACTGTGAGAATTCCAATTTCACCGTTTCTTTCTTTAGGCAACAATAATGAGCTTCCTCAGTAATGATTAGAGACATATCTAGCCCTTTGGATCCCATCTACTTCTGATAACCAGCTGGGATATTCTATCAAAATTGCTATAAGGAAAGGATAACTGCAAAATATAATGAAGCTGTTCGAATATGAAGCGTTTCCCTATAAAAACATTTAATTTAGTTCATAATCTGAATGTTGGTTGGAGGCGAACTAAGACATTATGTCAATTGTGGAACGGCCATTTCCTTTCCTATGGCACCTATAGTTTAACGTGGAACCCGAACCATGAAGCGTCTTGGAGTAGCTCACAACATAGACATCAATTATACGCAGCTTAGTATATTATTTCTCCTTAGATATTTGATGCGATGTCGACATTGAAAGATAAATAACTCTGTCACAAGCATGATTCTTTCAGTTTACCACCACCTAATTTTCTGATATGCTTGACGTACTGATAACTTTTATATAGGGCTTGAACTACGTTATTGGAACGAGTAAAGGTTTTATTTTATTGTAAACTTCATTTTACGAATGAATTAATGGTCTTTGATATTGGTTACAATGCTGCAACGGAAAACCATAACACTTGCTGTTACTTAGCCTTATCCATGAAAACTTAATTATTTTGCATTTTCATATCTTAATTTGTAGTCACAGCGCAGGAACACTGCTGGTTAAAGCATAAGCCGTCGTATTTCGTAGAACATTACGTAAACGAGGTATCTTTATTTCTTATTCGCAAAGGATTCGACTGCGTGTAAACCGTAGGTTTCTGATTCTGTGTACGCGGCAACTGGGCGGATCACTCTATCACTTTGGGTACGTGGCCGCAATAGGTAGCAGCTGGTTCTTCTGTTTCCGTGATATAGCTACATGTTCGTGGCGTGACGAATGGGCGCCCGCCGCTGCCCCTGCCAGACTCGTGGCAGCTACCCTGTGTAGCAATCGATCACCCGCTGCGATATCTGAATCCAAATAGTATGGCCGGCCCTGTAGTTCACATGCACTGCGTTTGTTTCACTCCCTCCTACAGCATGGATAGTTTTAATTCTATAGTACATGGGCACTAAAAAGGTTCTGTCGCAGAGTAACTATTAAAAAAGGTTTACTGACGCAATTGCATAAGGCGACTTCTCATAGATATTGTTTCACTTTCTGAAGTAAACATGATGCAATATACTTATATTTAACTTAGCGATTGCCAGCACATTTAAATTCCTCGAGCATAGCAAGGCGTTCCTCTAAGTGGTAATGTTTTTAAATTCCAACAGACACTTGCTACCACTTGATACCATTGACAGAAAAAAAAAAATACTTATTTTGTGATGTACGTGACCTTACATTGAATTTTTTGTTTATAATTTATTAAAATAATGCCATAAGTGACGTATTAAATGTGATTTACAATTCATGGTAAGTCTTAATGAGCTGTCGAATTTCGAAAAGCTTTTGTTCTGAGTGAGCTTCAGCACCTGTGTGCGATACGTATTAGTCTGTTTATTCGTTAATCATCTTTTAAATTAGTAATTTTATGACAAATATGGAACTGCCCCAGCTTTATTTCACAACTGATTTTTTTTTGCTTTTTACGTATTTTGAACGCTTCCTCTGAGCATAAAGTAAGTATCAATGGTCGCATACTATGACCTTGACTCACATTATCCGATATTTGTTTATAATAATTCTGTATTGTGAAAACACTATGGCAGCGCCTGTCGGTGATTGTGTCCATCAACTGGTAGGGTGTTAACTGGTTCGAGTCTTATTGGTGGAATAGATTTTTCACCATCATGACTAGGTAAGCAGGGCGTACAGGTGGAAGTCTACAATTCCTGATCACCAGATTGCGCCTTAATGGTCCATCACTCGGTTTTATCCTCTCCCTTCATACAACCTATGTACATTCACAACACAAAATAACATACTACATTGGACATATACACATCAAAATCTATTACACTATACAGTAAACGCGTAAATACACTTAAAAGAGGCTGCGCAGGGTCAAAACCCATCACTATCGTAACTTCCATTCCGGTTACCATTTTCTGAAAGATTTCTTCAGTTAAATTTCCCAAGACACCTCCTTGACGAGCATCATTATCTTAAGGTCTGCACACTCCCCATGTATTTCTTTTATCTTATACGATCGACAGAGATTTTCCTCGAATACTTTCAATGTTAACACATCCTTTTACTCAAAATTTTTCAAACATTTCTGCCTACTGTAATCCGGATGCAGCCGTTTCTTTCGCTACTTGTTCATTCTTGTCTGTTGACTGTTGACATTGTTTCTTTTGTATTCATTCCTAAATGTAGCTAGAGATCTCCCACTTTTCATTTTAAGGTTGTTTCGTATCTTATGCTCTCATATAACATTTAAGAACTTTCTTCCTTGATTACTGTTTAGTTTCTCTCAATATGTCTAAGGTCTGTTTGTGCGCCTTGGCGAACTTTACATCTGTCATTTACCTTAAAGTTACAAGCGGAAAACAGGATCAACTTCTATTCCAGCTACCATTTTTTTTTGACACATTTAACAAACTAATTAAGTGAGTACCCAGATGTTTTCCTGTTGCCACTTTTTTGTTTTTTGTTTTGTGCTTTACTCCTTGTCGATGTTCTGGTAAATTGAGCTGGGAAAGGATGAGGGAGAAGTAATGGGAACGAATTCGACCATGGCCTTTTTATTCGTATGGACTGAAGAGCCGAAGTTAGAGAGACCTGACGGGGATTTGAATTCTCGTCCTCTCGAATACCAGGCTCCGCCGTTACCGATCGCCCTCTAAACTCAGTTTCCATTTTCCGCCTTCAAAGAAGACTCCCTCAGTAGCAGAAAATCTTTAAAAACAATAACAGAGTCATCCACAACTTCAAAACAGAAGGAAATACTAACTTCATAGGTATAAAATATTGACGTCCTTAAATGAATGACTGCATACAAGACGAAAATCGCATCCAAAGAAATGCTGGAATGTGGAGCTTTAAGAATTAGTTTCTTACACGACGTTTTTCTTTCTTGTTTGCCAAGCATTTTCATGGAACGTATCTTTCTTCTGGGACTGGCAGCGCTTCTTTTTGTAATATTCTAGTGTAAAGCTTACCTGTCACCAACTGGCACTTTCATTTTCAGGTTAATACCACACCAAGTGAGACGCAGTCGTCGAGATATGAGAGCGGGCGTGCAGTGTCGCATGACAGGTGAGCTGTGGTGAGCTCGTTAGCGGGTGATTTAGTTGCCAGGCGGTCTGTTCGCCTGCGAAATGTCACCCCGACCCGGGGTCTGCTAAGTGGATTGATGTCGCCGCCCACTTTGCCGCCACAACACACGCGTCCCACCACCCTGTCGACAGGAGGGTAGCACTGGCTGCATCGAACCTGCTGGATTAATTCAAATGCCACCCTCCCATCAACACCGTCACTAGGAAAACCATTTGATGTAGAAGATAATAGAGGTGATAGTACAGCATGCTAAGTACAGTGTATTATTTTTTTCTGAAAGTATTTTCCCCCGTTCGGTTGTTAATCTATAAAATTATATATATATTTGTAGTGCTCTCTGCTTTTGGCAGTTTAGTGGCTAGAAAAGTTATAACACACTGCTGAGCCAAGTTATGTGTTACTGTTTTCACTTAGGCCTATTATACAAGATTACTTTTAAAAACAAATGGTGAAGCTTGTAACGAAAACAGTCTTCCTTTGTTAAGAGCATGGACAGATTTCGCACTGAAGTTCTCGTAATTCCTAAGTGGAGCAGGAATGGATGAATAACTCCCAGTCTGAGAAGTTCGACCACAGTAGAAGGAGTCGTACCAAGCCATTGTATCAGAGGTATTACGGCAAGTTCATTCCCTCTGGAACCTACAGTGTTACGTAGAATCCGAACCACAGAAAGTCGTAGAACAGCTCCTATGATCAATCACAAGTCCTAAAAATTCCTGAACCCTCCGGAATTTGAAACCGGGTCCGTGCCTCGAACTTTTCAAAGAAAGTGCCTTAACCCCAGAGCTTCCAGAGAGTGTTTATTAATAACGTTGACTTCTTAGGTACAAGGTTCTTGTAGTAATGGTATTTAATTATGACTTCCAAGTAACAATTATATAGACGCAATGCAAAATTCGATATTGTTCCTTTGTGAATTAATATTGTCAACAGGAGTTACAATTACAATCAAGTATATGTGTAGGTGTCTTTGCATTTAGTGTGGGACGAAAAAATCAGTCAAGTTTCCTGCATGAGACGAAGGTAATTACAGTTGGTTTTAATCACTGAAATAAATTTCTAACATTCTTCTGCGATACCAAGCTTACCCGGAATCCGAGAAATATCACAGCTCCACTTTACCAATCTAAATCGAAGCTATTATTCAACGATCTGGTCCTTCGAATTAACCATCATGCGACAAGTCTTCCATCAGGCTTGTTTAAGAGCATGTGGGGAACAGACCTCTACTCACTATACTGTCGGCCAGCGTACTGACTACCGCAGATCAATTAGAGAATTTTTTGTTTAACCTTGTTGTTTTTCTGCTACTTGCGGAACAGCATCACTGCACTGTTAATCAAAAGCTCTGGCTTGGTTAGCTGTCATGCTTAGTGCTGTTTACCTCAGAGCAGACAGTAGAAGTTGTCTGGGTGTGATGGTACCCTGGAAGATACTTAAAGGTGTGAGGAAGCACTAGTGCGTGGTGAGCAGGCAGCTGCTGGATGCCCGTCACGGGGTCGTCATTACCGGTGTGTGGCCTCACGGCACGCACGCGTCGAGACTGCGACACGCGGGCGATCTGTCACGCGGCGGCAGCCGCGCCGCTCCCACGGAAACGCAGGACCAGCGCTCACTCTCCGAATATTATCTTCTCTAATCCACAACTAAATCCCTTACGCACCCTCTTTCAACTAAAGATCACGCTTAAGTGTCTCCGAATCAGCATTTAGGGGTATTGCATTTCAACATTCACTCTGATATATCCCACTTCACAAAACGGACGAAGAATATTTTTTTCAGTTCCTCCAATGCAACCTATATCTGGGTAAATGTTAACACCTATGAGTCGTTAAAATTACCATGATTACTGGAGTCTGACGTCAGGTGGCTACAAGTAATGGGATGCAAAGAGGCTTTTAAAAAACCTGTCCCTGAAGAATTTGCCATTTGTCTCGTATACGGCGGGTAATATTATTTGCGTATGTCCTATGCTTCCATTTCCCTCTACCTCCGTCTCTAGGCTTAGGCCTGTTTTTCTCAGCTTAGATGATGTGGAGAAACTTATATTCATAGAAAAATTGAGTCATTACTGTCATTACGTAGTATTTAATTTCCAATCTCTCATATTGCCTCCGAAAAAAACCTTTTACTTTTTGCTTTGCCTCGTCTAAGTCAAGGCCATGAGAAGCAAGAAAGGACTTGGGGCAAGAAACTGAATGGAATTCGGCCATGGTCTTCCGAAGGACCCATTCTGGCATTCAACTGGAGTGATTTGGGAAAACCATGGAAACCCAAATCTGGATGGCCGGACGGGGATTGGAACCCGTGGCCTCCCGAATGTGAGGTCCCAAAACAGTCATATCTGCTGAGTTTCAGGGAGTTTGGTAGAAACAATAATAGCTAATTATCAGATAGCAAAAGTTACTGGAAAATATTAACTACTTGTTATTCCTTAATCTAAAATATTACACGAGTGGTCCATCACTGTTGTCAGCTCCGAAAGAAAGTGCAGGTGTATTCTGTAATGGTGAAATAGATACAGTACATTGCACTCGGCATGAATTTTCATGTATTGCGTTTCCTGTTTCACTCCTTTACCATCATGTTAATCAAGTTACCAACTGATTAAAAACCGTATAATTTGGTACTTAAATATTCCTCATCATTGTTGAAGAGATTGATGGAACTGGTAGTTCAGTGGTTAAGGAGTTTACATTTAAAGCGCATCGGACAGGTTCAGTTGCCAATGTGTGCAGGAATTTCTTTTATTTTATTATTACTTATGGCTTTACGCCTCGTCGACGTCGGGGATAGTGAGAGGTGGGAGGGGACTGGGGACAAAGAACTGGGAATGAATTCGGCCATTTGAATGGAAGCATCCCGGCATTCGCCTGGAGTGATTTTGGGGAAACCATGTAGGACTTTCTACTTCCTTAGCTTTATACGTGTGTGTATTCTAGGATGCCCCTCCGTTAGCTCAGTTGGTTGCGACACCGTGATGGTTTACATCGCTGAGATGAGGTTAGCTGCTATGGTTCCTGGTAGTAGCCGAAATTTCATCAGCTCTTCGTCGAGGAGGTATGAGAGGTGATGTGGACACAGTACTTAATAGGCAAATTGTGCACCAAAGTCCTGGCTTAAAACTCATACCTCTCCTCAGTATGTATGGACTGAGGAATACGGTACTGTTGATGGTGATTCGTCCGTCGGATGGGGACGCTAAGCTTGGTGATTCCCACAGTGTCTTTCTAAAGCAGGGGTGGTGAACCCGCGAGCCGCATGCAGGCCCACCTTGAACATTTTTTGCGGCACGCGAGATTCGACACACTTTTACAAAATATATTTTATAATGGCCAAAGTAGTAAAAATCGACGTTATTAAAAAATACATTACTTGTGCATTACTTTGATTTTAAAATGATATTCTTTCGAATTTATAATTTAAATGCGCCCACGGAGTTATAACGCATTTCTAAAGTGGCCCGCGAGATCATTTGGGTTGGCCACCCCTGTTCTGTAGAGTAGGCCTGAATGGGCTGGCACTGGATTTCAGCCTCCCATTCTTTCGTTTCTCGTCTACAACATTTTAGTCTGAACACAGTCACACTCATCCACACTTACAACACTAATGAACAGTATCACACGAGGGATGGCAACGAGACATCGCCCCAAATCATCTAGCAAGACATTTCTATGGAGGATAACATCACCTGCAGCAAACACCTACACCCGGGCAAAGACAAGGCGTTTATAGAAGAAGAGACATAAATGAGTATAATGCAGGACTACTGAGTAGTCTGTTTCGCTTCAGATAAAGGGGGAGGTATGCTGTCTCCATGTCTGTTCGTTAGTTTTGATACTTTGAGCCTCCCTCCGGTTGAAGTGACCTGCACAGTTACTGTGTGGTACCTTGGAGCTTCGAGCTGCCTGCAGAGGATCGCTGGAGGGCTGCCTTCCTCTCCCACGCACGCGCGCACGCACAAACGAGCGGCGAGTGCGGCGCATGCGCAATGAGCTCCGGCAGCCCACATCCGCCGCAGTCTCATGAGCATGCAGCGGCGCCGAGCAATTTGTAAAACTGTCCGAAAATGCAGATTAAACGAAACTCGAGGGGCGGCGCTTGTTTAACGTCCCCATCTCTCAGAAATACGTCGCCCTGCTCTCTGCCTGGAATTCCTTATTCCCTGTTCAACCTCACACGAAGATAAGGGTCTAACATCAGATCTAATATGGCAACAACTGTCTTGATATCGAACAGTCAATGAAATAAGCACTCGCCAACGAGTATATAAAGTACTTTATCCCACTAAAAATGAGAAAGGTAAATGAAACTTGTAATGAAATAGTGGACTTTCTTCTCCTAATCTCTGGGACTACTTTCCTGATTCGTACAAATGTCGATCCTCCTAACCGGTACCTAATGTCTAAAGAAGAACCTTCTGGCATAGCCTGCCTCGGTACTAGCTCCACGTGCCGGAGGTCGCCGGTTCGAGTCGGGCCGCGGGCACGGGTGTTTAAGTGTTTCGTCTGTGAACTTCATGTCCGTCCTATGGTGTGTGTAACTGGTTGAAAAAATGCGTACTGGAAGAAAGCACTGGATAACACATAATCACTGTTGACTTGGCTGTATGACTTCATTTGCCGAAAGCCAAAGAAAATAAATTAAGAAAAATTCATTCTGGTGGAATATTGATAACGTTCAATCGTATTAGAGCAGGAGTGGCCCAGTAAAAGCTTACATGTATAAATGGCTGGCAAGCAGCGCCGGTTTTCAACAACACTCGAAGACCTATGGGCAGGTAAAGATATCGACAACTTGGTCCAACATTTGGCTAAATCATTATGATGTCTGGACAAAAACAAAAGTAAAATAACTTCATTTCCGTTTATTATTAATTTAAATGTATGCATTAGTGTGGCTTTGTGCGTTGTGCTACCACCACGCTGGATCGGGGAGCTGCAATAGGACCAGGATCAATTCCTGGTCCCCCATACCAGCCATCTTGACGGCGGTTTTCAGGAGGTTTCCATGAGTCATTAATCCAAATGCTAGACAGTCCCCAATCTCCGTCACATAAACTACGCATTCCACACTCTCAGCACACCCAGAATAAAGTTGCGCGTTTCGCAGGCAGATAGCAACACAACAATCAGCCAGTAGTAAAAAAGCTCCGGATCTGACAACTCCTGTTCTGTCACAGCTAGGGCCTCTCCCCCCACCCTCATAATTACTCACCGCATGCCTGTGCATAGGTGCTGGTGTCACGTGGTCTGGAAGGGCTGATACGAAAAAAAAGTAATATTAAAATGAGCATTAAGAGCGGTCTGGTAGCTCAGTGGCTAAGGCGCTTGCTGTCAAAATGGTAGCTGCTCCGGTCCCGGCTTCGAAACCCGGTAGATGCAGGAATTTTGAGAGTTGCATTTGGTCGTATGGGCTACGCTAGGACGTTCCGTAGTTTTTATTCCATGTTAAACTATACTCTGAAGGTCCCCTCTAGGGCTAACAATCCTCGTTGTAACACGATGTGTACACATCAACAGCAAAATTCAAGCTAAACAAAGGCTTAACGTGGTCAGAGTTGGCTCAAACGAACATACATACATAAAATAAGCATTAGCAATGTGTCGACAGCCACAGCAGTAGGTACTTAAACGTATTTCTTACTCTTACAGATACTTCATAAGCTTCTGACTGTAATTATAGATTGTTACTTGTATTGTACAATGTCCCAAATGAGTTTTACACAGTTATATTACCATTTGTTATTACCCTTCTCGACAATGTAGGATTGTTGAATACGTATATCGGCGGTGCTATCTCAAGTAATACAAATGTTCCCTATGATTCTCTGAAATGTTATGACGATCCGCATACCTTTCAGGAAACTGAATTATGTGTCATGAATCTCTTTTTACCACCACGGTAATGTCTGCTTTTTTTTTTTTTTTTTTTTTTTTTTTTTTTTTTTTTTTTTTTTTTTTTTTTACAGGAAATTAGAAACAAAGAAGAAATAAATCAATGGGAAAGATGTGTTTCTATTTCATTTCACAAGTTTTCCTATTCTAGGTTAGATATTAGAAAATGCACAGCATAAATCATTTTCAGTATATAGTTTGCTTGGACAGTTTGTTTTTATTGCAACAAGAGCTGAAAACTCTGTTTATCGCAAATAATAATTCTTTATTTCCAAAGCTTGAAGTTGTACTTTGAGTAATTACAGGAGATGCCGATATTTTACGTTATCATAGTTGCAACTTCTCAGTACAAGCAATTATGATTCAGAGGAAATTCTCTAAGTGTGTGCTGTTAGAATAAATACTTTCAGATCTGAGACGCGGTTAAGAGTATAGTACGTCCGATGATATCCTCACGGATGGCGAAGGTACCTCGTACCCATTGCTGCTCCCCCTCCCATTTTGGCAGTCTATTTCCATCTGAGACACTTCTGTTGTCATTACTCCCTTCCCCGCAACACTTGCTTCCACCTAGTTAGTGATCCTCGTAGCTTCCTCTCACTTGGCTTTCTTGTTCAATGGGTTGAGCTGAATAAGTACAATTGAAGCAATCCTCTTAAGAAGGATTTTCATTAATTGTATCTGCTCTGCGTGATCGCCCACAGTCACAAGTGTCACAATTTTTCTAAATTCACGATTATGGTATTAAATTATCCTCCTTAGTATATTTAATAAGAAATGATATTATTTTGCTTCAATTTGCGCGGCAAAAGAGCGGTATCCAGTATCTAGGGACACTGGGCGTGCTCTGAGTCTCCGTTTTAACTATCTCGCGATGCGTGCGGAGCGGTAGAAAAGCCGGCTAATGAACATGACGTTTCAGGTTTTTTCTGGCAAACATTTTTTATTCTGTTGTCCTCGGATCAGCAATCTTTGAGTATTAGCCGTTTTAATCTCAACAGTTTTCTTGTCGCACATAATTCTGGAATGTCATCCAGTACAGAAACTGTAGCATGTAATCGCAATAAAAAAAGAATATTTTGTTCTTACAGTCAGCTTATAGTGTTCTCCTGCATTGTTCTGTCATATGCTTTAACGTTTTATAACGTGGTAAACATGCTTCATAGTAAGGGTCAACACAACACTTACCTAAAAACTCCCATGTCCTCGGCGGGACACGAACCAGCGACCCCTATAACGCGAAGATAGCGCGCTATACCCTACGCTGCCTATTCCAGCTGATGACCCATCTTTTTCAGAGATTTGGTTCAGGCGCAAGCCACAGTGTTGATCGATGCAAATACTTTCTATACCTATACAACCAAGTACATCAATCACAAGAATATCTTTTTTAATACGTATCCCATTCTGTTGTAATGTAAGAAAATTTGAAAGTAAAGTGTGAAGGCTTTATGATACTACAACGCTTTAGACGCTTAAATATGTAGAAGAGTTATGAAATTACATGAAACGAACACTACCGAGCGTGGTGGGTGAGTGGTTAAGGTTCTGGCCTCTCATTCGGGAGGACGCGGGTTCGCATCCGCGTCCGGGCATCCAGATTTGGGTTTTCCATGGTTTCCCCCAATCATACCAGGCGAATGCCGGGATGCTTCCTTCAAAAAGGCTATGGCTGAATTCCTTCCTGTTCCTTGTCCCCAGTTCCATACCGCCTCTAATGACCTTAGCCGTCGACGATCGTAAAGCCAAAAGTAAAAAAAAAAGAAAAAAAAAGAGAAACGAACACTGGGTTTCAACAAAACGAAACATGAAAGTGAAACAGTCCATAACAGAATGCAGGAGACTAGCTTCAGACTGTTATGACTTGAAGTAAATACCGTTAAAGATTAAAAATAATATGATACTACTTAGCGACTAAAGCAATAACAGGTGGCGTAATCATTCAAGAAATTAAAGTAGTTTAGTAATCGCTTAAGTGTTACCTTTAAATAAAGACCTCATTCAATTTTAGAACGCGAGAGCAATTGGATAGGAAACTTTCTAAACCTTGCACATCCATTACTTTTAACAAAGTAACATTCAGATCTATCCGTATTTAGCAAGCTAGGAAGTTTAGATCCAACAAACATTCGTTTGCTTTCAATTAGATTATTTGCTCAAGACATACAGTGAAAATAAAACCTTTGCGAACTTGCTCAAAACCATCTGTGAAAATTTCACAGGAACACATAAGGACGACTCTAAATCAATAGGTTTCCTCCAATTTGTGCCCCGTGTTACAAATATCTGTAAGATTGTTACTACTTGATAAAGCAGTGACTTTCTCAGCCGAGTTAATCACGTTTAAAATCTGGATAGATTTGGATAGATCTTGTATCAACTATTATTATCATAAAACGGGTTAAAAAATTACACCAGTAGAAACTGGAAATAAAGAGATTTATTTGTGACATTATCGTTATATTCAATGAAGAAAAAAAGGTATTCAAGGAGTGTTGATAAATGGTATTCCGTATAGACTTGTAGCAACTTCAATTCTGGAAAAAAAGAATAATTTTATAAATTGGTTGAAGGAGTGTGGACTTCTAGAAATAAATAATTATTGTTTGTTCCTCCGAAGTTACTATCACTGTAAAGTAATGGTTGTTCAGTCTCCCGCGTATATGCCATAGGATTATATCAAATCATGCCAATGGATTGTTCGCCGACAAGTAACAGTTTTCGAATTACTGCGCAATGCGCCTTTTATCGCCGCTAACTAACCTTACCCGGTAATATTACTGGTTACAGGGACACTACAGCGTAACGTGGAATCCGAAATACAGAAGTGTTCTGGCTGTGATAAAAGAAGGTGGAGTTAAGGCCCTATAAAAATCCCAACCAAGACCTTGATTCAAACCGGGGACCTTCCAACTTACCACTGAGACAGCAGACCACTGTAATGCTAAAAGATAACTAACTGTTGGTGATTTTATAATCAGTACATGAGATACTTCCTACTTGTGCAACAGATCGGTTACATCTACATCTACATATATACTATGCAATTCACAAAATTGTGGGTTGAAGCAGCGAACCGCATAGTCTATTTCTTCGTGAACTGCTTCCAGTAATTATAATACATCCGTTGCTACCGAAACTAAATAATCCTGTTATGCAGCCACGAACCAGGATATCGAAAGTTTCCGGAGTTTTTAAGAGTTTTGAGTAGGATATGGTGGTTTCTGAATTAATGAAACTATCAAATAGTGCCAACAAAAAAGGTAAAATTAACCTCCACCGGCCACAAGGTATTAAAACAGGTCACCATGCATACCACATTGCATATTCTGGAATCTATCGTCTAAATTGCCGTCTAACGTCCTAAAATATAAACGATACCTAGGAACTTCGTCCCCAGCGTCTATTATATTCTCCCCTCAAATGCAAAATGGTAAAAATAATTATTTATAAGGTAGTTTCTAAGTTCCCGAAATGGAATTCATGGTCACAAAATAGTCTTGTTGCTATTATTTTATTTCAAAAGCCATCTTGTTAGCAAAATTTGTCCAACCACTCTGAAGTTTCCATTTCGAGATTAATACATTCATTTAATTCCAACAAAAACAGGCTGAACGCGCCCCTATCATTATATTAATAACGATCAAAGATACTACTAAAAGCAGCCACAGAGTTTTTGGTGAATCACGCGGCACAAAATACAACTGCTGAGCGTTAAAATTATTTGTGTCGTCTTCCGGACCACCCAGCGTCCTTACTAATTAACTGCGACCCTCAGGGAGGCTTGTCATTTATGGCTCAAATAACTCCCTCCTGGTGTTTCGACACTCGTAAACGTTAAGGCCTTAAATAAGTTTTATTTTTAAATTTAAAAACCGAATGAATTCCGTTCCTTCCTGTGCTTATAGATTGTCTCTGGTAGTTTATGGGGAGTAACTGTCGGAAACAGAACGAACTGAAATTTAACATCATAGTTTAAACCCGTAAACGATGAAAGACGCTACAGACAAATGTGTGTAAGATGATCAGTATCTCACAACTCGAGCTGCGGTATTCTTATCACAGTTGTAACCACTAACACTGTTATCTGTTCTCAGTATAAGTACATACATTAAAAATGTTTATTGTAACTTCAAAATACACGCTACATAAATTAGTACCTCAGATTTCATACGTTGTTCAAATAAATCATATGGTACTAGGTATGCCTTCGAATTTCCTTGTCACTTATCAGTTTTGTGAATAATTATAATCTTTGATAACGACAGTTAGTTCTTATCTTCTTGCAACATTATCTTTTATCGTTTCTCGGCATAATAACATCATTACTTAGTTAAAAGAACCGCAATAAACGCATCAGGTAACCAAAGGACTCTATGGAAAATGATTAATAAAAATAAATAGCTATAATGTATCACTGTGGTATGACACTGCAAGAATTTGTCTTATATGCATATGCTGTTTTTTTTTTTTTTTTTTTTTTTTTTTTTTTTGGAATTTATATCTTTAAAGTTAATCATTGGAAAATTCAGTGTGAAGGCTGTGAATTGGTGTCAAAATAAATTACTGTTTAATTAACTTTTGTTTAATATTGACTTTCTTCTTAAATTAAATTGCAGATACTTTTAATGTTCATTTTTATTTCATCTTAAAAACTGTTATTGTTGAATTTAACAGTTGCCTCAATAATACAATAAAGTTTTGTATGGTATTCCTGTAACAGTAAGTTTGAATACTGAATAACTGAGTGATACATATTCGAAATAAGAACGAATTAATGGAATACTTCTCTTGTCCATTCAGACTCCCAAATCAATTTGAAAGGCTCTCCTCAAGTTGATACAATTTAGTGAAATAATATGGCGTTCAACAAGTAAACTTTAGGCATGAAACCATACAAATAAAAAACTGAATAGAAGATATCTCTTTACAATGAACGATTTAACGTCGTGGCAACCACATGATTTTGAATCAACCATGGAAAATTTATTAAGAGAGGAACAACATGCAGTCATTAACACATTGATCCTGCTCCTGAAATAAACACAAATTCCCTAAAAGTTATAGTTAACTTGCGTTGTAGATCCATTTAAACGTGCGTCCTGAAACAAACTGGTTTTATAAATGTGTCTGAGACAAAAAATTAGTCTTTAGTAACAGGAGAAACAGCCACTATGGTAGATGAGAAGAGTGATGCGCCATACAAAGAAGTATCGGCTATATCACCACAAATGAAACAACTAAACTACAAATTCAAATAGAAATAGAGATATGTCGATCCTCTTCATATATTTTTTTTTCTTTCTTTTTTTGTAAGAGTAGAAATTTAGATTTACCAACGTAAAAAGTTGTAAATTTGAGTTGACAATGCATTTAATTGTGAGGGATACATTATGCTTGGTGTGTGAGGTGTACACCTCTTGTTAAGAATTAAATTACTTTTTGTTTATATAAATTATCAATAAAAATATTATTAATTATTGAAAGTGCTGATGTAAGGAATTTGGATGCTGCTTTACATATTGACAACACCATTGTACATATGTTTGACATTTATATGCGTTTATTACGATCTTCATCAAATGTTATTAACAATAGTACGGTACAATTAAACAAACATCTTGAAATCCGACAGTGGGTTCATTTCATATGGTTTCATAGTCCATGCATAGTCTCTAAGACAACACTGGATTCATCGATACGATAATGATCTGCGGTTGTCACCAGATCAGCGGAGTTACCATTTAGCGGAGGTGCCGTGTCTGCTGTCCACAGCCGTCCTGCTGGCCGTCGAAGACTCACGCCTACTCCGATGACGACATGGAACGCAAGAACCCCCATAGATCGCACCGCTTAGTCGCCGCACATCTCTTTCTGCAGGCTGGCCACGCACCCACGACACAGCTCGCAATCCACCATAGCGGCCACACTTTGTTCCTTCACTGAAAGCTACCCGGCCCAAGGTCGGATTCCAGAACACAGCTGAACAGTTACGTTATATTTATTCGCACCATGCAGCTTTGCAAGCTACAGGTCCAGCTTCTCGAAATATTTTCCGGGTGACGAAAAAATTGATTTCAAGGAATAGGAGGAAATTGGATTACATAACGTATGTTAGGCCATTGCTTGAGTATTTTGGAGGAATGTGGTATCCGCATTATGTGTATCACATACTGGAGTTGGAGGTGTCCGTAGGAGAGTATAACTCTATTAATGATTGCAATTTGTAAGAGAAGCAAAATTGAATTAAGATATAACACTTCTTTTTTTTTGCTACACCTGTTAACAACTGATCATCCAATTCCTTTGAATGAATTGAATTTATAAACCAAAATATCTTATTCATCTTGGTACTACAATCTTTGAATCCATTTCTGACTTTACATCCTTCCTCTTTCTCCATTTCTTCCCTGTGGCGACAGTAACCCAAGTTCCTACTTCATCAAGACCAGAATTGTCAAACTTGTTCTTTGGTCCTCAAGTGACTACGGAACTATTCTCCACTTAAACAAAAAGAACCATATCAAAAAGATTAAAATAATTAATGCGTAAAGAAAAACATTACAAGTGCAGCTGAATTTATTTGTGAAATTTTACGAAAAACACATTCAATAACAGAAATGATATGTGTTTGTTAAGAGTAACTGAAAAAAAAAATACGGGTTAAGAGAGTGATAAAAGTGTATCAAACATGCATTGTAAATGAGGCCTGGATTGGATATTCGTAGAAGCATAAGAAGTGGTACGCTTAAGGTGTGAGATGACCGCGATCATAAAATCACTTTTGATTTCAGGCAGGGAGACAATTTTCTTTTTTAGTTAAGGTAGTCGGGAAAAGAAGTAATTACTTAAAGAAAAAACTAAATTAGTCCAAAACCCGAAGGTAGGTTGGATCCTCCCGAAGGAGGTATGCTAAGCTATTGTGTCATGCTGTAGGTTGGACGGCCAGTTCCTTTCCTGTGGGACCTACAGTTTAACGTGGAATCATAACAACGAAACGACTGTCGTTACACATATGATCAAACACAACTTTCAAAAACTGGTGCACTCGACGGGATTTGATCGCGGAACCAGAGCAGGGTACTTTTAAAAGAAAGCACCTTATCCACTGGGCTACCACACCACTCTCCTAAATGAATAATTTACCTCAAAACGGAAGAAGCCTAAATTAAAAATTCATGAAATTGGATAATAGTCGTGTTGTGAAATATCCACTGGAACAGGTGCTTCATCGCAAATAATCCAATTATTATTATTATTCTCTTGGTGATCTGTAATGAAGTCTTTGTGAAGAACGGGCAGTCACAGTTCCATTCAGTAGGTGCACTTTAGGGAATTTTTTACTCGTTCTGTCGCAAATAGACTCCATTCACACTTAACCGTGTTCCACAACCTAAACAACTCTGTTTCTAGTGACAGGAACTGGAGGAGACAAGAAAGAGTGTTATAGTTTGTCTCATGGTGTCGTCGAGGCTGCACTCAGGGACAGCTGTGCTCGGCTGTCAGCGCCTCCTGGCAGGCGAGCCGGCTTACTCAACTCCGCCGAGGCAGCGACGACAGAAGTTCTGAGAGCCCGCGTCTCCGGAAACCAGGAAACGTTAATGCTAAAGGTACCAGAGACGTTTTCAAAACAACCCCTTTGCCTCTACCCTGTCTCAATAATATCTTCAGCTATAGTTAATACAGTAATTCTGTATTTACTAACATTGATTAGCGTGGAAGTTATGGGCCAGAAGAAAACTAAATTAACAAGTGACCGGTGTCTGTCGGGGATGTATGATTGTAACATTGTCACGTCATCAGTTATAGCTTGCTTCATAAGAATTTTTCCTAGGGAGTTTGCATTCCGAGTAGAAAACAGTAGGTATTTTTTTTTTTTTTTTTTTTTTTTTTTTTTTTTTTTTTTTAAATGGCATTCGGCTACTAGGCCATACAGCCAGCTCAATGTGATTTGTTGCTATCAAGTATTGACACAAGGACACTACAACACGGACAAGACATTCACAGACACAACACTAAACACCCATGCCCTCGGCCGGACTCGAACCGGCGACTTTCGGTACGCGGAGCTAGCACTCTAGCCCCTACGCTACCGATGTCGGCGAAACAGTAGTTGATTTGTTTCCTTCAGCGTGTCATACAAGTCTGTCGATCAAAATACGTATAAGCTTAAACTTTTGGAGCAGTGATGGATTGTGCATGCTCCAAAGTAAATCTTCCCATCTTTTTTCATGTCCGCCTTACTAGTTTCACCAGAGACCTCACGAAAGATTGTAACCACCACCTATTGAAGTTCCGTATGTCGCCAGCTTTACAGGAGAAACTAATAGCGATCACACAACAAGGGACATAAGTCCTGGACGTAAGTCCTCTCCTGCAAGGCAAGACGAAAGGTGATATGATCTAGAGCTTGTGGTGTTGGCTACAGAAAGTCCTATCTTACACTAATCGATGTAAACACCTTCCAAAATTAAAATCCACCTTTAACTCAAAATATCACAAACCTGAATTAAAGTCTCTTCTTCTATGAAGCGATACAAATACGACCACAGTGTTCAAAAATCTCAAGTTTTTGGTTGCTAAAATACAATTAAATGTTTTCTTTTCGGATCTTGAACAGAAAACTGAAGTTAGTAATCCTATAACATTTAGTCTGAATCATCGGCTTATGCATTGTAATTCTACGGTTTAATAGTGGAGAATGTTCGGCTGTGAACGGAAAATAACTGAGTGAAAAATGTACATAATATCTGGGCAACAGGCCTTCTGATGATTCTGTATGGTGCAATATTCAAGTTACTCAATTCTCCTGAAAAACTTCGGCTGTTAGTGATTTAATTAGTATAAGTTCCCTATTATTTAACGTAAAAAAAATCACCATCATTATTCTCTAACAAAAAAATTAAAAAAATAAACTTATAATTAAAATTCATAACTTCTTATCGCTGCTGCATGATAGTTAATCAACTCAGTTCACAAAAATACCTCGCGTAAAATATCATCCATGCTGAACCCTAGTAGGGCTTTATACTTATGTTCTTAGTATGATATTTCCTTATCTTTATTAACACTTCTTCAAATCACTAATTCGTCATTTATACCGATATTTAATAATCTTATTTAACACTGCTCACTGATCATCACATTTCTTCTCTTACGTTACTGACTTCTTCTCTAGCACTTCTTCAGAAAATAATTTCCTAAGCGTGAGATATTGCGATACACTCGCATGCTAATCACTTTGGCCAAGCGTGCCTTTACAGATAAATTTCTTGCCACGAACAACCCTCTTCAGTTACCGGGCCTATGTACGGTATATCTCTCCCGTCGTAATCATCTGATTGTTTCTACAAGTGTTGCATTGTTTTCTGTAAGTTCTGTTTCTTATTCCATCCAAAGGAGTGGACGGAATATTTCATTATGATTTCCCATTTATGGACAACGTCGCCAAACCTGTTATCGATTACTACTTTTTGAAAAAATCCATAATTACTTATTTTTACTAAGCTCTTGATGTGTTACAAGTAGAACAAATTTCACAAAACGTACTGTCAACTCATGCAAAATGTTTTCTGTTCAAGATATCTGGGGGATACCTTGTTTCTCCGATAATTCTGAATTCGTATTACAACACGAGTAAAAACAGCATATCATCATTACTTTTCCAGAGAAAAATGAATGTTCATACTCTACCTAGAAAAAAAATCAGTTACAAATTTATGCGCCTATATCGCTAAAAGAGTTTTTTGAAAGATGTTTCGAGTTCTGTTTCTCTTACAAATATAACTATCATATGACAATTAATGAACGTATAGACTCCATCCACAACACATGATTCGTTGTTCAAGAAACGACATTTAAAACGCTTCTGGCTGTTCCTTTTCGTGAAATTGTACTCTCGCTCCATTTCAAAAACTTCTGGAATATTTATTTCAGATATTATATTTTTGCTTACACACTCTCCTTCTGTATAATTGTTGTCATGAACATGATCAGACAGATAGATTGGTCATTGCAGTTTAAATTTTGAACGACGTGTAAATTTTGTCACATGGGTTACGGAAAAAATCCGAAGAGTTTATACTGTAAGGCTTTTAATGATTTTCACAAATTGAGATTCATTCTTCGTACGTTCTATCGGGCGTTGGGCCGCCGCCGGAAATTTTCTAAAACCTAATTTAAATAATTCCTGAATACGTATTAACTGCTTTTCAACACCAACAAAACAATAACATACTAAAGGTGATATTAGTCCCGCTCACGAACAACAGAAAAACAGGAAAATTCTTTATTGCTGTTTAAAGGAATGGAATTGGAGAAATAAATCAACCTACCGCAACTACAAGAAAGCCAGCGAGTTGGTAGCTTAAGTAAACTTACAAAATATCCATCGCTGACACATTGTGAACGAGAATTTTGAGTAAGAATGGAACGAAGCGTGGAAATACGTTTTATACGACTATGGGAAACCCCGTTCTGCCAATAGAAATATAGAAGAATAACGATATGCATCGTCAAGACAAGAAATGAAGTAACATATCTGGAACATCATCTCTAATATGTTATTGTTGACAACCAGCTAATATACCATCAGGAGTTGATCTGTTCACAAATCCCGGATACTTCCGACGCAACGTCGCCACAATCAACAAACTAGACGCAGCTGAATGCCGGATCAACGAATGAAGATTGAGGTTAGTATTGAGTTTCTGTAGTTAGTTGCTACTACACACTCAGCCGTTCCGAGGTTCTTGCCACCTCCTCCACTTGGTGTAATTTGCGTTGACCTTTCCAGAGTGGTCTCAGCTGTCATTTGACGCTGTGCATTTCTGTTAAGAGCTTTCTGCCGGATAGTAAGTATAAACAGGAGCGCAGCCACTTAAAAAGCCTCCTCGACACCAGATGGCAGCCGCTTCGGACCGCTGACAGCGATACGGCAAACCCACTCACAACACCTCTTCATAAGTCAGATTTATACTGTTTATCGACGAGTAAGTTATCCTCCTGCATGAAGTTCCAAGGAGGCGTTGTGTATAGTAAAAGCAAAAGTGTTTTCCCTATACTTTCTTCAGAGCGTGAGATACGAGGATTAAAGTTTAATTTTAGATCGTTCCCTCTTGCAAACTGTACAGAAGTGGAGCGTAAGAGGATTCTTAAAATAAGTTGATTTGTTATTCTCTGAGGAATACAGAGAGGTTCCAGAAACAGTCATTGAAGAGCTATTCCTGCCTTAAATCTTCCAGTCAAATAGACCGCGAGGATGAAGTAAGGCGCAAACATTTTAACCATCTCATGTTTAATTAAAAGACATATATTTAATGTATACTAATAACAAAATTAAGAAATTTTAATTCCAACACTAATGTGTACAAACTATTCTATGTGGTATCTCAAAAATAATTATATAGTCTATAAATGATAAATTAAACACAGAAATTATTTATGGTATTCTCTGTGATTTTAGTTGATAGTCTTTATAATTGAATTTATTGTTTGGAGCATTTATTTTGACCTTTCTGGAAATTACAAATAATCATTGAAAACACAGAATTACAGGATATAAAATGCAAAAAACTAATACAGATTTAAATGATTGAAATAAAATGAAGAAGAATTATGGAATTGTGCACTCAAGAGATGTAGCGTTCATTTTGAATTGTACTTACGTGTAATGATTGGTCATGTTGAGGCCAGCTGGTTCTCTGTATAACACAAAAACAATATACTGGGAAGATTGTTCAGCCGAAGTGATGTTCCACCATTGGAAATGGACATTATTAGCTGACTTTCGCCTTTGCGCTTCCTATTAAATTAGATGAAGCTATTGAAAACATTTCTTCGAACACGGTATAGAACTGTTTTTTCGGCTTATATCTTTATTCCTTGTCAACATCATGATCATTAGAGACTCGAAATGACTGAAAGCAAAGAGCGGGAAGGAATTTAGCCAGGTCTTTTGACGAACAATTCCGGCATTCACCTACAATAATTTCGTGAAACCAATGCAAGCCGAAATCTAGATATGCAGACGATGATTTGAACCCGCGCCCTCCGATGCGTCACGTCCCACCGTCCGGGCTCAGTGGTATGGAATGAGACGGGCTGTGCCAAGCAAGAGGACTCTAATCAGTGGCTTCGTCCTTTCATATTTTTAATTAATAAATGTCAACCTGAATATATATCTAGCGTAGCGTGGCGATAATACATCAAGAACTACGATTACGACAGCAGATATTCGAACTACGATCAACATCGACGGAATTTCCATCGCAAAGAGAGTGACAGAAGCACCGCAAGTGGATACTCACCACAGAACATCGCAAATACAATTTTGAAGCCATATTAGAATAACAGTAACCATATTCGACCAACGAACAATTTTAAGGTAAACAACGCATTTAAAAATATACAGCGCATTATCTCAGCGCATCCATTTGTCGGATTGAGAGGAAAATTTCAGTTCTCACTGAATTTCATATCCCATCAAGCAATACTCTCTTTCATTTTCTGGTAACAGATGAAATAATAAAGTTATAACCAATGGTGTCGGCACAATATATAATTGCTAGTCGTTTAGGGTCAGAGAATGGCGCTCCAAGCAATCGTATATCGTCATCATCCTGCAGACCATTTTACAAGGTTGCAAGGATATCTATCGTTTTTCTTTCTTAGGTTTTCTCGTTCTATCAAACCGAGATCCTGGAATTCCTCCATAGCAACAGAGTCTACATCCGTTCCAAAAACGCAAGACGAGTTATAGTTTCTCTATATTTTGCAACTCATCATGAACAGCTTTTTCGTTTCCACTGTTACTAGCCCTTCTCCGAACAAAAATGTCTGCATCCAGGTCCGATAATATTATGCAAACAGTCTCGTTTTCCTTTTACACGTTACAACAGTGAAAACTCATTGACAATTATCGGAGTAAAGAGGGCCTTCATTTAATTAATGAGTTGCAGGCACTTTTCCTTTTGGAATGGAGGAATCAGAAACCACTGCCTTTCACGCAATTTTATGATGACTGTTGACTTTAGAATGGTTGTGGCTACACAGAGGTAATGAAATCCACACACGAAACGATAATTCCAGATAACATATCCCGTATATACCTTCCAAACCATTACCTTTCCTGATAGGTGCAATGCACCCTCCGCCAAACACTTTTAGTGAATCTCGGAGTAATTGTAATAATAATAGTACGACTATCCAGAAAAATGTTGGACAGTTTACCAAAATCACTGTAACAGTTACAAATAAAAATCTATAAAGGGCAAGATTAGGTGGGTGGAGAAATTGTAGTGAAAGAATTCAAGATATATAAGAATCATGAACTATAAATTGATCAAATTTTGGTCACAGCTTGTACTGTTGTATCTATCATAATCTAATGCAATGCCTGAGGAAACAGATGGAACGAATGGAACTAAATAAACTACATAAAATACTTAAACACTTTTGGATGTATACCTTGAAAACGGTCAGGCAGACACGAAATTTTTACCAATTTGATAATTAGTATTGTACTTATTTTTTCCAAAGTTTTTCTCAGCTCGAGAAGTGCCAAAACTAGACAATTTCTTTAAGCAAACGACAGTCAAGATTCATTCTGTGTGCACAGCCTCATCCTTTACTCTGTTGCACTGTCCAAGAAACTATATCAAATGCTGGAAGTGTAGAGATGCAGATTATTTAAAATAAAAGATAGATTTCTTCTGTGTTCACAGTCTCATCCTTTTATCTGCTTCACTGTCGAAGACTCTGTATCAATTGCTGGATGGGGTGAGATGCAGATTATTTGATGAACTTTTTTCTTTTAATAAAAAGTTTAAATGGTCCAACTAAAACTACATCGAGATAACCTTTGTCTGAACATACTTGCAATAACGCACAAAATGGAGGTACGTTTAAAACCGAGCGTGCTTTATAGCTCTGTAATGAGCAATAAAAGTTGTGTAATTGCTTTATGCTTTGCAGTATTGCCCCTAGCGGGCCCGTGACCCGCCATATATCTCACCCCCAGGGCGCACCCCCTCCCCTCCCCACCCCAAACGCCAGGGCTAATAAAGTGACTCCAGTCTCCATTGAGTAATCGCTTTAACGAGCGCGCATAACAGAGTCATTAGTTTTTCAACGCGAGCTGTAATTATTCAAATAGCGGGGTTTTACTGCAGTGCGGTGCTGCAGTCATTTGTTGGGGTGATAAAACCATTAGCGGGGGTAATGGCGCGCACACCGACCGGCCTTTGTTTATTCATTCATTACTTGTGTATTACTCCAGTTTTCAGCTTCCTCTGAAGCCATTCCAAAAATATGGAAAAATTCTGTCCCGTCATCCCTGCCTCGATCCGGTTTCCGTTACAAAAATAATTGATGGTTCCGAAACATGCGGCCGTTCATACACTTTTCGGAATAGCAGTTTTCGAACACCGAAGATTTTGTCTTATTTCTTAGGCGCTTCATGGAGCACCAAGAAATTTGTATTCAGCTTCAGGCCATCCAGATTTCAGTTTGCTATGGTTGCCCGAAATTATTCCAGGAGAATGCCGGAATTGTTCCTTCAAAAGGCCATTACCAAATTCCTTCCCGTCTATTGTCCCATTTTTTTACCGCCTCTAATGACCTCGATGTCGACAAGAAAATATGTGCGAAATTTCCCGGTTCATAAAAAGAATTAAAGGTTTCCCACTATATGAGCTTAGTATGATCATTTTAAACTCTGCCTTGGTTTAAATAAACGCAGTGAATCTATAGGTGTAATACGAACCAAATCCAATAGCACACGTTCTGAGTGAAATGCCATAAAATTATCCGATATTGGGAGCGTTACTATAATTATTACTATTACTCTGCGATTCACTAAAAGTATGTGGCAGAGGGTGCATTGCACCTATCCGAATGGGTAATAGTTTGGAAGAGAGATACGGGGTATGGCAGGAGGCGCCCATGGGCTATTGTGAGGAACAATCCCAGCATTCGCGTGGAGTGATCTGGGAAAACCATGGAAAACCCAGATCAGGATGGCCGGAGAGATTTATCGAAAGCTACTCCTGTCGGATTTTAAGTTTACTCGCCCGGTAAATCCTTTCTATTCCATTCCTTAATCTCTCGTGGAAAAAATGAATACAGAAAAGAATCGGTTCTAGCCCTGATTTCTCTTATCTTATTTTCACGGTCATTCCGAGATACGAATGTTGCTAGTAGTAATATTTCTTTGCTGTCATTCTGAAATATGTCTGTCGTGAATTTTTCAATTAGCTTCCGTCGAGAGCAACGCCTTCTGTGTTCCAGTTCTTCCCAACCTAACTCCTTCAATATCGCACTTACGCTTGCCCTCCAACTATATATACCTGTCACGAATCGGGCGACCCTTCTCTGGACCCTCTCTAATGCCTCCATTAACCCCTTTTGATGCGGACCCCATCCAGAACAACCATATTCCAAGTGAGGACGCACTAGTGACTTACATGCAAACGATTTAACTTCCGGAATGCATTGTTTTAAATTACGATTTGCTTTCCCAATTACATTCTCGATATGTTCATTCGACAACAAATTATTACGAGTTGTAACCCCTAGGTATTTAACGGAATCTACAGTTCTAATGACAGCACCATTAATTGTATATTCAGAGCTAAATGGTGTTACCTTATTACTTATACGCATGACTTGGCACTTTTCAGCGTTTAACTCCAACGGCCAGTCTTGAAACCACGCAATTATTTTCATAATATCGTCTTGTAACAAAGTGCTGTCTTCCTGGATTTTGATTTCACGATAAATAATAGCATCATCGGCAAATAATCTTTTCATCCCCCTTATTACGTCACGCAAATCATTAACGTATATGAGAAACAACAGAGGCCCTATCACGTTTCACTGGAGAACCCCGGACCTCACCTCGGTAAATGATGAACTCTCACCGTCGAGAACTACACACTGTGTTCTGCCCTTCAGAAAGTCGGTAACCCAGTCGCATATTTGTCTAGATATGCCGTATCCACGAAGTTTGTAACCTAGTGTGAGGCACAGTGTCGAAAGCTTTTTTAAAATCTAGTAGAACTACAGGTATATCAACCTGGGATTGCCCATCTATAATACGGCACAAGTCGTTAATTAAAAGTGCAAGTTGTGTTTCGCAGCATCGGCCTTTTCTGAATCCATGTTGATTTGGGTTTAAAAGCTCATCTTCATCCAAAAACCGCATGACATTTGAATAGATGATGTGTTATAAAATCCTACAAAATATTGATGTTAACGAGATGGGTCTATAATTTTGAGGATCGTTAACATTACCATTTTTATACACTGGACTTACGAAAGCGGTCTTCCATTCGGCTGGTATTTTTCCTTGATCCAAGGAGGCGGTATATAATTTCATCAAATACGGTGCAATTTCCTTTGCGTACCTGGAGTAGAATCTTGTAGGAATGCCGTCTGGTCCCGGAGCCTTGTTGGTTTTTACATTCATAAGCAGTTTAGTTATTCCCTCGACATCAAGAACGAGATCATTCATAATTTTGTTGGTACAATTGGCAAATGTCGGAATCTCCTCTGAGTTATCTGTCGTGAAAGCTATTTTAAATATATTATTCAAGATTTCTGCTTTCTCTGCGCTAGTTTCAGATAATTCCCTATTTTCCTTAATCAGTGAAAGCATAACCTTATGAGAGCCTCTTAGTAATTTGACATACGACCAGAACTTTTTTGGATCAGTAATCAGATCTTCGGACAAATTCCTGGCTTGGAAATTTTTAAACGCATCACGCATTGCCTTATGCACTTCCGCTCGTAACTGGATTAATTTAGCATGATTAGACGAGTCCGTTATTCGAATGCGCACAAGTAATGATATCATTGATAATATTCTCATAACTGTTTGCCGGAGTTGCTGCGACCAAGTAATGGCACTGACCTACCATATCGAAAAGGGATTCCAAGATCGGAAAAAGACCTTGGCACTGTTTGTAGATTTGACTGCAGAATATGACACAGTCTGCAGGAAGGGAATGATCCTGAAATTCCTAAGGATTATCCCATGCAAAATGATTGCCTCTCTGTTGAATGACATGCTATGCAATCGAATGATTGATGTTCACCTAAATGGAAATACAAATAAATTTTACAGATTAAACAACGGACTACCACCAGGATCTGTCCTTGCTCCACTACTTTTCAACATCTTCACCGCAGACTTGCCATCCATTACCTCTATGAAGTTTATATACGCTGATGACATAGCCATGACAGCACAATCTAGCGAATTCAAAACATCTGAAGAAATTCTCGCAACTGACCTTCACAAACTGAATGACTACTTCAACACTTGACGCCTGAAACTGAATATAAATAAGACAAAGGTCAGCTCTTTTCACTTAAACATTAGAAAAACCCTCTATAGACCTCAAATAAAATTTGGAGATCAATTACCTAAGTACAATCCTCATCCAAAATATCTAGATGTGGTTCTTGACCGGTCGTTGACACATAAGGAGCGGCAAAAGTAAAAACTCGAAATATCATCGTTCACAAACTTTCAGGAACGGGTTGGGGAGCACATGCCGCAGCTCTCAGAACAACAGCTCTTGCTCTGGTATACTCAACTGTTGAATACTGCAGTCCAGTATGGCTAAATAGCAGTCACACAAAAAAGATCGACGTTAAACTAAATGGCACAATGAGAAAAATATCTGGAACTGTTAAATCTACACCTAAAGACTGGTTGCCATTACTTTCTAACTTCACCCCACCAAGTCTCCGAAGACAAGCGGCTTTAAAAAAGGAATGGCACAAATGCTTAAGACATCTACACCTTCCAATTCGTCAGGACTGCACACACAAAGCTCTAAATAGACTAAAATCTAGATATTCAACATGAAAGTTTGATCGAGAGCTGTTCCAAAATAATTTCAACATAGGCAAATCATGGCGCGATGATTGGACAAATTCCAACCCCGACAAACACGCGCTAATCCAGGACCCTACACGACAGCCTCCTGTATTCAACCTTCCTAGGAAAACGAGGACGGCACTGAACCGAGTCAGAACAGGCCACGGAAGATGCAACTACTGGATGTACAAGTGGGAAATGATAGAGAATCCTTCTTGTGACTGCGGCAACTACCAGCGAACTATTCACCACATCACCATGGAATACCCTCTCAGGTGATTCAGTGTTACAGTGCATCATATTCATGAAGCAACCACGGAAGCAATTGAATGGCTGCAATCGTTGGACATCAGTCTGTAGTAATAGTTATACACAGACGGAAAAAAAAATCCCAACACCAAGAAAAAATTATTGTAGAGTAATGAAATTTGGACAATGCATTTGTCAAGTTAACATGTTTAATTGATTAAATTTTCAAGATCACAGGTTAATTTAAGCTCAAGAAAATGCATTTCAAATGTGAAATACTGTTAAATTAATAGCCGGTGTAACCTCCAGAATTTTGAATGCAAGCCTGCAAACGTGAATGCATTGTGTCATACAGGTTTCGAATGTCACTTTGTGGTATGGAGTTCCATGCTTGTTGTACTTGTGCTGTCAATACTGGGACGGTCAGTGCTGGCTGTGGATGATGCTGGAGTTGTCGTCCAATGATATCCCATACGTGTTCAATTGGAGACAGATCTGGTGATCTCGCAGGCCAAGGTAACATGTCGACACTCTGTAGAGCACGTTGCGAGACAACAGCGGTATGAGGGCGAGCGTTATCCTGTTGAAAAACTCCCCCTTGAATGCTGTTCATGAATGGCAGCACTACAGGTTGAATTACCAGACTGACGTACAAATTTGCAGTCAGTGTGTTTGGTATAACCACAAGAGTGCTCCTGCTGTCATAGGAAATTGCTCCCCAGACCATGACTCCAGGTGTAGGTCCAGTGTGTCTAGGCCGCAGACAGTTTGGTTGCAGGCGTTCCCCTGGCCTCCTTCTGACCAACACTCGGCCATCACTGGCACCAAGGCAGAACCTGCTTTCATCAGAAAACACAACAGATCTCCACTCCGTCCTCCAATGAGCTCTGGCTTGACACCACTGGAGTCGCAAACGGCGATGGCTTGTAGTCAGTGGAATGCACGCTACAGGGCTGGAGTCATGGTCTGGGGAGCAATTTCCTATGACAGCAGGAGCACTCTTGTGGTTATACCAAACACACTGACTGCAAATTTGTACGTCAGTCTGGTAATTCAACCTGTAGTGCTGCCATTCATGAACAGCATTCAAGGGGGAGTTTTTCAACAGGATAACGCTCGCCCTCATACCGCTGTTGTCTCGCAACGTGCTCTACAGAGTGTCGACATGTTACCTTGGCCTGCGAGATCACCAGATCTGTCTCCAATTGAACACGTATGGGATATCATTGGACGACAACTCCAGCATCATCCACAGCCAGCACTGACCGTCCCAGTATTGACAGCACAAGTACAACAAGCATGGAACTCCATACCACAAAGTGACATTCGAAACCTGTATGACACAATGCATTCACGTTTGCAGGCTTGCATTCAAAATTCTGGAGGTTACACCGGCTATTAATTTAACAGTATTTCACATTTGAAATGCATTTTCTTGAGCTTAAATTAACCTGTGATCTTGAAAATTTAATCAATTAAACATGTTAACTTGACAAATGCATTGTCCAAATTTCATTACTCTACAATAATTTTTTCTTGGTGTTGGGATTTTTTTTTCCGTCTGTGTATTTATTGTAATTTAATGTAGTTGCTGTTTTTGTATTCCTTCTGACATACGAAATAAAAATAAAATAACGGTTTGCACAAATTTCTTCCACATGAATTTGTTTCAGAAGCACAGTCATTGTAGAAAAATAAAACCAGCCCAATTGAATAGCCTCAAAATCTTCTCCTCATTTATGTTGCTTTAACCCGATCTAATTAGTATTCGCAGTAACTGAATTGATCATGAAACATTATCTGACTGTGGAAATTCCTCGATATTTCTGACAGGCAATTCATTGAAAATCAGGAAATTATTAAAAGCTGTCAAAGCAACTTAAATTGAAGGAAACAATCGAGAATCCATATCTTTCTCTTTTCTCCAAGATATTAAAAAACATACCTTTAATATTTTACAGTTGCATTGGGAATGATCTAAATTCGCAAGCGTAATTAGGAGATTGACCTTATATAACCGCAGGGGTTGAGAAGGTGAAGGTTTTTAGTGGCACCTTCCCCTAGGGTGTCACCCTGAACTGAGTCAGGTGTGCTTGACTCGGTTCAGTAGGGGTGAACTATCCATTGCGGATTAAGTAATTCCTACACTTTTTTTGAAGGGGAGGGTGTTGGTATTCTTCGGGAGATTTGACCCCCGCGACAATTGCGTCGCTCAACCGGACAGGACCACCATCTGCTGAGTCCCGGTTTTTATTGGTACGGTAGAGGATCAATGTGAGATCTGACCCCGTGATATGCCATCCTGATTTCGGTTTTCCATGGTTTCTCGAAATCACTCCAGGCAAATGCTGGGATGGTTCCTATTAAAGACTCCTTCCCAATCCCAATCCCTTTCCTTTTGGCTCAAAAGGGTCTAGTAACCCTACAACAGGCCCCCTCAAAAAAAAAAAAAAAAAAAAAAAAAAAAAAAAAAAAAAAAAAAAAAAAGGGAAAAGATCAGAGGCAGTTCCTTACGTTTAAACAACGCCGTCAAATAAATTAAACTTCAATATTTCATAATGATTAAATACTTTATTCCCCAACGTTTGTATGTTCTAGTTTTACGCTGAATGACCTCAAACTTAAAGTTTTCAATCAGTTTGAACGGAAATTTATTGAAAACGGCTAGGAGGAACATCTCAAAACATGGTGCAAAAGCCTTTGAAGAGGTCCTATCTTCCTGCAAAAACTACTTATATGTTGCTTGAAAATCTCTCGGTAATGTTATAGTTTTCGTCATATTCAACTAAAATTGTTCAATTTGAATTCAAATTTTGAAGAATTGAATACAGATAACCAGATAGACGATAAACGAAAGAGGAAGATGTGCATATCAATTTTTTAAGAGTATTAGAAGTCTGGTATGGAGTAGGGGTGTCCTGCAAAAGATCAAAGAGGCAATCTATAAAACATACTTTGTGCCAATTTTAACATTGGGGTCGGAAATGTGGGTGATGAAGGAGAGACACAAAGGGAGAGTACAATCTGTGGAAATGAAATTTCAGAGGAGTAGAGTAGGAGTAACAAGAAAAGACAGAATAAGGAATGAGAGAATCAGGGAGATGATAAAGGAAGAACCGCTACACCAGAGAATTGAAAAATCTAAGTTAAAGTGGTACGGGCATGTAAAGAGAATGGGAAAGGAGAAGTTACCAAGGAAGATGCTGGAAATGGAGACCTAGAGGAAGACCGAGGGACAGATGGATTAAAGGCGTTAAGAAAAGTGTGAAGGAAAGAGGAGGAAATTGGGCGACAATGGAAGAAGAGAGATGGTGGTTAGACAGGAAGCGGGTTGCCAGGCTTTTGTTCCCAGTAAAACCAGCCAGTGGCTGGAACCTGTCCTAGATGATGATGATGAATACATATTACTATGTATTACCACATTCAACTAGAATTTACCTGAAAATTTGTATTTATAATGCAGAAAATTCCTTGATTTTACTGAAAACACGCAATGTAAGTTTGGCAACGTGCGAGAAACTTTATTTTTCTTTTATATTTATGTTACTACATGGGAAGGATTTAAAAAAAAAAATCTGCCTAGAAAGTATTAGGTTTCACTTTTATTATATAACACTAGTTAATTTAGCGACTTTATACAGATTCTAATTAAGAACTGTTACATTTTCGGCATCAAGCCAACTGTTAAACACTAAACCACGTTTTATTTTATTATACTGAAGTACCTCAGTAAAAAATAAAATTCTAGTGGCATTAGGGAGCGTCCATAAACTACTTAGCCCCATTTCAGCCTCCTGTGAACCCCCCCCCACCCTCCCCACACGTAGCTTGACGTGGCCTTTGCCTCTGCACTTCCCTCCCCCCTTACACCGCGTGACACGTAGCTTTTTTCCCTATCGATTCCACAGGACATTTTATTCTGTTTTTCCTGTCAGACTATACTAAATTACATACGTAGATAACTAAATGATAGAAATAAATATTCACATGATGTTGTGTGTTCTGTACCTTATTTTAACTGTGATAAATAATTTGAATGAAAAACTACGTGGCTTGGTAAGGGCCCCCTACCCTACATAGACCTCCCACCCTATACTGAGTCACGTAGTTTATGGACGCTTCCTTATTGTCAGGGAGACCCTAAAAGGTATTTGAGAGATCCTATCGCAGGACAACACACCTCTGTCGTGTTTACCCTAGCACAGCTCTGTAACCCTTCCGTTATGTTGGGACTTAACTGCAGTCCGAATCAAGGAGCATCCTTGGGTACATCTCACGGGATTCGAACATAAAAACTTACCAGTGTCAGTCAACCACCTTAACCAACTGAGCCATTAAACCTCTTCTGCGCTAAGAGTTCAAATAAGTGCATGCTGTACTGCCGCGCCGCTGTGATGGTAGTAGAATAGTAGAGACAATATTTTGTGGAGTAAATTGAACATCGTTTCACTACATTGAACGGAGAAACCGAAACATTGGATGGAGCTTAAAATGTGCGAGAACAGTCATAGAAAGGTCTGCTCGGCAACTATGCCTAGTTCGAAGGATGTGAGACAAAATACGACTTTGGAATTACTTGAGATCGCTAGGAACTGGTGTCTTAATACTACAGTAGTTAAACGCAATACACCACTACACACTCAAGTAGTTTTACCGGTCCAGGGTGGTATTACAACCTAATTACTGCCTCAAAATAATGACCCAGGTTTTATTGCAATCTAATTACTGCCTGAAAAACATACGTCTTTAGACTGACTACCGCAGTATTATGAAGTCATTAGGACGGAGGAATAAAACAGAATCGCTGTCTCCGGTACATTCGACTTATTTATTTGTGACAGTGTAATGTGGCTTAGAAAAAGTGTTAAAGTAAAAAAGTTTTTAGGATCAAACACTCCCTTAAATTATTTGCATTTCTGAGATATACATTTGTTGGCAACAAAAAATCAAATTGCCACTGCTGTGTACGAAATAAATTGAGAATGCAATAAAAATAATTCAACCCAAATAACAGTAGAAGATATGTCAAAATGAAATTAGAGCGATGTTTTGCCTCAGACGGTTAAGTCGCGCTGCAGGCTGATGGTAGGTCTCCGGTTCAAATCCGACCCTTGGCTAAAACTTTTATGGGCCTTAAAACTGACCATCACCTCTGGCAAAGCCTTGCTTTGTTAATGTGAAGCTGCTAGGATGCTCCGTAGTTCTGGCTATAGGTTTCCTCTACATTATACGATTATCGCGTTGGGTTAGGCTGCTACGATAGACATAAACGAAATTATTATTAGTATGAAATATTGATGGTTTGTGGTTACGCTGTAAATTTTCGTCAATCTATAATTTAGTGCAATAAAACCTATAGAAAAATCATATTGCAACAGAAAAGTGAAGATTAAAATGCTTCACGGGGGCTTTAATTACTAGATGTACACTGCAGGCTAGTAAAATCTTAGAATCTTCCCTTTCATATAACACCGACGTGTTTACACCAGAAAGAAAGTAAGAAAGAAACTAACTGGATGAAGTGTAGTTCTAGATTTATGTTAAAAACGAGAAAAAATTACTTTGACAGAACTGAAACGAACGGAGGTGTGACCGTGTTTGGAGTCATCTGCTTCTGTTGAGTATTAGGATATATTTTGTTATTACAGATGTAGTTTGGCACAGTTAAAAGGCGTATGATTCAGCCAGAGCTTGTAGAATTATCCACATTTAGAGTCGCCGCATCTGGCTACGGGCAAGTGTGGTATTGAACAAGTGTTTTATTGATCGTAGTACGATATGGAGTTATCATTCGTTTTATATTCCTCAACAAAGGTGGTGGACTAACTAAAACAAGGAGAGTGATGAAAAATTTCTTTGTAATACTGAAATAGTTCAAAGTTAAAATTCGTAATATTAATCTTTGCCATTAATTTTCTCCACATGTAATGGCAGAGAATCCGTGTTTATTTTATTTTATTTATTTTTTGTTAAGATCGCAATTCCTCAAAACAGTACTGTTGCATTTTAGTAATTGAGTTATCAGTTATTTTACAGGGAATCAAAAGCATTAGCTTCTAACTTACGGAGTGGACTTATAGGTATGTTTTTGCTGAGCTTGAAGAGGGCGAGGTTGATGAAGTAGGTGCACAGAGTAATGCAAACCCTCAATATTTCAGAGGATATAACTCATGAAAATTATTAGCAAATATATTTTTCTGTTGCCTGAAAGGTGTTGTTTGTACTTGACTACAATGTTCAGTTATTACCATCAGATGTCATTTGTCCAGGGGACATAGATTAATTACATGAGGTATTTTTTTGGTAAATTTGGACTCCGCTCCTCTTGGCGAAATTTGGTAAGATGAGGTGGGACCCTCCCCACCCCTCTCCCCTCACGTGAGATTTAAATTATACTTTTAATTTTTAAGTATTTTTATTTATTTATTCATGTATTTTGCGTCATGCCACTAAATACCTAAGCGTTAATACTGATTTGTTTCCCCTGTGAAATAAGAGGAGAAAAATGAAATAAAAAGTTGACGTAAGATTTTTATTGACCCCCCTTTTTTTAAAATGTGATTTGGTATTTTACCTCACATAATTGATCGACGTTCCCTCATACGGGTAAAACAGTTCAGTCAGAAGATCGAAGGGACACGTCACTTAGACACTATTCAGCGATCACGTTTAGTGTAAACTACAGCGGCATGAGTTTCTATCCCCCATTTGTGTTTTCTTAGAAGTGACCGCGAAAAGAGACAGAACTACCATACATTCTTCGGATTTAAAAGGAGTACATGTCTGCCAAAAAGGAGTCCCTGCGGCGAAGGTAGCCGTATTTCGTACCTTATTTATTTTGATGACGTCTAGCGCATTATGCGTTATACCATAAAAATACGCGGAGGCTATAAATTTATGTTTTCTTTGGTGGTGAAAGCCAAAGAGCGGAGCGCCGTCTATTAGTTTTCCCCTCGTAGCGGCGGACAGGCGGAACGGCGGTTGCGATCTTCAGATCCGCGGCTCAGCCCGCCCGTAAAAATAACACGCTGCAGCTCTGCTGGGAGCCACCCTTTTCGAGGGCAGCCGAACAGAAGAGAGAAATACCCGCTTAATAGACTCGCCGGGTAGGTCGCTTTGTGCGCGCGGGGTCCGAGCCGGCCTCCACAATAGCGCACGGCAGTCCATAACCAGCGACGCCGCTCACTTTACAAAATTAGCTCCGCCATTGAGCCGTCTGGAGCGGCTTTGTCGGCGCGCGGTCTCCCTGATTCCCGGAAAATGACTTTGCCGCGCGGTCAAGACGCCTGGCACGGGCCGGGATCTCAGCTGCGCTATTCCTAGCACTCACAAGACCCCCGTGTTCTCAGAAGCCAGTTACAGCGTGAAATCTGGTACACTCCACGTTAAGTATGTTCTTTGAAGAATAAACTTCTCACTCGCTCGTCAAAAGACTTTGCCCTTTCATAAATAAGCCTGTGCCGTACCCTGTCTCCGGACGTAGATCGTGTCGCATAAAATACTTCTGGTTGTTATTTATTTAAATAAATATAATTTGTAGACTGAATTTTTGTTATAATTTTGGTCAATTTATTTCTTTCGTTTGATCGCTTAAAAGTTCTCTCATACCAACAACGACCGTGCTTGTGACAATCTTGATATCCAAAGATTCGCAGGTTCATTTCTACTCAAGATTTAATCCATTAGTTTTTTTCGCTAGTATGATGTTCAAAATTTCTCATTATACAACTCTTATTATTTCCAAACTCAATGTGATGCTAGGTCAATCTTGTCTTAGTCGTTCGCTCTACTCAACAATTCTCTCACAACTAACTTCTTCTTTTTTCAGAGATCCTATCTTTTCAAATATCTCGGAGCAAACAATATTTATTAGACTTACTATTCTTTTTTTATAAATTGTTTAAACTTTGAATTTACCATTATTATGAACTACTGTGTTACAACCGTTATTAAGAAAGATGTAACAAGGCGGGTACGTTAAAAGAAGGGGAAACCAGGTAGTAGCCCATCTTCCGAAAGGCAAAAGTAGGTCATCCAAGTCTGAGATCTCTATACGATTCAACAATCAACAACATCGTATGCCATCAATGTACGCACTGATCGAAAGGTCCACGGCTCGAATCTCTTTCTCGGCGGGGATTTTCATATGCTCTTAACCCGAGCTTCACCACTACCATAGCTTCGTGTGTATTATGAAGTACTTCAGAACGCTTCCGTCGTTTGCATTCCACGTTAAACTGTAGGTCCCCTGTACCAGACAAGATTGCCGGGTTAGGTAAAGGCGGCTACGACAGGGGGAATGCGCAGTCAATAAAAACCCTGTCATCAGTTCAATACAATTAATGTACACATCATGCCCAGATATTTAATATTTAACGGAAAGTCCTGTATGTAATTTGGAGATAAGGGGTACCCTACTGTTCAAGTTTTGTGTTGTTGCTTTTTCTTCTGGCTTTATGCATAGTCGACTTCATTAGATGCGGAAAAGGAACGAGGCAAGGAACGGGACTGAATTCGACCAAGGCATTTTCTTGTAACCATTCCTGGGGAAACGATGAAAACCCAAATCACGTTGGCTGGAATGCGTGGCCGAAGCTTTACCGCTCACCCACCACGCGAGGTGTTGCCTAAAAGATGCACAAAATCTCTTCCAGAGCAGGGACTCGAACCAGATAAAGCAATGAATCCCAAAGTTTCCGATATTGACTCCCAAACGGGACACGTCTTCGAAAAAGAAATTTGGGAACCCACGAGATGTAAATGGGGTACCACCCACGGTCATCATCGATTTAGGCATTTCGTAATTTCAACTTTTTATTACACTCAGAGCTCTTTATTCCCATTTTCTGTGTTGGTGACTCAGAATATCATTATTTGCAGACCAGAAACTCACGATCTAGGTTTATTTTTTTTTAAATGCATAAAAACTAAGATTCCTTCATAGTTTACCTTAAATCTTTTAAAAAATATCATTCTGTCTGGAGATATGTTTTGAGAAAAGAGGATTCGGAAAACATAAAGCACTTCATTTTGATTTTCCTTTAAATAAATTACAGCCTTTCCGTTTTTTCATCAGTTTATTTGGAGCTATGCCCGGTACGAATACCAAAGCTATGGGGAAACTTCTACTCTCATAAAAATTGAAGCACCGACGTAGAATTATCCAAAAGGACTGAAGTTGTTCACAGCAGCATCTCTGATATTATTGCAACTGATTTTGGTTTCACACAATAGACGTGTAGAATTACCACAAGGGGATGTTACAATCGTGGTAAAATGAATGGGATGCAGTTTCAGATTAAGCATCAATTTATAAATTTGTAGGTAACACAGCTCGCAGAGAGTGAGAAAAGGGAGATCGTGGACTTTGGAAGGGAGGGTGTTCGTTTCATCAAATCTACCGTCACCTGGACGATTCTGACCTGGCTGTGTGATGTAGACTGGAAAAATAGAACTATGAACGAACACATCATCAGTGGGAAGGCTCCAGTTGCTCAACAAAGACCACCAAACTGGAGGATCCTAACATCGTTCGACTGGTACAAACACAATCAACTGTGTCTCCGTCTATGGTCCAGTATCGTGCAGCTCCATTACCAGATGACGCTAGTTCCAGACGCACTATTGCAAGGCGATCTACGAGAGAAGATCTGTATTCTCGGCGTTCCTTAAACTGTCCTCCACTGGAGCCTCAACGTGGGTGACGTAGTGTGCAGTTTTGTCTTGAGCGGAAGTCATGGATTGCTGTATAATGGCGATGCAATTCCTTTAATTCTGGAATTGTCTTTTTTTCTGGATTCGGAATGAATCCGTACTCGGAATCGGAGTGGAAATGAACAAACAGAAGTGTGGACTTCCGAGCTGAGCGACATGTTGTGGGGAGCAATTGTATGCGCCTTGATCACCTCTGGCAATCGTCATGTGACTATAGACGGAAGCGCTATTCGTCCAAGAGATTCTACAGTCTTACGTGGTCCCTTAATAACGCCCCTACACGAAACCACTTTCCAACAGACTAATGCCGATTCACTAACAGCACGGATTTGTAAGGACTGCCTTCGCACTGTTAACACGTTGCACTAGCCCAGCAGTCTCCAGACATGTCGGCTATAGCTCCAACTATGGCACAATCTTCCACAATATCATCCAGTTGTATCACCTCGTGTATCTACGCTAGATTATGTGTAACAGAGAAATAACAGTATTTGTACAGAGCCTGGTAAGTGTGCGATAACGCTCGGGCCGGCCATCCAGATTTCGGTTTTCCAAGGTTTGCCGAAATTGTTCAAGCTTAACACCAGTATGGTTCCTTCAAAAGAAATTGGCCGAATTTCTTCGAGTTCCTTGCCTCTCCTCTTCCTCCGGCTCTAATCACCTTGACGTTGATGAGCCGTAAAGCTTGAAGCAAGAAAAAGTTACTCGAAAACTGGATGAACAAATTACTCATTTGCTTCGATCTTTGTCTATTATCTCTGCCAAGTTTAAATCAATTTCAACATTTTATTGGTACACTAATTCTTATTGTAATGAGTTTAGTATGCATCCTTAACATTTCCTCCACCTCTCCCAGCGTTTTTGTAACTGAAGTTAGGATTTCAAGTGAAGGTGAAGCTGTCGTTATTCGTTTGAGATTAAATGGATGGAATAAGCAATCACAGAGGAGTAAAACTCGGAGAGTGTGCTCCGGAACACTTGTTCCTGTACCAGCATTATACTCTGCTGTCAGATCTGCCATAGGTCGCCACCTATCCACCTTTACAGAGCGGGAAAGCCTCCGACCGCCACGTTCTGTGATGAGGCGTGGACATTCACCACCTTGTCATCAAGTCTTGGTTTCACCGTCCTGCAACCACTCTGCATAGATGCTCACTACAGTAGCACGCGAACAGTAGACCAGCCTCGCCGTTTCCGAGATGCTATTCCCAGGAGCCGCCCCCACAAACCACAGGCCCGTAATATAAGGGAACTGCGTGACCTGTGCGTAGACATCTGGTACCATACAACTCCAGAAACCTAACACGGACTTTCCGAATTCATACCACGCTGAATCGCTGCTGTATTGCGCTCCAAATATGGACCAACAAATAATAAGCAGGTGGTCATAATGTTTTGGTTGATCAGTGTACATTTAATTTTTTTTTAGTACTTCCCTTCCATGGTATCAATATATATAAAGATGAATGTGTGTTTGTCTGTCTGTTTGTTTGTTTGTTCTTCATACAAATTCACAGTTTTCTCGGTGAAACTTTGCACACTTATCCTTTGAAACAAGGAGGAAAATACTGTCTATATTTGGTTGAAAAATTATCTGTATAAATAATGTATGTTGTCTTATAATTTTACAAAATTACTGAACGGCGATAGATAGACGCGTTGGATGTGGAGGTCTCTGTACTGTTTTTCCATATAGCGGTCAGGTAGCTCAGGGGTTAAAGCGCTTGCGTACTGATGTTTGGGTCGTGGTCTCCGGTTCAAATTTCCGTGGATGCTAAGATTTTTAAAAATTGATTTTGACCGTATGAGTCACGCCTGGGCCGTCGGTTATTCGGATTGAATGTTAAACTGTATATATTACAAAGTTAGGTGTGCAATGCGAGGCAAATCGTAGGTACTCTTGCAATGTTGTAGGTGTACACTTTTTTACGTTATATTGATCCCTCAGGGGTGATTCGCAGTCAGTGTGTGTGTGATCTGCAGTAATAATACTATAAATGCGGAAGTAAGTCTTTGTATTTTGTTTCGTTTTTACGACTAAATGCCTATACCGATATTGACGTAATTTGACAAGAAAATCTGTAGGGAGGGCACAGGACATTTTTTTCGGTATGATTAACAGTTGTAGTCACGAAATTTTGAGAACTTATAGAATGGTGACAGAGAGACGGATGTGTGTATTAGTTTGTAATGTTACGTCGTTTGTTCAAGCTATGCTTCTTGCGCGTTTTGTTAGTGTGTAATTAGTTAATAAATTTCGTTTAGAGAAAAACGTATTATTTAGCATGGATGTCGATCTTCTTTGTCCTATTACTTTGTGTCTGCTTAAATGTTTCTGGCATCAGTTTACTTTGCCTTCTTTTTGACATGCCTTGAGGGTGTAAACTGGCCTAAGTTCTAGCTCTAGCAGAGCACGAGAAGCTAAATTTATTAGAACCCAAGAATCAGATGCTCATGCTAAAGAAAGAAGATAAGACCAAGCTGAAATAAAGTTGTCCATAGTTAACATCCCCCCTCCCCCCCCCCCCCCACATCTCCTCACCTCCGTTTGTTTTTCTGTTTTTAAATGTATTGGAAATTAAGTCTGTTCAAGAGGCAGATTCGATGGTAGAATGATAGAGTGATGGCTTTCCGGTCATATTATGCTGACTCGGTGTTGTTTGAGAACAATCCTTCACTATCAACAACTTTCTATATTCAGTTCTGGCAAGAAATTCTTAATCCACGCGTACGAAGTCGCGCGTATCAGCTAGTTTCTTATAAATTATTAGCTTATATGAAATTACCAAATTAAATATGAAGCTTGCAATGCATCTTACCACAGTTTTCGCTTAATTTCCTAGCCTTATATTCAGTTTCTCGGTATATGATGTAAAGAAAATACAGCTGCGCAAAACTGCTGTTTCCATGGTTCAGAATGCAGTAATTAGGTCGAAATGGGTAATTTCCTTTGAGCGGAATAACTGTAACAGTTATCGCAGTAATAGCAACTTTTAGTCGTAACCCGTTCCCTTGTAGGAGCTTACCATGACCGTGCAACCATATTTGTTTTCTGTTTTACTATTTTTTAATCGCGCCTATTTATTTTATTCATCACGAAATTCGGCTCTGGCACATGCTAAAAAAGCAGAAAAGACAACCATGAATTTGATAATAAAATAACGTGTCAGTTTATCTTCGTTGCTTAGCATTAGTGCTAAATAGTTTTGCAAACTGGCGCTCTTGCATTTCAAATGACTTGATACTAGAACTATGAAAACCTTTGATTCGCTTTAAGTCTGATAAGGTGACTTCGAGAGGGCCGAAACACCGATTTGTGGCTGGGTCAGAGCCAATTTAATTTCTACTTTATGTCTAAAGTAATTAATTCTTTAGCGGTTCTGTTCGCTAGAAAAACAAATACCTCTTTAACGCCCAAAATATCATCAAAGTGGTGAGTGTGTCTGTAGTTATGTTGTGCCACTATCGGAGGGAATGTGTAGTTCGATGCTCTGCGCTTCCTGGATTTCTCTCTATTTTTTTAATAAATATTTTTGGCCAATTTACTTTATTATGCGATTGAAAAGTTTTCCAGTTATAATTTTCCATTCGTTGAAAACTACTTTACTCTCTAAACAATTTTACAGTAAATATACTTACGGTCGTAGCCTTAGTAAAAAGAGAGAGAGAGAGAGAGAGAGAGAGTAGGTCTTTGGTGCCATCAAAGCTATTAAAGAGTTTATTGTTATACGGGTTCATTTTTTTTTTAATGAAACTTACATCAATCATATAAAGTATCTAACACATTACTTTATAGTTAATTGTGACTTTCGAAGGTGCTCATCATCAGAAAACTACTTAATCATCTCCCTTCCCAGACCTGTTACGGTCTACCACCAAATCTTAAAAATATTTAAGGCAGAATTCTGTCCTGCACAGTGCACATTTTATGAATGAAGTTTCTTTACATGAACATTTAAGAAAATAAAGATCGAGAAACAGATGACCTTGAATTTCAGTACCACCGCTCCATTTTCGATTAATTGTAAAAGAAAACAATTATATTGAATTATTAAAAAACTGGTCCACGTGAATGATGGTGAATAGCTGTATAAATTTTTATAGTATCGTTACGTGACACTGTGTGCCGCTATTATACCGGTAGTGAAATTACAATAATGTTAATTTGATGCTAAAAATAAATAACAGAAGTCTGACAGAAAAACATACCCTTTCCAGGAATCAAGATGCATGTTACGTCCCAATGGCTATATTTGAAAATGCACTGCATTATCAGTATGGGCTGTCTCTTAACGGTAAAATTGTAACATTGCTTTTGCATATGTTATAAGTACCAAAAAAATATCAAATTAAATGGATCAACACGGAAAGTTAGTATGTTACCATCCAGCCATGCCAGTTCTCTATTAATAAATGCATCGCTATTTAATTTACGAACTAATTTGAAAGTCTTGATTTTATTCTTGACGGAAACATTTTAGAACGAACTTTACTGCACCCTGATTTGGAGCCTTGAAGTTTCTGCTTCATTTGATCATAATAAGCCAGACTACAATTGGCCGATACGACGCAGCCGTCTAGCTCCGCAGACTGCTCTGCTATGAGTGAGAGGAAAACAGAAACGATATCCCTGTTGGGATATCCTGACTTCATCTCAATTCTGAAAGCAGCGCGGAAACCGGTAGCAATCGCAGAAACTGGAAGCACTCGCAGCTACCATCCAAGCCAGCATTCACGACCAGCTCGACTTGAAGAAATCAGTTGCATCTAAAGAACAGATATATGGCCAACCATCCAAGCCTGCTAACTCCAAGGAGCGCAGCCCGAGGTAGGTGGTTATTCAAGTCTTCCAGGAAGCCAGCATTCTACAGACACTTGATAAAGCAATCTATCGTCAAAGCCATCAGACTCCACTAAGCATCAAAAAGCAGCCATGTAGCCTAGCCCCCTGACACCGACGGAGATCATAGAAGCGCTGTTCTCCCTACCTCATTGAGCACTCTGCTGAGGATGCCAACGTCTCCTTATCCAACGCCACAACTAAGACCAGAAGATCCTCAACTTGCTGACATAAAAGAGGGCCGTGTACTTCCTGTCGGATAATCTGTCAATTTGCGGCAGTCTCCTGATACAGTTACAGCGTAGTGTTGCCTATGTTTTTGTGGCCGGCCCAAGACTGACCGCAGATCATCCTGTTTGCCCTTCGAACCTCGCAACAATTACCAAGCACTGCATGCCCAAGGCATCCGCTACATGCCGCCGATACCACGTCGCAACATAAAGACGGCTGCAGCCTCAACACGGAAGACCACAGAAAGGAGACCACGCAATCCTGTTCAATGCTTCCTGTGCCAGAATTTTCGGTACAATGTAGACGAATTCACCGAAGCATAGAAAGTGTGTTCGATGGGGGGTTGGCCACAAAGCTGCTGACTGCGCCCAGCAACATCTGCTACAACTGCGGGGCAAGGCACGCTGCTTTGTACAGTGGCTGCACTGCACTCCTGGTCACCGCACAACACACGGCTGCCGAAGGACTGGACAGGCAGCTACCAATCAAATAACAATCATCGTCAGACCATGGAGCACACCGCGGCAGCTGTTTACTGCATTGTTGCAATCGTCGCGAAAAAGTACAACGGGGCCTTGACCCACCTGCAATCGTCGGGTTGTTAACTCGGCTCGTCACATTGCTCATCAACCAGAATGTGAATCCGCTACATAATTAACCAACGAGAAGACACACCATACCGCCAGTGAAGATATGACCAGTCGGAACCGATGTAGGAGTAAATGTCCGCTCCACCATACACTGACCAACGTGGTAGTAACTGCCTATGCCTGCTGCTGCGTGAGGAGTCCCTGAATTATATAACGGCCCTCAGAACCATCCCTTTAATGAAACTGTATTTTAAGAATTACGTGTAGCAAGCTGTGAGTTGATTAAATATGGTTTTATATTTTTCTTGTAATTAATTGTGAATTTGTGTAAGTGTACATTGCTTAACCAAATACCTAACAACTGCCTATGGAAAAATGAAGTAAATGTATCATCTCAGAATGCATTCTGGTTCTCGACTTACTCTTGTTAAGTGTTAATCCTCAAAAAATCTAGTTTCTCTTCAAATAGCAGTCATAGTTTTTGTGATATATCAATATATATCTCTCTCTCCGTAATAAGAGGAATTGTACAATGAAAATAAGTTTCAAATTTCCAAAAGAACATGTGTATACTCCTCGAATCGGAACAAAATAACGTAGCTGAATAACTGAGTCATGAACATGCCACTGAAGGGAGAAAAACAGTTGGACCTTGGTGACCAAATTCACGTATCGGGAGGTACAATGGGCCTAGATTCGAACCCTAAGCCGGCCTTACCGACTGTCCTGTATTCAGGAAGTTTCCCGCAATGACTGAGGCGAATGTTGAGACAGTCCTCAGTCTGCGCCTCATTAACTACACATTGTAGAAACTACGAAAGAACTGAGATAGCTGTTAATGTGTATCGGACGACGGCAGAACTGATATTCCCACACATCGCCAGAATTTAAAATTTTCACATTGGAAAGATATTTATACTTTTTACTACTAATAAAGATCTGAACATGGAAACTGCTCTATTTGTATTTTAAATAGTTCAGGAACATTCTTCCTTTTTCAGAAAAAAAGGAAGAATGTCAGATTGACGATTTAAGTCAGCAATAGTTATGTTTCTTTCTTTCTACTTGCATACATGATTTTATTACTGTTATTACTCGACCTGATGATACGAAGAAGAGATTATAAAAATGATACTTTACTCAAACCGCCCAGGCCATCAGTCGACTGGTGTTTCTGTTACTGGGATTTTAGGTCGCACCGCGCAGCTATATCGTGGTCACTAGCACATTACAAGCAATCGAATCGGCAATATTTATAACAGCACATCTGCCACTAGCGCGAAAATATTTGAAGCTGAAGCTCGATGTGTAAAGCAGAATAATTTTATTGATGTACTCCACTAAACTGTATTATATTTCTTGTATTACCTTAGTATATCTTCGCATTTTTAAGATATTAAACCTTAAATGGGACCCAGTAAATAAATGTTACTTTTAGTCATTTAGACCATGAAATCACTATCAGTGTTCTGTGTGGGATATATTTGCCCCTCGCGTGGGATCACCAGCGTTACCGTGATTCTATGGTGACAATATAAAAAGAAACACAGTTGCATCACACATTCTAAAACAATAAAGCAATGCAATTACACTGGCTTTGTTTCCTTAACAGAACAGATCATGTTTTGCAGAAATCACTTGAATCATTATTCACATCTTTACTGATGAGTCCAGAGTAGCTGACAGCAGGAGGAAGCGCTATTGTGTTGCAACAGTGAAACTTAAAACTGTTGGATTTCGTTCCTGTTGATAAATTTCAGAGTATTATATTTGCAGTGCCTGCGTTGGTAAACTGTTGAAAACGATAAAAAATGAATCTAGCGATAAAGTCTCAAGCATATAAAACACGTTAATATCAAATATTGAAAATATATATGCTACAAAAGGTACTGCAGACCAGCTGGTGAACTTGAAGCAAAGAAATGGGCAAACATACGTCAAATTACAAGCTGAAAGTAATTTTTAAAGGGAGTATTGGATTTAAAAATTTATACAACTTGAATATCACCTAATCTATTCTTATGATGAGCATTTTATTGTTGGGCAGTCTGATAACCGAAAATCGTAGTTGTTTGGTATATTCGGCGAATTAATAACAAACCCATATCAGACGGGAAGCTGGGCACATTCAAGGCAATAACACTTTTGTTTATTACTTGGCATTTTTTGTTGACCTGCTAAACGCTTGTGAAAGAAACACACAAAATTTCTGGTACTTTTGTCGTCATTTCTTTCATTATTTTTCTTATCCTTACAGTTAGCATATTATAGTTTAGAGTAAAGTTAAGTTACTTAATGTGCCCCGTCTAGCTAACTAAAAAACTCTTCAGATTGCCTTTTACGACGTGGTGTGCACTGACCGCCTCCTCTTCCACACAGCTTACTATGCAGTAGCCTGAGTGTTTCTAGAGTCGCTGAGATGAGAGGAATAGCTTTCATCATCGCCAGGGTCAAAACGCTATTCTTCAAATCAATTTTCTTCGAATCAGTTTTCTAAAATGATAATCCGGAACGTTAATTTAACATAAAACACTGGCGGAAATATTGAGAGACGGTATTCAGTAAGTACGATATGACTATACAATAATATAGTATTGTTCCATTTTTAAAGAAAACGTATACACTGAAATGGTATATGTATGTTTTATTCGTGCCCGGGTTAAGGTGCCAAATTAATACTGGACATGTGGTGAGAACTAAATATTTAGTCGCAAATATTAATCTCTGGATTAATTAAAAGTCTAAACATTTGAAGAAATGGTATACTATCATCTCACGTCATGTTTAACAGATTTGTGGTAGATTGTAAATGTATAATAAACGGTGCCTGCCAATTTAATTTATTTAATGCTCTATAAATAAAAGATAAATAAAGATGTAGAAGCGAAGGGAGTCGTTTGGAGGAAATCGATGGAGGAAAAACCTTGGAAAGACCGCGAGTCTTGGAAGAAGATGTGTAGGATGACCCGCAAAAGAGGAAACATCTAATGATGATGATGATGTATGAATCACTAATTAGTCACTCGTTTAAAATTGGCGTTGTTGCTTTTGTTTCTATTTTGTTTTTTCCTTCAATATTCTTGGGATCTAGACCGAGAGTTGAGGGTCATCAGTCAACGATCTGGCCTTACATACGGGAGGACGCCGTTTCGAATCCCCGTCCAGGCATTCAGAATTGGGTTTTCCATTATTTCCCCAATTCCGAATTCCGAGATGCTTCCTTCAAAATACCGTGGCCCAATTCCTTTCCGTTCCTTTTCCCCAGTACCATCACGACTCTAACGACCTCGACTTCGACGAGGTGTAAAGCCCTAAGTATAAAAATTTTGGATCTATTATTAATGCCTGTTCTGTCCTTCCTGCCAAGGCGCCATTTTCTTCTCCTACTTCCCCTAATGAGACACTTGACAATCTAAAATATGTTTTAGTTCTCACTAAATCATTTGTATCTTTGAGCTTATTCTTATTCACAAATATCTGAATCCGGTCTCTAAACGTCAGTTTCATAAGACTGTCATAGAAATTACTAGTTATATCATCCAGCCATAACTTTACTCAAGGAGGTATCCTTAACTTGCATCTTTGTAGTTGTTATTTAATGTGTACCCCTGCTTCTTCCTTAATTTCTTTATAAGAATCTATCCAGCTATATTCAACTAACTATTGTAGTAGCTAGGAACCGTATGTCCCCAACGTTTAGATTCTCATTTCAACATCGAACTTGTAATTGTTCTCTCAATTGTTTCGTCACTTTCATTCATCTATCTACTTAGCAATCATCACTCTTAAATTCTATCTCGAAAACTTCTGCTCATAATCATTCATTCTAATGTTTGATTACCAGAGGCAGGGCCGGCGTTAGGACTCTCGGGCCCCGGGTAAGCGATCTTAGACCCTCTACCCCCCCCCCCCCCCGAAGATATTTTAACTTTACACTTTTTTTTGATAAATTCAGAACATTTTAATATAAAAATTTTCAAAATTATTGGTGCAGATTTTAAAATTTGTGTTTGATTCTATTTATTTAGGCACCCAGGCCGGCGGGCCCCCCCTTTGGTGGCCCGGGCCCCGGGTACTTTTGCCCCGCTTAACCCCCCCTAACGCCGGCCCTGACCAGAGGCCTGTAATAGTCTCTTTTAATCAGTATAAATATCCTTCCGCCACCAACTACGTCTCTTAACAAACGTTAGGAAAAATTGTATAGGGCTTCTCTCAGTCAAAACTGGACTTCTGTATCATTGTTTTTAAGTTTGTTTGAGTCATTTTCATTATCTCAGAAAAAAAAAATCTCCTTGAATGGCAAATGATATCATTTTTCTTATGTCTAATGCCCATACAATCAGAATTATTCATTATGACCAGAATTTTCTGATCTCTACGGATGGGTATAGCAGAACGGTACTGTTGGTGACTGCGCTGCTGAAATCAGGAGTATTAAGACGCCAGCGCTGTCTAGCGGTAGTAGCTCCAACTGAGTGTCTTGACGCGACTCACAGTTGCGGTTTAACTGCCATCACTCGGGCAGTGATGAAACTAGCGCAGGATGGCTGCTTTGCTCATAAATGACATTAAAATCCTGAAGATTATTAAAAACTGCTCATCATTCAAGAATATTTTATTAAAATACGAAAGGAAGATTACATCAATTGTCACGTGATACAGGAAAATTTCTTCATTGAGTCGCGTGTCATAAATATTTTCCTTCTATTTTATTTGGTGTTGCACTGTAGATTGTCGATAGCAGCTTATAAAGGAACTTAGCAAGCAATAAAGAAACATATACAAATGGGACAGGTCATATTTAATTGTTATGAAAGTTCAGCTCATGTTGTTTTTGTTATTTTAGTACATTACTTCGAAGCAAACGAATAACTTTATTAACTGCAATCGAGTTATGCCCCAGGGGCAATTTCCCCATACGCCAGCTTACTCATTATGCCCAGGATTACTTGAAAGAAATAGATAATTTATGGCCATTAACCTCTCTTCCCTTTCTTTGAATGATATTCACCCAGACCTCATCACCAATCTCATACCTTTTAAGTTACATATCCACAATACTCTTTCAACGTTTCCTGTATTGAAATGATTGCCAACCAGTTTTCTTCATTATAGCAGTTACTACCTGTGTTCTAAGTTGATCTCCTTTTAATCTCTTCAAATATCTCACAATAATGAAATGAGGGTTACCTTTTTGTTTGTATTACTGTTCCTCTATTTCCCCGGTTCATCTGTAATACCTAGAAGACATCGAAACCTGTCCCAAAAACCTTCCCAAAGTCAATATATCAGGTAGAATTTTGTATCAAATGAGATTCAAAGATTTTTTTAAATTATATTTCTACAACTTGAAATTTTCTTTCCACAGTTTAAACACACAAAGCCTTCATGTGTGTACTTAATGAAGTGACTATTTTCCCATTTACAAAACTGAACAAGATTTCCTCCCTAGATCTTCCTTTAACTTCAAACTTACCTTATTTCACAATCTGAAGGTTGGCTGGATCCTCACAAAGTAGGCGTATTAACTAAGTATGCCGCATATAGGAGGGCCACTTTCATTTCTCTGAGACTTACAGATTAACGTGGAAAATGAACCACAGAATCGCTAGATTTAACTAAAGCTGTACATAATCCTGTCTCGTTGTAAGTCTGCTATACAGAGTTATTTCATCTAAAAAACCTTACTTTTGAATGTAAACCAACAGCACAATCAGTAATAACTTGGTTTTTAGGAAAATTAATAGATTCATACGTAAATTCGTCAACGCAAATTGTAGGAACCACAATTACAGTAGCATCAACAATATCACAGTTAATACACGACATACAGACATCAGGTCAGTCACAGAGTTACAATTATCTCCTCCGAATTAAATTTAATTCCTGCAGATTGCATGTAATATGCTTAATCATCTAATTACACATTTCTTATTATTTTTAATAATTAACTTATACACTTTTACTGTTACATTTCTCCACCTATCTACTTTTGCCATTTATGAACGTCAACCTTAAATTCCTTCAGCGATTTTTGGTTAAAATGGTCATCAATTCCCTTGGTAATTTATTTCAATCCATAACACCCTTACCCACAAAAGAAATTTTTCCCACTCCCATATACATGACACTGAGTGCCAGATTGTGCCAATGGTTATCTTTTCCTTGTAATGCACTATTCCTAATTCTCTGATCAATATCTTCCAGCTCCATCGCGAACATATGCCTTGTACACTTCCAGCACTCTCTTCATCTTCACCCTACCAGTCCAGCTCCACTATCATATAAGTTACTATATGGGACCTGTGGTAGTTTCCAAAAAAAACACACACACACAACCAACAAACAACTCTGTATGCTCTACTTAAAATGTTTGCCAAACTACAACACCATTTTCAAGCAAATTTTTGTAACTCAGTTCCCTCACTTATCTGGTACATCTCATCACCCTCTCCAATAAATGAAGGGATTTTGTAAGTTTTCTGTACCACTTGCCTATTGTGTCTTGCCCAGTCGAGTGTATTATCAAATATTATGTTCAGATATTTACACTCCAAACCTTAAAGAAACAATTCTGTTCCCATCCTATAACCAACATTTAGTTTTTTATCTGTGTACCTAATAAGCTGACTCGGTGCTACTACAGTTCTTTTCCAGTCATCTGGTAAGAAGCAAACCTCTAGATTCATCGCAAATAATAACTCTAGATAAGGTACAATAATCTTACCACACAATTTTTATACATCGGTTGTAATATCGTCTGAACCGGTCCTCTTGCGCTTTTTTCACTCCTTGGTTCCTTCATAATTTTCTGAGGATCTATTTCAGGTTTTGTGGCTACCTCATTTCTGTTTACACTGAGAAACTTCTCTGATTTATTTCCCGCATCCCAGGATGATAGTAGCCTTTAAACCAGTCACTTAATATTTATATCATTTCAAAAGCGCCAGTTACTTCTTCTCCACGCTTATCTATAATTATTCAACACCCTCACTTCCTCACAGTTATCTAATATAGCCATAATTTTTTTTATTTTAGATGGAGTGTGTCAATCACTTTAAGAAACAAGGATTTCTTTACCAGCGAATGACATCAAAATAATTATTTCTTTCAACGCTCCTAAGAAGGTTACCTGTTAGGTAAGTGCAAAATAAAATCGCCTACCCATCATCCAGGAAAAACTTTTTCTTTCGTCAAGAATTATCTACTTAGTTACAAAGTAATTATTGCTGTGCAAAGAACATTTTGTGTGTTACGCTTTAACGCATATTTTCTTTATGAGGAATACTCAATCATGAGTTTATTTTTTTGTTTGGGACAGGATGGTTGATTTCGAGTATAAATAATTATTTCCACATCTCAGAATGTTTTATTCGTTCAGTCTCCTCTGTCTACTTGTTGGCCCTGGCCCTGGTGGCGGTCAGCACGTCTTGCAAGATGGAGACGACGCTGTCCGTGGTTTCCTCGCAGGTGGGGATAATCTGATCCCTCGGCAGCTCGAAGCCGTATTTCCCCTTGTCACGAAGCTCCCACGCGAAGGCGTATTTCAAGTGCAGGCTGCCCATAGCCCAGTCAATGCTGCTTCCAGAGGCGGCATCTCATAACAAAAATATCAATGATTAGGGTGATATTGGCTACCTTTTTACAAGATTTATTCTATCAGAGGTGAAAGGGACACAATTAGGAAAATCTGCAATTCGATTGCAACAATATTCATCACAAGTTACATGTGCCACCTCTAGACTACTTCGAATTAAACATGAAAATGTAACAAAATATAATGTCTCAACGTACAGTTATTTCCACATTCCACTCAAAAACACAAGCAGAAAAAAGTAATTATCTCTCGCTCTAACACAGAAGTCGAATTAAGACCATTGTATTTTTAAACCGATATGAAATTTTGTCAGCTACTTCAGTAGTCCTACAATCAATTTATTCAATTGTTTTCTTTTAATTTATTTCGAGAATATCTTATTTGTACAATTAAACAAGTAATGAATGAAACTTTTATAACGTAAATGACTATATGTTGCTATCTGGTAAGAACGTGTAAGAAATCACATAAGTTAAAGGCGAATAGTGAAGGGCTATCACACGTGGAGGTATTTGGCCCAACGTTCTCACTCATTTATCAAATACACACCATACATGCGAAGACAACAGAACTGAGAAATCTCTTATCTACAATAATATTACAAATGCAAATGAGTTTCTTTAAGTAACGTTTCACGACTAAACTTTTAATCGCACAATGGCTATATATCATAGCAGAAAACCCAAAAATCTTTTTTCAAAACCCAGGGCTTTGTAAATAATTATCTCTCGCTCTAACACAGAAGTCGAATTAAGACCATTGTATTTTTAAACCGATATGAAATATTGTCAGCTACTTCAGTAGTCCTACAATCAATTTATTCAATTGTTTTCTTTTAATTTATTTCGAGAATATCTTATTTGTACAATTAAACAAGTAATGAATGAAACTTTTATAACGTAAATGACTATATGTTGCTATCTGGTAAGAACGTGTAAAAAATCACATAAGTTAAAGGCGAATAGTGAAGGGCTATCACACGTGGAGGTATTTGGCCCAACGTTCTCACTCATTTATCAAATACACACCATACATGCGACAACAGAACTGAGAAATCTCTTATCTACAATAATATTACAAATGCAAATGAGTTTCTTTAAGTAACGTTTCACGACTAAACTTTTAATCGCACAATGGCTATATATCATAGCAGAAAACCCAAAAATCTTTTTCAAAACCCAAGGTTTTGTAAAAAAAAAAAAAAAAAAAAAAAAAAAATCAAATCAAATCAAATTATCACGACCTTTTTATATTTTATAACAAACACCGTAGTTGAACAGTTTTCTGTGAAAAACGAAAAGTATTAGTTGGAGGCGGAGAAATGGGGGACTCCCCTCGCTTTGTTTTCACAGCTGACTAGGACTGTTGATATTTTAAAAAATTTCGGATTTTCGATATATCGATATTTTAAAAAGTGTCAATATCGGCTGTCGATATATCGGAAAAAAGTATCGATGTATCGATACTTTCATAAATACAATTTCATACAGTCAAATCTTGCAAAAATAAGGCTGACCACTGATGAATAGACGTGTGATTTTGTTCTTAATCAGGTTTTCACTTTCGAATGGTTATGCTGGTGATGATGATTGTTGATTTTTTTTTAATTGACCATTATGAGTCTCATAAGTTTTATAAAAATTAATAAAGTTTATAAAACTCGAAAGAGGTTCGAGGCAAATCTTATTTTGTGTATTTTTAAGATTGATAAGATTGAGGTATTTATTTAGGTAAAAGTTTAGCTATCATGCATTATGGCCAAGTTACATAATTTTTTTCATAAGTTTTTTTGTGGTATTTGATTTAGTTTTGTATGTTGATAGCTTATTCCAAGTTTTTTATTTTTCTTGTTCTAGAATTAGCAACTCTTTGTTATTTACACTTCCCACTATTCCTGCTAACACACTAATTTCAAGTTGGACAATCCACACGCTCATTTCAAACAATGGGCTCGCGTTCTATTCGTACTGGGCGAGCGATGCCTTGCCTACACTGTTGTCATCATCTGAGTAGACTTGGTACTTTCAAATTAATTATAGGAATGTAATAAGGTTTACTTGAGCTTTCTGATCTTTATGCGTAATACAAATTTGAGGGACATAGTGTCATTCAGAACAAACGAAAGATGATAACTTATTTTAAAAAATATCGAAGCCGATATCCAGATTTCAGTATCGATATATCGTCCTAAAAATATCATTCATAAATATTGATATTTTCAAAATACGTTGATTTCTTACTTTATCTATCACTTAATTTTCAGCATCCTTCTATAGCACCACATTTCAAATGCTTCAATTTTCCTTCTAAAGTCCATGCTTCGCTACAATAAAGTGCTGTGCTCTAAATATAGAGTTTTAAAAAGTTGTTTCTTATTCCTAGACCAATATTTGAAACTAAAAGAATTCTTTTTTTCATGAAGGCTCTTTTTGCTAGTGCTATTCTGCTTTTAACATCATCCCTGCTTCGGCCATCAGTCGTAATATTACTTCACAAGTAGCAGAAATCCTGTACTTCTCCCATTGCATCTGACCCTATTTTTATATTTAATCTACTAGTAATGTTATCATTTCTGCTATATTTCATAACTTTTGTGTATCTTTGGTTTATATGTCGTTCAAAATCTTCCTCTAGTATTTTGTTTATGCCATTCAGTATACTCTCAATATCCTCACCGTGTTCTAGTAGCAGGGCAGTGTCATCAGCAAATCGTAGCATACTGATTTTTCCTCCTTGAACACTTATGCGACACTCAATTTAAAAATAATATATTTCATTTATTGCTTCCTCTAAATGCAAGTTGAATATTAATGGGGATAGAGTACAATCTTATTTCATCCCCATTTTAACTGACACATGTCTTTCATGATTCTCTAGTTTTATTACATCAACTTGATTCTTATATAGACTATTTTCTTCTATATTTTAACACTGAATTCCTTTAGTATCTTGAACACCTTGTCCCACCTAACATTATCAAAAACTTTTTCTAAATCAACAAACGCGATAGAAGTATATTTGTGTTTATTGATCCGAAAGCTACTGATAGGTGGCAGCGATTCCAAGCAGGCTAGTCCTCTGATGAAAGCCTTAGTATGATCGCTGAATCGCCAGGTTTGAAAATATTGACGCACTGCTCCCCGGGCAACCAAGATAACATTGACCACAACCGCCGAATTCTACCAATCTCTAAACGAAAAGAAGTTCGATAAGTATTGTTGCTCATTCAAAAGGAAAGACTTTGAGGTTTCAATAAATCTTGTGAATACTTTGAATTCTGAATGTGTTATTCGGTAATGCTGAGTTTACCCTTGAACATTATTTCACAAATCCCTTCCCGTACCTGGCAGTAGTAACAATTTATGAATCTAAAGTGGCGATCGGAAATATTTCATGTGCAGCGTAGAAAGAATTTAAAAAAAGAAAATAAATAAAAAATCTTACAACTCACAATACAGCGCAAAGGATAAAGTTGGTACTTACAGATGGCGTTGACGATGCTTCCCACCTTGTACTCTGTGCCGTAGCGCTGGCGAAGTACTTCAGCTGCTTTCGTCGCCATTTTTAACTAAAAATGAGATAAAACACACAGTTAGCTGATTTTTCCATTATGGTAGACTCTAATAAAAGAAATAAGTTGTCACAAAAGTTACAGAATTTAGTTTAATTGGAATGAAAAGCATGCACAATCAGTTTTCCCATTTCTTGTTTATTTATTGTTTAACTTAAATTCTTCGCGGATAATTTCTTCAATCGTCTAATTTTATCTTTTGGGATTTTTAGTTTTAAATTATTTCAGTTTTTCTGTTACATTAATTATTAGTTTTGTTGGTAAAATATGCCAGTCCCTGACTCCCTTTCCCATAAAACAAAATTTTCCACTCCCTTATGCCTGAAATGTAGTGCCAGCATGTGGTCATCACGAATATATGACACGTACCCTCCATTTACTCTCTACTCCATCTTCCTGTCTTTCAGCTCCTTTATTACATCAGTTACTGATTGTGTCCTGCGTCTAAGTCCACAGACAATTCTAGCTGCCCTCCTTTGCACTCTCTACAACTCTTGTAATTCATACCTAAAATGTTAGTCTCATACATTTTCTGGTAATGGTATGACCAAACTTCCAACAAATGTTAGATTTTTAAACCTTATCATCCGAATTCACACCAGTTACTTAATATTATGCAGAATTATTCACGTCTCCAGCACGTAATACAGTTCCCAGTAGATTATAATCTAAGAAGTGCTGAAATTTGAGATATTTTGAATACCACATATCAATTTGGAATCAATTATCTCACTGCAGTTTGTACGTCATACCCATTTGGACAAATACAATCAACTCCATGTTTAGTTAAATTTTAGGGCATGATTTAAATAAAAGTTATAAAATTTTTCTGTAACGCTTTGAACAAAACGTGCAAGCAGCGAAGCAATACCCCACTACGATCCGGATAGCATTGTTGTTTTCGGCATTGGCTGACACTTCAACAGTATAAATTAATGATCAACCAAGTAAGAAGACCAGCTCAATGTCATGTTCAACATCATCCGCGGCTTCTAAGAAGACATTGAGTCGTCTGTTGACTACCTCCGTGCGGTCGGCATCGCCAGGGGCTGGGTGGAAATTCCTTTCAAACACATCCGCCAAGGCATTGGCCTTGTCTTCAGAACGGTACAGAAGTCCTCGATCGCTTTGCAGGGGTGGAAGTCTGTTGCGTTTCTTGGTAAGCCTGTAGGTCCGTGTCCATAGCATGCCATCGTGACGCCGTAATATAGATAATCGGGCATTCCATTCTTGGTTTCGATAATCGTTCAGTGAGGCCTTCAATTCCTTCTGGAGGCGGTTTAACAGTTTTCTGGTTGCTGGATTCCTATTGACTCGGTTTTTATGCCGGATCGCTGCTAGCAGGTGAGAAGGGAGCTTTGTCGGCGAGTCCTTGGGGCCATAGTATTGGTTATGGCATTCATTACTGCACTTTCAAATACTTCAAGGACTGTGTCTGGGTTATCGTCTGCGGAAGTGTCTTCAAGAGCATCCGCTATAATTTCCAGGTATCTCCTCCAGTCTGTAGCTTCGGAGTCTTATTTAGGTATTTCATCCAGCTGTAGAGTACCTGCTCCTACCTCGAAGATGACCGGGAGGTGTTCTGAGGACAGAGTGTGGAGACGGCAATGAATCCAGTAATATTCTTGGAAACGAAGACGTCAAGGATATCCGGTCGAGCAGCATGGTATGGGTAGTGTGTGGGCTCATCAGGGGCCTACACACACATGTTGTGTCTGTTTACAACTCTTCTTAGAATATTTCCCGCTGGTTAGGTCTGTTACAATGCCACACAGCATGCTTCGCATTTAGGTCTCCACCTATAAGAAGTTTACCTCTTATAGAAGCTAGCTCGGATACTTCTGCCTCTGGAAACTGTCATCGGGGGGGATCGACAGGCAGAGATGATTGTTATGGCCCCTCGCGCTATGCTTGCTTCTATGGTGACAGCCTCGGTGTGTTGAAGGTATGGAAGTGGGGTTTCGAGGTGAGGAATGCTTCTTTTCACATAGATGGCGACACCACCACCAGCAGTGGGTCGATCCGTACTTAAGCATTCATAGCTTGCGACCTATGTTCGAAGATCAGGTTTCAGGTGTGTCTCACAGACGAGATATACCTCTATGTTGTATTCAGCGATGAAGTTTCTAAATTCTTGGAGTTGGGTGTATAAACCATTTTCGTTCCATACACAGATGGAGAGGCTGCTTGCAGGGGTCTTCTATTCATGATTGTAAGGATTGGTGGTGGTAGCTGTCATCACTGATGCCTGGATATCCGCAGACAGACGATTCATCCTGTCGATGAGATGTAATAGAGTATCGAAGACTTTTTCTATAATGCTGAAAAGTCTTTCTACTCCGACACTCTGGGCTGGAGCGGAGGTTCTGAGCAGTCCGTTGCGACAGCGAGTGCGTTGTCTGGTAGCAGCAGCAGCAGGAAGCCGAGCTGGCTCTGGATTTTCTGCCGGTGAAGAGGCTTCAGTGGTCTGATCTATAGTCTCTGAAGTCTTGGTTGTTGCCGTGTTGCGATCAGAATCGGATAACGAGTTTAGACCTGTCTCTGCAGTAGCCGCGTAAGATTGAACGTCCTTCCGCCGGCTGGTGGTCTTTTTATTCATAGGCGCTTGCTGGTATTGTGGTTTCAAGGTGGTCGTTGGTCCGTTTAGACTACGGGGGTTCATTGTCTTCCGTTTTTGATTGATTAGAGTTTGCTCCTCTGTCTTCCGTTTTTGATTGAGAAGAGTTTGCTCCTCTGTATCGATCCCGGGCTTTATTATATGCAATGCAGCCCTTGTAACTAGCAACGTAGTTCCCGTCGCAGTCGCTTCATTTGGCTGCATCGCGAGTCAACTGTAATGAACATTCGTTCGATTCATTTTACACATACACATACAGAGTCCATCCTGCAATGGTTAGCCACATGACCGTACAATTGACACCTGTAACATTGGGGAGGTCCAGGAGATGATCTAAGCTTTTCAGTAGAGACCTTCAGGTGTGATATAGACTCTACCTGAAACACATTTCTATTGGCTGGTAGGTCCGGAGCCACCACCAGGAACAACGGCATGGCAACGTTTGTGCCTGGTTGTTTGAGTTGGGACAGTTTGTATTTCGAACCCTATGTCCTGGAGCTCGTCCTTAAGATCTATTGTGGGGTAGGTGCGGGGGATATCCCTACTTTAATCAGCTTAACTCCCCAGTGGGGAAGGTGAAGTAGGAAGTTTTATTGGCTGCAAGCATGTTTGTCAGATTTATGAAGTCCTCTCTAGTAGTGAATTTGATTTTATTGCCACCAGCTGTTTTGGCAGCGAAGGGACCTTTTACTGCATTGGCCACCCAGTCGCGTAGTTTCTTGTAACTCTCCTCGAACTGGACGACGATAGGCGGGTTGTTGGAGTTCTTCTTTGCCTCCTGTGGTTCAGTTGCCTTCTGTGGTTTGTCTTGCAGGGGCTGGTATTGGTTTGAGGTCTCGACAACTTGTGCCATGTCAGTGGTTGGAGAGGCCTATAAGTGCGATAGGGAACTTTGAATCTGTCTTCGCCGGTTGTTGAGGCTTTTGTGATGAAGTGGTCGCTGTTGCAGCTGAAGCAGCAGATAATACACTGAGGTCAACTGAGTAGAGTAATTTGCCCTGGTGGGGCGCGGGAAAAGAAGTGGCTGCAAATATCGACCGCCGGTTCTTTCTCTGGGAACACGTGATTTTAGGTTCAGTAGACGGTTTCTTATACTGGTTCTCGTCAAAAGAAGTTGCTGCAGGGGTGGATGCACCACGCTTGCAAGAGGCTGGAGTGTAGCAGGCGATGTCCTGGTTGTCATGATCAGTTGAAATGGATTCGTTGTCCGAGTGGCCGGGAATTGGTCATCATCGAGAGTAAAGTTGTTGTCCCCACACAAATTGTCAGCAGCCATAATTTCGCCTGGTTCCGACGTCATTTTAGAGTGCAGGTATGATAGGAGTGTTGCTCTGACACTTAGTTGTCACCGTAGGGTATCCGGATCAGAACAACACTACGCTCACGCTCGGGGTTTCCACTACCGCAGGAGGGGGCCTTGGAGTGGTAATCCCTAACGCAACGGGCTGGGAGGGCAAGTCAGTCCCCAAAGAAGAAGAATGAAACGATCCTCCTAACTTCACTTCGCAAGCGTGACGAAATTCGCATATACAAGAATACAATATCGTAAGGCATACAAGTTTACACGAATACCGTACATTGAGCTCATCACGCCTGAAGAGGTACGCAGCTACTAGGCGATCCTCCAACCAAGAAAGGCCCCGGGAGAAGACAGAATCGGAAACATCTGCCTGCGCAATCTGCCGACGGCAGCTGAGGACTGCCACGCTGCCCTATTCAACAATATTATTCAAACGCAGACGTAACCTGCTCGATGGAAACAACCGGAAAACGTAGCGATCCATAAGGATGGAAAAAATCCATCGGTGCCACAAAGTTATCGACCTATCAGCCTGCTCCCCTCAGTAAGTAAAGTGTTTGATCGTTTGCTGCTGAAACGGTTAAATCGCCACATTTAACAGCAAGGAATATTACCCAACCACCGGATAGGGTTTCGCCGCGGGAATTCGACCACTCAACGACTGATGAGGGTGGTTGAGATTGCCACGCGAGCATTCAGTTTTGAACACTACTGCGGACTGGTACGCCTGGATATTTCCCGAGCCTTCGACTCGGTTTGGCATGCTGGCCATCTGCTTAGACTGCATAAGCAGGGGTTTCCTGGCAAATTAATCTAGCTGATCAAGTCATATCTAGAGGAACGATCATTCAGCGTACGAGTCGACAAATTCACTTCTACCCAACGCGACGTAGAATAATGGCTGGCGTACCCCAGGGATCGGCCCTCGGCCCCTTGCTGTACTGCCTGTACACAGCCAATGTGCCCACCCAAAATAGAGTCAACACAGCAACTTACGCAGATGACACCGCCTATTTCACCAGCAAGGCCATCGTCACTCAGAAAACCGAGGCCTGGGCGAGGCGTTGGAGAATTGAGATCAACCCCGCCAAAACTCAGGCCATCCTATTAACAAGACGGAGAAGTCCACGCCTGCGTCTGCAGCCGGACCCTCAAATAAAATTAAACAACAATCTGATACTATGGTCTAAAACGGCATGATACCTGGGATTTACGCTGGACACAAGGCTAACGTGGAGGGCCCATATAGAAGACCTGCGTAAACGTGACAGCGCCAGGCTACGAGCACTTTACCCTCTAATTAATAAGAACAGTAAGCTACCTACACACACGGGCGTGCGGATCTACTGCTCCCTGATCAGGCCAATGTTCGAATACGCCTGTCCGGTATGGGGGTACGCTGCCAACACACATTTGCATCGTCTACAGACAGTGGAAAACATGGCACTAAAGAGAGCCGTGCATGTAGAAATCAGGTTCCCCACTAATGCTATACATGAAGCTACAGGACTCTAAACTCTACGACAAAGATTCGGAGAACTTGCTGTTAAGTTTCAAAAACTAGTTCAGAACTCACCAAAACCCTTTATCAAAGAGCTGGGGAATTATTTAACTGGGCTAGGACCCTATGTCGGACCTTTGGCTCTCATAATGCACTAAAAGACATGTGGAAACTAGGACAGACAAGAAAGAACGCCGAACCTTAAGACACACCGACAGCTAAGAATGACCCATCTAACAAACTAGGAGGAAATGTCTAACGACAAACCCTCCAAAACCCTCTGCCGGATACTAAGAGGCAGTAAATTGGCGTGGCTGCTGCCGTAAGAAGACCAGCTAAAAGTTGAACTTAACTTATGAGCTTCCACTCAATCACAATGGATTAATTAGCTGCCAATAACCACAACACAATTATTTACAACTCTTATATTCAATAATACAGGGTGTTTCTAAATGAACATTGGGGTCAAAACGCTTTGCAGTATTGATTCCCTAAAACGTTGAATTGTAATTAATACATGAAATGAAAGAACAACTCAGACAGTTCTGTTAATAGGTAACTTTCTTTATTGGCATTTAGCCTTAGGCTAATCTTGCCAGGAACAGAGGGTAGGGATACTAGGTTTCAGTTATTATTTTTCTTTATTATAATGACTTTATATTAGATTTTTGGTTTGAGTTGATGGCTTTTGTGTCTGGATCTGAAAGAGTAGTCATTAGGAATATATTGTCTGTAATTTTGGGAGCTTTTCTTATTAGTTCTTTTCTGGTTTCTTTGTATTCATCACATCTGAGAAAGTAATGATAGATATCTTCTATTGCCTCACAACTGGAACAGTTCGGTGAGTCCACGATTTTCATAATGTACTTTTTATCATTTAATAGTAATTGGTAACTGTGCTCATGTGCACGCAATGTTTCCTCCGTCATCCGCTAGAAAGCGCTAGTAGCAAAAATGGTGACTAGTAAACAAAAAGCTTTTTGTGTTCCGCAGTTTGCAAAGATCGAATCTGTAGTTACTGTGCAACGTGCGTCCCGGATTAAGTTCTGATTTGATCCCCCAAGTGATATTAACATCCGTAGATGGTATCATCAATTTAAAATCCGGCTACCTCTGCACGGGACGATCAAGGGTTAGTGAAGAGTGTGTTCAGCGAGTGACAGTCTTTCACGCGTAGCCCGAAGAAATCAATTTGGAAGGCTAGTCGTGAATTAGCAATTCCGGTGACGACTGTTTGGAAAGTTTTACGGAAAGTCTTACAAGGACATCTTGATCATTTGCAGTTGTTACAGGCTCCAAAGCCTACAGACCATGGTTTAAGTGACAACGTTACACATGAAATGTTATTGCACGAGGATGAAGACTTTCTGGATCATGTTGTTTTCAGTGATTAATCGACAATTCACCTCAGTGGACATGTGAACACTCATAATGTACGCATCTGGTTCTCAGAAAATCCTCACGAGATGGTACAATTGCAACGAGACTCCCCTAAACTGAATGCTTTTTTTTTGCCATATCTCGGCGGAAAGTTTATGGGCCTTTTTTCTTTGGAGACCCAACTGTTACTGGTCCTTTTTTTCCTTGATGCTCTTGTACCCGATCGCTGGATTGGCCGCAAAGGGCAACAAGACAAAGGTTGTTTCGCATGGCGTCAACGCTCTCTCGATTAGAGATGGGTAGGTCCGATCTGACGCCATGTGATTTCTACCTGTGGGGGTTCATAAAGGATCGTGTGTATGTGCCTCCACTACCAGCTGACTACCCGACCTAAGAAACAGGACTGAGGCAGCTGTTACAACAATTACATCACAACCCTAATCAACGTTTGGGAAGAAACAGGCTATTAACTTGATTTGCGCCGTATGTGAGAGGTGCTCACATTGAACACTTGTAGGTATAACTGATTGAGTTGTTTATCAATGCATATATTAATTATAATTTTACGTTTCAAGTAATCAATACAGGTATTAAAAAGCGTTAAAACCCCGATATTCATTAAGAAAAGTCAGTGTGTGAGTGTGAACCACAGTAATATTATTATAAATACGGAAGTAAGTCTCCGTCTTTTTGTTACGTTTTGACGACTAAATGGCTATATCGTTGGATGGAATTTTGTTAGGAAATCTGTATGAAGGGCACAGAATATTTTTTCCAGTATGATTAACAGTTGTAGTCACGAAATTTTGAGACCTTATCGAATAGTGACAGAAATATGTTGGAAATTGATTCTCTTCAAGAGACAGGTTCGACGGTACAATGATATAGTGTTAGCTTACCTGTCTATTATTCCGACTTGATATTGTTTGGGACCAATCCTTCGTTACCAAGAACTTTCTATATTTAATTCTGGCAAAAAAAATTCTTAATTCACGCGTACGAAGTCGCGGGTACGAGCTAGTATAAAAATAAAAACATTGGAGGGTTGTGAGAATGTCTCAAACTTCAATCGATTAACAAAAGTATCTTGATTTAAATAAATTGCTTCAGCGTTTTTCCTGAAATCGGTAAGATATACTACTTGCCTTCTTCCAGATTTAATTATTTCTAAATCTACTGTGACGTTATTAAGAGTAATCTATTTTACCCTAAATTTCCTTTGTGCTCTACTCACCATCTCGTCGTAATTATCTGCTACGACGGTTTCGAGGCCGTATGGGAACATGAGCAGTTGGGAGTAGGAGTGGAAATCGAGGTAGACCTGCAGCTTGTCTCCCAGGTCCTTCAGGAACTCCGACATGGTGCGCGTCTCCACCTCAGAGAAAGCTGCGGGGCCGGGGAACGTCTCCGAGCAATGGTCCGGGTCTGAGTCCACCTCTAGGAGCAAATAGAAGAAAAGCAGTAACTCAGCCAACTACTCCTTACAAATACGCTTTCAGACCACTTGCTGTGTATAACTATTTATGGCTGAAAAGTCCATATAGGTCTATGCTATCTTTATTATTCCCTAGTCAGTTCGATTCTTATCCGGATTATCTAGCTTATCTACTTCTTTTTATAGTGTCAAACGTTTTAATTTAACTATACTTTTTGTCCTAAAGGACCCGTTCATTTTTTTTAAATTTTATTTTTGGTTGAGTAAATAGTAATCATGAGATAGATACCAGTTAGTAATCAAATGTTAGAATTCTTCTAAAGAAAATGCACATCATTTTCTGAATCAGAACTTTTGTAAATAATTTATAACTTGAAGGCAGATATATACTAAAGAGCAGTAACTTTATCAACCTACTACCTAACAGGATCACGGAACGTTTCAGGACTAATACAAGGTTACTGATAGTCAGAGCCGAAGTCATGGAACCTGAAGTCTATTGTGGTAAGACAGATTAGCTATAAAGATAAATTTTTAATCACGAAGAAATATTAATAAAGCTAGTATCTGAATTATTTCCACTCACCTCCCCAGTGAAAGTCCCAGTTTCTGTTGGCGTCAGCTCCAAAGCATGGCGGGTAAGGCTTGCGCGTCCTTCGCCACAGCCGGTCCTACAAACAACTAACAGTCTGTTATAACGGTATTACTGCACAAGTATACTAATTAATAATGAAAAATCGAGGTATGCTAGGGAGCCAAAAGATACCTTGCATAAAACGATCAATGACACGAGATGGCCACATTTCAGGCATAACATGGGGTATTATTTGATAGCTATTGGCTGGTATATGTTTTTATTCCACATTCAACAATGTAAAGGGGAAAATAATTGTAGCTCGTGTGGAAATGACTTTTCGTACAGTTTACTCGTGTATTTGTTGAACGCGATAGCAAAGAGTAGGCTATAGTTAGCAATGCAGGATCTGCGGTTAGTGACGCTTGCGGTGCGAGTTCAGATCCGGGAAATGACGGATGGCAAAACAAGTGGTTAAAGACAGGCACAAAATGTTTTAATATTGAATTATTCTTTTATTGTTCAATGATGTTAAACTTAACGATTGCGGAAATGATTATTTTGGTTGTGAATATGCAAATGAAAGACAAAGTAAAAGCTGAAGTATTGTTTTGAAAACGAGGAAGAAAAATTGATCTGAATGAAACATGTTTAACATCTATCTAACGAAGGACGATTGCTGTTGATTTGATATTGTCGATCGCTGCTTAGAGCTCTGGCAAGACTTTAACAATGCGACGGCAATTTCTTAATAATCAAAATTCAGCAAACAATCCCTCATTCTTAATTCTGAAACCAACAATTTTTAGAATCCAGAAAAGTTCATTTAAATTTGATGAAACTAAAAAAATACCAATCAAAGGGCAATAGGAACCGGGGATGGGCTAAAGTATAGGGCATTCATGTCACATGTTACGTCATAATTTCTCAGTAGCCTCATGGTCAATACGTATTACGTAGCCTTGTGTATAAAGTGACCAGATTTTAACATTGGTAAAGCGGGACACCATTGATTTGGGGGAGGGGGGTTCTTGATTAAAAGTTGGTTTATATGGAGCAACAAAAAATTTTATATAACGCAAAGAACCCACACAATCCTCTGGGAGGAAGCCAAATCCGGAAATTTGATCCACAAGATATCCAGATTCCTATCAAAACCAGACAACAGCACTCTTAAAATATTCACAGACGGATCGAAAACCACTGGAAATAATAGAGTAGGAGCGGCATATTTCTGTCCCAACACAGGTAAATCGACTCAATTTTCGCTACCCGAAGAGGCATCCATCTATACAGCTGAAGCAAAAGCCCTGCTGGAAGCCATCAGATATAGCCAAAGTACAACATGGACAAAAGTCCGTCATCCTGACGGACTCCCTCAGTGTACTAAAGAGCTTACAAAATACTACGTGGAATAGCCATACTCAAACTATTCTACTGGAAATTCTACAACAACTGAAACGGAACCGGGAACTTGGCATTACGACTACTCTGATGTGGATCCCATCTCACAGCGGCATCGAGCATAACGAACGGGTGGACGCCCTGGCAAAACAAGCTATCCATGAGGGAGAGGTAATCAACATGCAACTCCCGATCTCGGATATAACACATAATATCAAAGTAAGAGCCAAGGAAAAATGGCAAGAGGAATGGACGATCTCCTCAAAAATCAAAGCCTCATATTATGCAACCATTCAACCGATATCTCCAAAACCTTGGTTTTACAATTGGAACAGTAGCAGACGATTAATCACTACGATATCGAGAGCCCGTTTTAACCACGGTAACTTCCCCAGCCACCTACACCGAATAGGGTTGAGAGATTCCCCATACTGCGACTGCTCAGACCAGGCAATAGGAGACATCAATCACATAATTTTTTCATGCAATAAATACCAACAACTCCAGGACCAAATGATGAAAGATCTTGCCAAGAACGGCTTCCCCTTTCCGACAAACGTAACCCTCCTACTTTCCAGCAACAACAAAGTAGTACTTAGCATCCTCGCCAGATACTTAAAAGATGGAGGGATAGAATTCTAACCAATCTTGTAAGTTAAAACAGGAAATGACTATACTTCAAACCTAAAGCCCAAACCACAGCACAACCCCACTTCCGCGCAAGCACAACAACTAGTTTGGCAAAATTAACAGTATCCTCACCAATCTACCGATTGAGGCCAACACCAGATAGATCAACCCTCTACAGATTATTTGTCAAAGAAATACAGCGATTTAGACTAATCAGTAGAAAATAATGGATATACAGAACCGCCGATTACTAAGTCTAGTTGATGTATCGTCTAGCAACGCTTTTTAGATTATGGTACTTAAGAAGGCACTTGAAATTTGAATATTGTAAATAGCATATACATTCCACAAGATTGTAATAAGTTTTACCTAATATAGATAAGGAAATGTGTAAATAGATAAGTTACGCAAATGGATGTAAGAAGCTTTGTAAAAATTTAGATTGGCTGTATGGTCTCTAACCAAATGCCATTAAAATAAAATTAAAAAAAAACAAACAAAAAAAACAAAAAATAGTATTGTAATATAATTTTTTTTATCTCACATAAGTACAATTTACAAACATATTACATTAAAAATTATGTATTTTATTCTTTGGCATTTTTCTCATTTGAGAGATTTTTTTTTCAGTAGATTGCTGTCATTGTTTAAAAGTTTGTGAAATTTTTCACAAGACTTTGTTAAATTATATTTCACACATTATATGGCCTTCAAAGTCTCAGCACTTAACTGTGACTTTTCTGATGTCCATATTTTATTTACCGTAGTAAAAACGTTTCAGTCGCAGCTTTAGTCCTGGTAAGGACAGCACGTATTATAGCAGTTTCAGTGTTTTATTGTATGGAACATGGTTTCTTTCGAAATGATGAATATTCTAACCATTTGTTCTCATTGTGACTTTTGCTGAAGACCAAAATTTAACCTTTTCCTTGTCTATATATTTTTTATGATACTTTATTAAAAAGATCATTTTTGGAAATATTCACTATACGGAAAATTGAGTACTATGGTCGAATGATTTTTGCACATCATTCCAATTAAGTTCTGAATTTGCCATGATGTAAGTCGGAAGTGTCACTTTCAAGGCCGGCGCTATACTTTTTTGACGCCTCTATAAAATAGCAGTATAAATAATACGAGTACTGTCTTCTAAACTCAAGAACATTTATGTATTTCTGAAATAAATTAATTACCTAAATTATCTGAATAGCTGATTTGTTGACATCACTTGTTAAAGTAGCACTAGGACGCAGCACGATGTTTATCGTCTGAGAGACAGTAACAAAATGTTTTTCTCTGTTGTCTCTGGTTTTCGTCGTTGCCAGTGTAAAAAATGCTGTTGTTCATTAAGTCTAAAAACAATGGTGGTCGAATATTAACAACTGATCAACAATGCGACCTTCGATAATCAGTTCTTGATAATCACTTCTCGATAATCAGTTATCAACAATTATTTGTTTTTATTAAAGTTTAACATTATAAAATTAATAAAAATAATATAAAACTCATATCCTGACGAAATAGCCACATGGCCCGCCGAAAGCCGTATATTCCCTTCCCGTTCTCCAGCCGTTCGCTAGCTTGTCATGCATTCTTTCCATAAACCGGGACTTTTTTAAAACGTCGCGGTACGCGGGACGAATTGTTAAAAATCGGGACTATCCCGCCAAAAGCGGGACGTTATAATCATTGTGTACCCTCATATTAATACTTCGGTTAGTTTATACATGATTAAGTCATCCTATGGGTATAACTTCAGACTGTTCTATTTGTGTTCTATTTATCATAATTTATTCATTCTAAGTTAGGGTTACCAGAATTTTTTCTCCAAATCCGGGGACGCTTCACAACTTTTCGCCAAAATCCGGGGACGCTTTCGGCATTTGTCCTAATTACGCGTTGTACTTTTATAAGTTAGTTAACTTAAAAGCCACATATTGTTTACATTTTGTATTTTAAATGAGGATTACAGACAGCCATGTTGCACACAGCAAGGCGACTTGATTTTCCAAAGCTGTTGTGTCCAAGACGCAGTATCCTTGTAATTTTCTTTTAATCCTAGGCACGTACAAGGAAGAAGTGCGCTTCATATCTCTTGCTTTCAACTAATGCATTAGCAAATCAGGGCTATTAAAGAATTCTCGCTTGATTAAATAAATAAAAAATTCTGAGGACAACAGTAAAAATCCGGGGACATTGCGGGGACGAAATCTGTCCGGGGACAGAGAGCTAAATACGGGGACTGTCCCCGGCAAACGGGGACGTCTGGTAACCCTATTCTAAGTATCATCTAGGTTGGGAAATTTATTTTTAATATTTTTATTCAAATTATAAGCACTTATCGTCGCAATTCCTATTCGTAATAAAATCAGTTAAAAATGTGGACGTTTGTATTGGTTAGATTTTCTTGAATAAATAGGTCTCTTATATACATAGTAGCGTTACCACTGACTTCATCCACGCGGAATTTGATATTTGTCCTGTTAATTCATAGATAAACTTTTAAATAAATTTTGGATATTGCCAGCCACTTCGTTCACGTCGGATGTTAAACTGATTATTTCACAATTAACACAATGCCAGTGGGGCAAAGAATCTAATATCTTGCGTGAATCGCGATTGCAAGAAATGTTTCCTAACTTATGGAAACTTTTATGTTTAAATACTCAGCTTTCCAACTTCACATCAAAATGAAACACACCCTATTTTACCTACCGAATTCTAAGGATAGTGAAAACAATTTTTCGTCGACCATCTAACTTTTACACCAAGTATGAGCTAACTTGACCACACAGAATCAGGGTCAACAAAACATAATTGGAGCTCGCAATGGAATATAGTAGTTAGACTATAGTGCCACGCATTGGAATGAGATGTAACCACATCACGGCCTAGTAGATAGTGAGCAACGTATAATTCATACAGTTTCTGAATGTTTATATCATTTATCTCTGGCGTATAGTTGTCTGTGGAATCGCGGTCAACTAATGGAAAGTATAGGAATTATTTTTCAGCGTTACCTGTTGTAATAAATTATATTAAACAACCTTTCGCGTCGCCTTAATAACATTTCGTGTGGATAAGGCCTCAATTGGTCTGGTGGTTTGTCCATGGTGGTGCGGTTTACGCACGCATAGGATTTAATATGTAAAGAAGAAGAAGATTAGGTGGCGTCTCTTTTCAATCGTTAGATTAAGAACCGACTCTCCCATCTCTTGAGTATTTTTGGGTTATAAATAAAATGTTGCATTGCGAATAAAGCATCAGAGTATATTCGTTTTGCAGCATGGTTTTATCGCAAGAGTTAAGATGTAATCTTATGTACATGTCACCTATGACCTTCAATTAGGCAATAAAACTTGTTGTATATGATAAATTACTATAAGTAAGCAGCTGGTATAAGACCTGATTAATCAATTAAATATAAATAAAATGTCTACGCTCTCATCCCCTCACCTAATGAAACAATCTATTACTATGTCTCAGGATTAGCTCATGGTCATTAATAATTAATGTGACACGGTGGTGACCACATACAGAGTGTTAGTGCCTTAAACATTAGACTTTTAATTCCGAAGCCGAGTCATCTTAGAAGCGATGAGTAATCTGTTACATGGGAAGAACACTGCTAAAACAGTAAAGAAGAGCACGTGGATAAGTTAATACTTTTGATAGAGAAATCCATTTGCTATGGCATTATTCCTCAACAATGCACTCTCCAGGCATGAAGTTAATGTAATGACTCGAGTGTAACATAGACACACTGTCACCACCGTTCATAAGAAAGGAATTTTTTCCCCGGGAAGATTCATAATAAACTTGGTACAGTACTTAGGCTGTATTATGATTTAGAATGAGGCATGTATAAATTCTATGTTATGCAGTAAAGGCTGAGAAATTTAAGGAAAATTGTTTTTGAAATTGATTCACATAAAAAAATGCTAGTTAGCATTAGATGAGGTTTCGATTAATAAAACATCGTCGAAAAGATGGTAAATTTAGCTATAAATAGGTTACACATAGTAAAGTTGTAACCAGTAAAAAATCTGTACATCAGGATTTAAATAAAAAAAATTAAAAAAAATATTTGTAGCAGTGGGACTAAAGTGCGGAGGAGACAAATCAATTATAATTATTTTCTTTTTGATTTGTGTCTGTCTGCATGCATTTAACGGGATTAACGCAAGAAAATGTTGACCGGATTCGGAGGTTACATTACTGCACAGCTTGTTAAGTAGGGCATATTCGTTTTAATGCGACATCGAAAAATTAGAAGCTTAAAATAAAAATGTCCATATGTTAGTAATGCACACGATTCATGCAAAACCTACTGATCGAATTTTTTTTTTTTTTTTTTTTTTTTTTTTTTTTTTTTTTTTTTTTTTTTTTAGGTTTGGAATAATTTACAGTCTTTGGTTCCGTGGGTAAATAGGGTAGAAACTATTGGAGTGAATGAGAAAGTTATTTGTCGGGTAGAAGAAATTATAAAAAGTAGAAAAAAAAAGTTAGGGTAGGAAATGCAGTATCGAAGAAGTGGAAGTGAAAATGGGAGAGCCGCAGGGTAGCGTATTGGGACCATTCCTATTCATTATTCTAATGAATAATTGTGTTGATTGTTTACTATATGAAATTAGATTGTTTGCAGATGACATAATGCTATATAAAATGATCAAAATGGTAGAGGACTGTAAACAGCTGCAGGGTGATCTGGACAGGATATCTAGTTGGGTTGGTAAACTTGGGATGAAGATAAATTCAAAGAAGATACAGCTTATTAGATACACAAATAGAAAACAAAGGGTTGATTATGATTATAAGGTTGGGGAAGAATTGCTTGCTGAAGACTTGAAATGTAAATATCTTGGCATTACATTTGATGACAAGCTTAACTGGGCAGGACACATTGGACAGTTGGTGGGAAAAGGTTTCAAAATTCTGCATTTGTTGGAGAGAGTTGGATAGGGATGTACGAGGGAAGTAAAGGAATTGGGTTACAGAACATTGGTCAGATCATTGCTTGAATATGGTAGTGTAGTATGGGTCCCACATTTTGAGTATCAAATACAGAAGTTGGAGAGGGTGCTAAAAAGGGCTGCTAAATTTGTTTCTGGAAATTATCGCAGAATGCAATCATTAACAGATATGATAAAAAATAGTTGGAATGGGATTCATTGCAAGACAATAGGAGGGTGAAGAGGATCATGGGAGTGTATAAGGCGTATACTAGTGATAAGGCATGGAAAGATATTGGTGTAGGTATGAAAAATAGTGCATGGAAGGGAAAAGATGACCATGACCACAAGCTGGCACTCGATTTCAGGTACCATGGTGTGGGAGGATTCTCTATTGTAGGTAATGGTGTCAGGGATTGGAATGAGTTACTAAGAGAAATGATTAATAATTTACCAAAAATGTTGAACGAATTTAGAGTTAAAATTTGTAGAGGGCAAAAGTAGATGGATGCAGGAAAGGGGGAAGATTGATGTTTAGGGGAATTGCCACCGGAGCATGTGCGCCATTGCAATTAAATTAAATTAGATATGTACGATTTTGATGTGACCTCAAAAAACCTTAGAAATTTATACAAATATTTTACTAAATGCAATTAACGCAATTCCTCTCCACCGCATCACTTCTAAGAATGGGAGACAAGATTTTGACGTTAACTTAATAGGTGTGAATTGAGTGATGTTTGACGATATCCTCTAGAAGCTGCGATTTGAAAGGAAACTTCTAAATGTACTCCGGTTCTTCGCTTATCAAAGACCAACAACAGTTGATTGAATAACTATGTTTGTAACATTATTTGAAGTTCAAATTTATGATTATGATTTAATAGTTAATTCATTAAACGTAGGTGTAACGTACTCATGGATCTAACTCATATTCTCGCAATAGCGATACCCATCATTCGTTACCGCATTAAAAACTGTACTACATGTATCTTTTAACGGTTAATCGACGTTTGCGATACGGATCTCTTACCGTGCAACGATACATAGGCTTTTCATGAATTTCACTTGTCTCTTTGTATATAAAGTATTTAAATTTTAAACATAAATAATGTTTTATCACAATTGCAGTTTAAATAATTCCATAGTGATTAGAATTTTTCGACTATGTGAATAATTAAGTAAGTGGTATTAAAAAACGGTTTCTGCATCAGACGTTAGCGGTAGTGTTCAAGTGTGGAACAATACTGCTTTGTGATAGGCGGTAGGAACCAAGGTCGCTTTATAGGAAGCGTTGACTACCTTTCGTCACCTTCCCAACAGTGGCGGATCTGGGAATTTTCCGTGCCGGGGCAAAAAACTTAAATTACCACCTCTTCAATTATTTTGTCACCCCATTGTCGCCGCATAAATTTTCCGCCCCATTGTTGCAACCCCCGTCATTGCAACCCCAAGAAGTATCTCACTGCACTCGTAGGCCATATAATTTCGAATTTTCTCCAATAAATTTAAACGTAAATGATGTCGTCTGTCTTCCAAACTATCCCAGCCAAATCTATGTTTCAATTCTGTGACACTTTCATAAGGGCTGTAAAAACCAGTCACGAATGGAGCGGCTTTCCTCTGTACCCTCTCCACTGAGTCAATCAGATACTTCAGGGAATGATCCGTATCAGCAAATGAATTGTTTACTTTGCACTCGCGAGCAAACTGATTCTTTTTGTTACTTATTCGCATTGCCTTGCACTTTTTTGCAATTAACTGTAAGCTGCCATTTACGGCACCATTTGGAATTATTATCCAAATCGCTCTGAATTTCTAAGCAATCGTCAGAGCACCTTATTTCGCTATACATAACTGCATCGTCTGCAAACAGTCGCATCCAGCATTTAACGTTGTCGCCTAGTTCGTTTATAAAAATTAAGAAAAGAAGTGGTCCTATTACGCTTCCTTGAGGAACACCAGAAGTAACATCTAGCTCACAAGAGGCTTCCCCGTCAACAACGACATACTGTGATCGACCAGTTAGAAAATCACGTATCAATTCAAAATCTGATCCGATATACCGTATGCTCGAATCTTCGCTAAAAGTCGGTTGTGTGGTACAGAATCAAAAGCTTTCTGAAAATCCAAGAAAATTTCATCAACTTGCGAACCTGCATCGATAACTTTCATTATGTCATGGGACAATAGCGCCAATTCTGAACCGGGTCAAAAAACTGTGTGATTGCCGCCTCTTCGAACATTATTTGCCGACCTCTATTTGCCACCCCGAATGTCGCCGGCCGGCTGAAGCAGCAGTTGAGCTAAAAAAAAATAATAATAAAAAAATAGGTCGCCCGTTACATAAGTCCCGTTGTGGCGACAATGGAGTGGCAACTATCGCGGGGCTGTCGATCACTCGATTTGCCACCCCCCTCGATGTGCCACCCGCCTGCGGTGCACGCCTTGCACACCCGCTTACGGCGGGCCTGCTGACTGAAATGGTTCAATTTCCTCCGCTTATTCTGAAAATACTCTTATCGGTATACCATCGGGACCTGGCGCTTTATCCCACTTCATGAGCTTTAATTGCTTTACAATACCTACGCTATCAATTTCTACCTGATCCACATCTAATTCAATACGATGTGGTAAAGTGGGAATTTTTTCCATGTTTTCGCGAGTGAATGAATTTTTTTTCCGACCGTCTTGTATCAGATCTGGTTTATTGTTGTCACTACAACTAACTCTTTTTACATAGGACCAAAATTTCTTAGGGTTTTCGGTGAGGCCCTTAGAGAGAGAATTGCAACGAAAGTCATTAAAGGCCTCACGTATCGCATTATTAACATGTACCCTTATCTAATCTAACTTATCTAAATCAGTTCTCTGCATCGTCCTTCTTGATCATGCATGTATCTTCCTTTGCTTTTTGAGCAACCGTTTAACGTGTATACCATGGTAGATCATTCCCTTCCCTGATTGTCCGTTTCGGTATATGCAAGTCCATACCTTCCCTGACTAAACGTATGAATCGTTGCCACAGCTCTTCGACGGTGCCTCTTGCTAATATGAAGGTATGGTAGTTATGCCTCAAAATCGTCTAAAAGATTCTTTGTAGCTTTTTCGAATATGTAAACGATCCTTTCTTTTTCCTTTTTGCGCGTGGATGCTAATTTTACTGTAGCAATTACAGCTTTGTGACCACTCATTCCCGTGGTAGAAGAAATGTTCGTGAATAATTCAGGCCTATTTGTAACGAGAATATCTAAAATATTATCGTTACCGTTGAGGCATCGCGTTGGTTCCGTTACGAGCTGCTCAAAATAGTGATCAGAGAAAAGGTCTAGAATGATTTCGCAAACTGCTTTATTCCTGCCACCAGTAACATGAACGTAATTAGCCCAGTCGATATATGGCAAGTTGAAGTCACCACCTAGCATTATTGTATGGTCCGGAAATTGACAAGCAATATTTTTTTTACATTATTCCTTAAGGCCTCGGCAATAGTTACGTCTGCATCTGGTGGACGATAAAAGGAGCCGATCACAACTTTTGTCCTAGCTACATTGAGCTTAATCCATAATATTTCGCAGACAGTATCGACAATTATTTGGTTACATGGGGTACTTACTAACAGCTATAAATACACCACCGCCAAGGGAATGCAACCTATCCTTACGAAAAACGTTCATGTTGCCATTAAAGATTTCAGCGGAACTTATAACCAACTTTCTGTGCCTATTACGATATCAGCATCTGTACTACGAATAATGTTTTCATGTTCAGGCTGTTTATTACAAACACTTCTGCAGTTAACTACTAGATCTTTTAATGTTAGAGATTATTTTAAGCTACCCCTGATACGTGGAGTTAAATTCATTTGGGCCGTCCGTAAGTGAATTTCCTGTGCAGGGTCATGCTCCCTCAGCCTAAAAAACTCCCCAACGCACTCCACACGGCCCCTGCCACCCGTTTAGCAGATTCACGTATGTAGTGCACACCTGATATATCCAAGGGATCCCTACATGACTCAACCCCAGGGCAAAGATCGAGGAATCTGCAGCCATGACTATCACAGAACCGCTGTAGTCTCTGGATTCAGCCCTTCAACATGGCTCTGAACCAGAGGTCCACAGTCAGTTCTATCGACAATGCTGTCAGACAGTTAGCTCAGCCGAAATCATGTGGCCAATGGCCACAGATTTCACCCTTTCTGCAAGCCGCCCAAAGAGAGAATAACCTCTGACTCTAGGCGGCAAGCATCATTGGTGCCGACATGAGCTACAATACGCGGCTGACTACACCCAGTTTGTTCAATGGCATCCGGGATGGCCTGTTCCACATCTAGGAACAGACCCACCTAGAATACACAATGAATGGATACTACTGTATTTCATCCCCGAGCTATTCGCCATTTCCCAAAGGGCCTCGATAAACATACTAACGTTAGAGTTGCCGATCACTAGAATCCCGTTCTGCAGTTGCTCAGACATAGCGGGCTGGGGGGCTAGCAACTCACAGGATGACGACTGCATGACTGAATCAGTTCCAGACAATACGTCGGAACGGTTGGACAGTGGTACAAGCTCAGCTTCCTGGGAAATAGGCTTGTACAACTGCCCCCGCATGCGGCGTCGACGTCTAGAAACCACAAGCCAGTCACCACCAGGCGACGGCCTCACGGATTCAAACGTCTCTGCCTGTAATGCAGGTACGATGACTGGTAGGGGAGAACCTCCGAAGCCACTTAGCTTCTTTAGGGTCACCAATGTCACATCTCCTGCACTCACTTGCGGCAGCTTCCATCTGTGTAACTCGCGTTGAAAAAGCTGCAAGCTGGTGCGCAGATCAGCCACCTCAGCCAGCGTCTGCACACAACAATCACACTCCCTACACATGCTACCTTTAGTCACCCAAAGAAAAACTGAGAAGTATATGGAAAAAACCGGTCTCACTAAGTGTTCTCAATAGCACGCTTTTTTGCAAGTAAATAAATATACAAACCTGAAGCCAAAGCTATGAACACACTTTAAATTTACACAGAAGGTAGTACTTCGCGTAACGGTTACCGGCGAACGACTGACTGCTACTGCTGGTAATCAAATATGCAAAGCCGAAACAAAATCTAACATCACACTTTAAATTCAATTAACACAGAAGGCATTACTTAACGTCAAGGTTGCAGAAGAACAACAGACTACTGGTACTGCTAAACAAATATGCAGAGATTAAACAAAAACTAACTACACACTTTAAATTAAACCATCACAGAAGGAACTACTTCACGTAACGGTTGCCGAAGAACGGACTGCTGCAGCGAAACAAATATGCAGAGATTAAATAAAAGCTAACTACACAGTTTAAATTAAACTATCACAGAAGGAATTACTTCAAGTAACGATTTCCGAAGAACGACTGACTGTTGCTGCTGCGAAACAAATATACAGAGATCCTACCACTCGTATTATTTATCTAAAACTGACTAGTGAGTAATTATTTTATTCAGTGTTATACAAAGAGGTAAATGAACGTATAAAAGTGCGAATAATTACGAGAATAAATGAACGCAATAAAAGTGCGAATGGAACTGTAAGATTTAGAGTTAAGTAGCTAATAAGACATAAATTAACAAATCTTATTTTGCTGTAGCGGGGTGAGGTTGAAGAATTTAACCTGTAGAAGGGGAAAGAGACATATTATTTTTGAAATCCTGTGTATTCCTCTACATGGCAGAGAGGTTGATGACAGCAAAATAAATTCAACAAGTTAGGGTTGGCAGCTCCGAGACCCCGTTACGTTACACGAAACGCAATTGGAGTCTTCCGTGCTGATCTATCGCCATTACTGCCACTGTGGAGATGTGTCTCTGTATAAAAATTATGAAACTACATTTCTCTCTCTCTCTCTCTCTCTCTAGCTATCTATCTATATATATATATATATATATATATATATATATATATATATATATATATATATATGTGTGTGTGTGTGTGTGTGTGTGTGTGTGCGTGTGTGTGTGTGTGTGTGTGTGTGTGTGTGTTTTTGTGTGTTTGTGTGTGTGTACTCACTGACGCTACGTGATTATATAAATGAAATAATTTTTCAGTGTTTGATTTTTTTTTTGTTGAAGGAATACTGTGTATAAGAAGTGTCTGACTAAGTATCAATGTATCAACTTAATGTGTAGCTTAATAGGTGAATGCTTAATTCGTTAAAACTCATGCAATCATAATTATTCATTATTGTAAATGTTTCTTACCATTTATCGCGAGGTCAATAATGAATCAACTTGCAGTGAACGTAGTCAGTTTTTAGTACGACGTCCGATTGGTGTTGGAAACAGTGACGTTTGATTTAAGGTTCCTAAGGCTCAGTCATGATTGATAATAAATTATTAAAGAAATAGTTAATTTTATACAGTATATTACTCTTTCACGAGCTAGTTTTTATCAAGTTATCAAGAGAAAAATATTTATTAAATTAGTTTTTCTTATTACTTCCAGGAGTTATATATCCAATTGAACATATTCAGTTTTAAGTGTTGATCGTTACACCTCTATCAATATCGTAATCATATTTCTCTCTAAACATATAAATCGTGTTAGTTGTATAATGAATATGGAAAAGAATAACATAGTAGGTTTTATGGCTCAAGTAAAGAAAAAGATATTTAATTGAGGTTTCATTGTTGCTGAGACCTTTCTGTCAGTTAGTAAGCTTATAAAAGATAAAATATTGATTCCATTCCCAGCCAAACCCCTACTCAAGTGTCAGCACCAAGGGATAGCAATGATCTAATCAGTACAACTGAATGAAATTATATTTTCACTGTATTGTTTTCAATATTCATTTTAGCCCCAAGAAGAAAGGTCGCTACTTCACTGAGAAACTTATTATCACTATTTAATGAAGTTTTCTTTATACAACGAACATATTTCTAGCGTTACTTACAAAATCCTGTAACACCATTAACTAAAATACATTCTAGAAATCCCAACATACATCTAGCGAAACGTTAAAAGGCAAATCTAACGCTGTACCAGCTGAACAGAATAGATTTTGTGCCAGGTATTTTCATCACTGATTGGGATGAAATGACAATATTCGTACCGTGGTCCAGGAGTATTCGTATCCATCAGGGTTGACGCTGGGAAAGACGTAGAAGTCGAAGCTCTCCGCAATGCTCCTGATCGCCGTGTTCTTGCTTGTCAGCAGCTCGTTGATGAAGTACGTTGCGAACGCAACGGTGACCCATTCTCGAGCGTGAATACCTGTATGGAGAACGGTTATTTAGTGTGGCTGAAGACAATTCACCTCAAAGACGTTACGCTGTTATATTAAGCCCAACGTTTCAGAAAAATATAGTAACATATCGGACCCAAAGATCGTAAGTGTGTTAACCATTTGCGTCTAATTTTTTGATATTTCGTTTAGCTCTCGAGATACACTGTCTGAAAAGTGAGGTGCAGCCTGGATCAAAAATCGTTTTCTTGTTACCGGTTTTGGTTAGATTGATCAGAAAAAAAACTGCGTCAAACACTCATGGAAACATACTCAGAACTAATTTTTGACGGTCGATATCTAGAGAAATAAGCTAGATATCAATAACTTTTATTCTATTTGTCTCGTCCACTTAAATAAGATTCAATCATTAAATTGCGGCGCCACGGTTATGATAGTGCTGCCAAAAGATAATATAATTCTCTGTGGTGACTAGCAGACTGGCATGTGTTTGCACGCGACATTTCGGCGACCAGTCTTCTGGTAAATGTTTCGATGCAAAACTTCATATAAATCTTAAATGTCAAGAAAGTTGTATTTATATTACAAAGTTACAAACTACAACTTTCTATATCTGATGTCATACAATTAAAATTAAATTTCTGATTGTAATATAACCTTAATCAGAAAATATTTACGTTTATATGCTGATTTGAGCTCCGGCATGGTATTTTAGAAGACTCGGATTCCAGTGCCCCTTTCGGCCAACTAGATTTTAATTTTCCATGGCTTCCAGAAACCACTCTAGCGGAATGTTAGGATATTTCCTAGTGAAGATCTTAGTTGGAAATCACTGAAGCGTAGAGACTTAAGGAAAAAGAAAATATACTGAAAATCAAGCCTGTGGTAACTGTGCATTCAGCTATAAAACTTAGCCTCACTCAAACAACAACGTATAAAGTAAACTCCAATATGTGTTGAATGTATACATCGATCAAATATTTTTCACGGTCATCCATCTCGGAGAAATAGTGTATTCGGCACGATTGCGGTTGTAATACGTAACCTGCTAGCGGTAATAGCCGCCATTCCCCTCTTCTTACCCCTTATCCCCAGTGGCTAGTATTGTTGAGTTATAAGTAACTCACCAGCCTCGATGACGACTGCCGGGTTGCCTGCCTTGTAGGAGACGTGGACGCCTCTAATCTCTCGGCCCTCGTAAGTCTTGCCTCCCACCACAGATGTCGCAACTGTCGGGTAGGTGGCAGTAATGTTATCAAGCCAGGAGTACACCTGGGAACAGCACAATCGCGATATGAACAAAACATACCTAACACAAAGTAATATCTATGAACTTGTTGCATAGTTCTATAAATGCACAGAGTAACTGAGAATCACTGTCAGTTAGACCAGCTGCGAACTGATTTTCTCGGTGGATATTAACAGACACTTCTCGACGTGTTCATTTTAGATTAACAGATATAAATTTCAAATCTTCTTTCGATTAGATGAACCTAATGCTGATTTTGAACATTTCTGTTAGGAATAAAATATACATCTAAGTACGACCTAAGTACTTCATTCATATAGGATGTATGCCCCTTTTCTTTTGATTGTTTTGGCGCATAACGCTGGCCAAGCAAAGAATTAAGATGCTTATAATAAACGTTACTATTTTTGCACACTCTATCAGATAATGTTGCTCAAATTTATCAACTCTCTTAAATTAAACACTTCTCATTAGTTTGAATATGTGAAAACCATCATAATTATATCTCAGAATTCATTTGCAATGCTATTGAACTACCTAAAACGGATTTGCGACTAATTAGTATCTAAGTCTCTAGTATGGTAGCTTCCAAATTCACAGACACTCAAAATCAAGCTAAATGCAATGAAGCAACTATGGATTGGAACATTCTATCTACAGAACCCTCAAAATGGTTTTTATTTTTCCTTAATAAGGACTTCAGGCAACTCCTAATGTATTCATATAGTGACCTGTACCGTGGCTTAGTTAAATATTTATCCATTTTAGATTTTTATGCTTTAAGACAATTCTTTGTAAATGTAGTGTTCTCTGTCAAGTCTAATACAGGTACTTAATACCCCGTCTACGTTGTGTACATTAACGGTAACCTAGGTTATACTGCCTTTACTGATATCAATCAATAGAGAAAGTACAGAGAAGAGTAGCTCGATTCGTAAATGCTTGTCACAGAATTTATACGTTGTTTGGGCTTGAAGTGTCAGACAAACAAATGACGTAGATTTCTTTTGAATTCGTTGACAAATATGTGAATTTCTTCTTTCAGGTATGAGTGCGATGAATTATTTCTCCTACAAACCTATTTGGTTGGCAATGACAGGAGAGATAAGATTTTAGATTTTAGGTGCCGTACTGATGCTTATAGAAATTCTTTCTTCTCTTGAGCTATTGGTGATTGGAATACATAGAGTTAGTTTTGGTGCAAAGTACCCTCTACCATCCACAGTTTTGTGAATTGCGTAGTATAGCTGCAGTAGATCAATACCCTAGTCATTAGTTACTTATTATCTGACATTTCTTACCACTTCAACGTCAATTTGATATTATTTGCAGTACCATTACTACTAACCTGTATCTCCTCTGGCCAGCAGTTTTATATACAATATTGACCTACGACACATGGTCAATACAACTATAGCATTTCTGATTAGTGACTTTGGATAAACTGTCGAATTAAAACAACAATATAGTATGAAATACGCATAAGCCTCCTAAAACAACGTCATGGTCTCAGAACCCAATTTTTGCAAGCTTAACACAGAATTTTCTCGCGTATCGTTACTCCAGGGAACGTGGCATCTTAAATTCGTGACGCAACACTCCAACAGATATCTAGTGTAGCAGGGATCCGGACGCTGTAATGGCGCGCAGATATATTACGGGACCGCATTGCCTTCCCAGAACGCCACCACCATTCAAATCGCCAATCGCTCCAATCCAGACGTCCGCGACGGCAGCAAGAAAGTCATTCTACTTATGTAATTACCATGCAGATATTTAATTATGCCTCTAACTGTGTTTAGAGTTAATATAAATTGGTGCTTTATGTAAAATCTTTATAATGTGATTGGTTAAGAGGTGGCTCAAAATCTCTGGTGAACATGACCTTGACCTACCAGTTGTGAGTGAACACAGAATAGTGGCATGCAGTTCCGAAGTACACAAGCAAACGCAATATTAATAATATGAAGTGTGGTTTCAGTATCGACTGGCCATTATAATTATGTTTTTTACCTGTCGCAGTCAAATACTGGCATCAGTGTATACATCAAAGGATACAAAGAACTTAAAACAACCTAAAGTAACAAAATGTAACAGACCGATTTGCAGAAACACGCACATTGTATTCTGAAGAAGGACACTTATAAATACAAAAAATAGTAGTTTAGAGTCACATACAAAACGAGAATTTTATTTCAGAAAATACGTGGAGCCGTGCCATAAATAGCCACATCAGTAGCGTATTTGCTGAAGACATGTAGAAGACCTGTGTACTCACTGCTTCAAGCTCGTAGTAGTCGTCCCAGCTGATGCCAACCCCCTTCTCTCTGTCAACTTTAGGTCGCTCGTTGTCGATCAGTCTGCACATAGTGAGAACACATTTTACAGAACGAGTCTCTCAGCATCAATCAAAGATACAGGTTGTTTTTAATGTTCTTTAGTTGGCCAGGTCGAAACAAAATTCCAATGTTGAGCTTAAAATTGCTTTACAGCTGGAATACTGTCTTCTTACCATTTCAAGGTAAGTAACACCCTAACCTCCTCCTCCAAACCATGAGTAGTTTCGTAACACATATCACGAATTCTGTATGTGAATTTGGATATTAACAAATCTGACCCAAGATGTGTCTCTGTTCCATTCATATTTAGCTCAGAAAGTTCAAAATGATCGTAACCATCATTCTTTTAAGTACAATGTGAGAAGTATAGAAACCAAGCGTGGTGGGTGAGTGGTTAACGCTCTGGCTTCGCACTCGGGAGGACGCCGGTTGCAATCCCCATCCGGGCATCCAGATTTGGGTTTTCCATGGTTTTCCCAAAACACTCCAGGCCAATGCCGGAATGCTTCCTTCAAAAAGGCCATGGCCAAATTCCTTCCAGTTCTATGTCCCCAGTCCCATCCTGCCTCTAATGACCTCGACGTCGACGAGCCTTAAGTTATATATAAAAAAAGAAGTATAGAGCATTTTTGATCATGTTATTTCGTGTCGTGTACTGCGAGAGATATCTGAACTACTATTCGATAATTATGTGCTACAGCTTAATACAATCATGCTGTTTCATACTTTTAACTATTTTGTTAATTATACCAAAGATTTTGTATACAAATAGTAGAAAATCTGTATTTTCAATCATATTTTAAAAGCAATTTTAAATCCTGATGCGCATTCATTCAACAGAATGCTCGAAGTGAGATTTACTGTAACAATAAAAAATAAGCACTTAAGATCAGATACCAGCATTACATCATACTAGAGAAGTTACGCAGCATCTGATAATTTAATACTTTTAAATGCACCGTTGGTTAAATAAACAAAAGATATGTCTTAGTTTAACTTTTGCAACTAAAACTTTTTTTAACAATAATATTTTTTTTAATATGACAAATCTATCAGTGGCGTTACTATGAACTGAAACGATGTTTGCAACTGATGTAGGTAAATATTTTGTTCCTACAAATATTGCGGGTGAGCGGTAACGCTCCGACCTCGCATTCGGGGGGGGGGGGGGGCCGCGGGCTCGACACCTCGCTCCGCCGAGTATCTAGATTTCGGTTTCGCATGATTTTCCGAAATCACTCCAAGCTAATACCAGGATGGTTTCTACAAAAGGTAAAGCTCAAATTCCTTCTCGCCCTTGTCCTCAATCCTATCCCGCTTCTAATAATCGCGCCGTTGACGAGGTACAAAGCAACATAAAAACAAACCAACAGTTATGGTAAGGAACAAGGAGACAGAAACATATTTGTGATGATCTATTTACTAATGTTCTCTATTACTGCTAAGTTCACCATAAAAGCAGAGACATCTGTGACATAATACAGTACCTGTATGTCTACATCTACATCTACATCTATACTCTGCAAATCACAAATACTGAGGGTGGCAGAGGGTGCTAAGCACCAATCCTAATTCTGCGCATTCCAATCCCGAACAGATCGAGGAAAGAAGGAATACATAAATGAATCAGTACGGCATCTTATTTCTCTAATCTTATCCCTCCTGTCATTGCGACGTAAATAGGTTGGCGGAAGAAGTATTTCGTTGCACTCGTAACTTAAAGATTTTCGCATATTCTCCAGCAAATTCAAGCGAAAACGACGTCGTCTGTCCGCCAAACAATCCCAGCCCAACCCACGAATTAGCTCTGTGACACTTACGTAAGGACTGTAACTACCAGTCACGAATCGAGCGGCTCTTCTCTGTACTTTCTCTAATGTGTCAATCAATCCCTTGCGATACGGATCCCAAATTCCACAACAGTATTCCAAATGCGGACGCACTAGTGTTTTGTACGCTATTTCCTTTGTATGTGCATTATAACTTCTCAAAATACGTCCTATGAATCGTAGTTTGAAATTAGCTTTTCCTATAACGGAAGTTATGTGCAAGTCCCATTTCATGTTGTTTTGTACTGTTACGCCAAGATACTTCAGGGAATCTACAGTGTCAACAACTGAATTGTTAACTTTGTACTCCAGAGCAAGCGGGATCTTTTTATTACTTATGTGCATTGCCTTGCACTTTTTACAGTTAAGTGTAAGCTGCCATTCACGGCACCATTCCGAAATAACATCCAGATCGCGCTGAATTTCTAAGCAATCGTCGGAGCACCTCACTTCCCTATAAATAAGTGCATCATCAGCAAAAAATCGCATCCTGCAATTAACGTTGTCACTGAGATCGTTTATAAAAATTAAGAAAAGAAGTGGTCCTATTACACTTCCTTGAGGAACGCCCGGAGTAACATCTAGTTTAGAAGAGGCTTCCCCGTCTACAACGACATACTGTGACCGACCAGTTAGAAAATCGCGTATCCATTCGCAAATCTGATCATATATACCGTACGCTCGGATCTTCGCTAAGAGTCGGTTGTGTGGTACAGAGTCAAAAGCTTCCTCAAAATCAAAGAAAATAGCATCAACTTGTGATCCCGCATCAATAACTTTCATTACATCGTGCAGAAATAGAGCCAGTTGCGTTTCACATGATCGGTTCTTCCGAAATCCGTGTTGGTATGCTGTAAGTAGCTCGTTTTCATCTAGAAACTTCATAACGTTAGAGCATATGACATGCTCCAGAATTCTACTGCAAACAGATGTTAGCGATATCGGACGATAATTCCTAGGATCTCTCCGATCTCCTTTCTTGAAAACGGGAATCACTTGCGCAATTTTCCAGTCAGAAGGTACTTTTCTTTCCTCTAAAGATTTACGAAATATATCTGACAGAAATGGTTCTATTTCTTCCGTGTATTCCGAAAATACTCTTACTGGTACACCATCGGGACCCGGCCCTTTCCCCCACTTCAGGAGCTTTAATTGCTTTATGATACCTACACTATCAATTTGTACTGGATCCATTTCAAATTCAACACGCCGTGGAAAACGGGAATGTTTTCCATGTTTTCGTCAGTGAAGGAATTTTTAAATTCGGCGTTAAATACGGTAGCCTTGTCGCGGCTGTCATCAACTTCCCGACCGTCTTTTAGTAGAACTGGCATATTGTTGTCACAACCACCTATTTTTTTTACATACGACCAAAATTTCTTTGGATTTTCAATGAGGCTCTTGGAAAGTGAGTTGCATCGAAAGTCATTGAAGGCTTCGCGCATCGCATTCTTGACCTATCCTCTTGTCTCAGCTAGTTCTTCTAAATCACTCCTATACATCGCCCTTCTTGAGCGTGCATGAATCTTCCTTTGCTTTTTAAGTAACCTTTTAACTTCACGCGTATACCACGGGGGATCGTTCCCGTCCCTGATTGTCCTTTTCGGTATATGTAAGTCCATACCTTCCCTGACTATATTTATGAATCGAAGCCACATATCTTCAACCGAGCCTCTTCCTTCTACAAAGGTAATGTATTTATCCATCAAAAACGTTCTTAAACTCTCCTTTGGGGCCTTTTCGAACCTGTAAACGACCCTTTCTTTTTTTTCTTTTTGCGCTCGACTGTTAATTTTACTGTAGCAATTACAGCTTTATGATCACTTATTCCCGTGGTGGTAGAAATGTCCGTAAATAATTCAGGACTATTTGTAACGAGAATATCTAAAATGTTTTCGTTTCATTGTCGCACCGCGTTGGTTCAGTGACGAGCTGCTCAAGATTAAGATCTGAGAAAAGGTCGAGAATAATCTCACAGGATATTTTATCCCTGCCACCAGTAACGTGGGCGTAATTACTCCAGTCAATATACGGCAAGTTGAAGTCGCCTCCTAGTATTATTCCATGATCCGGAAATTGACGAGCTATATTACTTACGTTATTCTTAAGGCCGCAGCAACACCTACATCTGCATCTGGTGGACGATAGAAAGACCCTATTACAAGTTTTCTCCTAGCTACTTTTAGGTCTAATCCATAGGATTTCACAGACCGTATCAATATTTATTTCGTTACACGACAGGTGTTTACGAACAGCTATAAATACACCACCTCCATTAGAATGTAACCTATCTTTACGGAAAACATTCATGCTATGGTTAAAATTTCTGCCTGAACTTATATCCGGTTTTAACCAGCTTTCAGTACTATATCGGCTTCTGTGCTACTAATAACGCTTTCAAAGCTCAGGCTGCTTATTACAAACACTTCTACAGTTTATAACGAGGACTTTTAACGGTCGAGATTGATTTTCGCTACTCCTAACATATGGTGCCGAATTTAATTGGGCTACCCGTGACTGTAATCCCAGTTTCGGGTCTTCCTCCCTCAGCCTAAAAAATCCCCCAATGCACTCCACACGGCCCCTGCCACCCGTGTAGCCGATTCACGTGTGTAGTGCACACCTGATCTATCCAAGGGAATCCTACACGATTCGACCCCAGGGCGAAGATCAAGGAATCTGCAGCCATGATCATCGCAGAAACGACGCAGTCTCTGGTTCAGACCCTCGACTCGGCTCTGAACCAGAGGTCCACAGTCAGTTCTATCGACAATACTGCAGATGGTTAGCTCAGCCGAAATCTTGCGGTCATCAACCACAGAGCTCACCGTATGAGCAAGCCGCCGGAAGGAAGAGAGGATACCCTCCGAACCAAGGCGGCAAGCATCATTGGTGCCGACATGAGCTACAATCCGCAGCTGGCTACACCTCGTCCGCTCAATGGCAACGGGGATGGACTGTTCCACATCATGGATCAGACCGCCCGGAATGCTCAAAGAATGGACATTGGACTTCATCCCAGAACCTGTTCGCCATATCCCTAAGGGCTCAATGAAAACGCCTAACGTTGGAGCTACCTATCACCAGAATCCCTTCTGTGATCGCCCAGACCTAGCGGGCGGGGGGGCTGGCAAACTCGCTGATTGACGATTGTGGATCTGAATCAGATACAGACAACACATCAAACCTATTGGACAGTGGTACAGGCTTGCCCTCTTGGGATTAAAACCTGTACTCCTGCCCCCGCATGCGGCATCGACGTCCGGAAACCACGCGCCAGACACCATCAGGCGACTGCCGCACAGGCCCCGAAGACTCAGCCTGGACTGCAGGTACGATAATTTGGCAGGGGAGAACCTGTGACAACACCTGCTTCGTCAGTGTCACCCCTTCCACATCTGCTGCAGTCACCTACGGCAGCTTCCAGCCTCGTAACTTTAGTTAGTAAAGCTACAAGCTGAGCGCGAAGATCAGCCACCTCAACTCGCGTCTGCACACAGCAGTCACAGTCCCTACACATATTACTTTTAAAGCAAAAACTACGGAGAGGATAAAATTTGAACTAACTGAGTAATCCAAATTAACTGTTCACACTTTACTACCAACCGCTACACGACCTAAAGAGAACCTCCTGAGGAAATGAATTTAGACTAGACGACTGCACTTAGTAGTTAATAGGACGTACTGATGAACGGTGTTAGCCAACCAATGTACTAAATAAAAAACAAATAAGCTCTATATACTTCCCTATAGAAAAAGCAAATAAATGCGATCACGATTGGAGCACGCTGTTATAATTCAATTAACGCAAATAAATCAAACGCTACCACAACACTTTAAATTATGTAAACAGATGGCGACACTCGTCACGACGGTTGCTGGAGACCAACTAGCTACTGCCTCAGCGACGACGGAGGATATTCAAAGATAAAATCTACCTACAACACTTTAAAATAAAATACTCAGAAAAGGCGGCACTTGACTCGACGGTTGTTGGACTCAACTAGCACCTCCTCTGCGACGACAGAAGATATTCAAAGATAAAATCTACCTACAACACTTTAAAATAAAATACACAGAAAAGGCGGCACTTGACTCGACGGTTGCGGGATCTCAACTATCCCCTCCTCTGCGCCGACAGAAGATATTCAAAGATAAAATCTACCTACAACACTTTAAAATAAAATACTCAGAAAAGTCGGCACTTGACTCGACGGTTGCTGGAACTCAACTATCCCCTCCTCTGCGACGACAGAAGATATTCAAAGATAAAATCTACCTACAACACTTTAAAATAAAATACACAGAAAAGGCGGCACTTGACTCGACGGTTGCTGGATCTCAACTATCCCCTCCTCTGCGCCGACAGACAGATATTCAAAGATAAAATCTACCTACAACACTTTAAAATAAAAATACTCAGAAAAGTCCGGCACTTGACTCGACGGTTGCTGGAACTCAACTATCCCCTCCTCTGCGACGACAGAAGATATTCAAAGATAAAATCTACCTACAACACTTTAAAATAAAATACTCAGAAAAGGCGGCATTTGACTCGATGGTTGCTGGAAACTCAACTATCCCCTCCTCTGCGACGACAGAAGATATTCAAAGATAAAATCTACCTACAACACTTTAAAATAAAATACTCAGAAAAATCAGCACTTGACTCGACGGTTGCTGGAACTCAACTATCCCCCTCCTCTGCGACGACAGAAGATATTAAAAGATAAAATCTACCTACAACACTTTAAATAAAATACTCAGAAAAGGCGGCACTTGACTCGACGGTTGCTGGAACTGTGAAGTTCATAGTACGATTGAGATGAATTGAACAACAGCGCATTAGAAAAAGAAGTTGATGTCGACATTGATGACTTAGGTGGTCCTGTTTCAAGAACAGAATTTCATGATTTGAAATGAAATAAGGCAGATGTAATTTATGAGATTCCTGTCAGAACTTCTAAAATCCCTAGGAGAAAAAGGAACAGAAATATTATTCAAACTTATATCAAAAAGTTATGAAACAGGAGAGATTCATACTGATTTTAATAAAAGTATTAACTTCACACTTCCTAAGAAAGCACAAGCTGACAGATGTGAGAATTATCGCACTATAAATCTAACATCACTTGTTTCAAAATTGCTGACCAGGATAATATACAGAAGAATGGAAAGTGTAGTAGAAGGGATAGTCGGTGAAGATCAGTTTGGGTTTAAGAACAATCGCGTTACAAGGGAAGCAATTCTGGCTTTAAGATTAATACTTGAAAGGCGGATCAAGAAAAACAAGATACTTTTATGGCGTTTGTTTATTTAGAAAAAGCTTTTGATATTGTTAGGTGGGACAAGATGTTCAGAATTTTAAAGAAGTCGGGATCTGAAATACAAAGATAGAAGAACATAATCTTTATAAGAATCAAGTAGCTATAATAAAAGTAGAAAATCATGAGAGATATGCATCAGTTAAAAAGGGTGTGAGACAAGGTTGTAGTCTATGTCCATTAATATTCAACTTTTATGTAGAAGAAGCGATAAAGGAAGTGAAAGAAAGATTTGAATGTCGTATAAATGTTCAAGGAGAAAAAATCAGTATATTACGATTTGCTGATGACGTTGTTTTGTTAGCAGATCAGGTTAAGGATATTGAGAAGTTATTCAATATCATGAACAAAATACTGGAGGAAGATTTTGGACTAAATATAAACCAAAGCAAGACAAAAGTGATGAAATGTAGCTGATACCTATACTACTAGATTAAATATAAAATATTTTGTTACTTACTAAGTAAATTACAACCGATGGCCGAAGTAAGAATGATGTTAAAAGCAGAATAACTAGCGAAAAGAGCCTTCATGAAAAGTGAAATCTTTTAGTTTCAAATATTGACTCAGAAAGAAGTTTTTAAAACTCCGTGTGTGAAGCACCGCGATTTATGGCAGCGAAGCAAGGACTTTAGGAATACCATAAAAGAGAAAAATTGAAGCATTTGAAATGTGGTGCTATAGAAGGATGCTGAAAATTAAGTGGACGGATAAAGTATTTTGAGACATGCAGGATTGGTTAATTTGTTGGTGGAGGGAACAGTCGAAGGTAAGAACTGCAGAGGAAGACAGAGATTAGAATAGAATATAAGCAGCAGATAACTGAGGACGTGGGCTGTAAGGGGGATGTTGAGTTGAAAAGGCTAGCACAAGAGAGGAAGGGTTTCAGGATGGAAAAAAAAAATAATTATGGTGATATGGTTCCACAGCTTCACGTTTCTACCCGAATAGAAATACATAGACGACACAGCATAGTACACCATAATGAGTTTCTTGCGTGCTCAAAAATTCATAATTAAGAAGGCATGAAGTACCAGATTACGAAAGTTATATGGACAACTAAAAATTCCTTTCTACCTCATTTTGTAAGAAACAACACATGAATTGGATTTACAAGATAAAGCTGCTAACCTCCAATTAGTTCGTCTGCATTCTACTGCGGCAATCGGCGAAACTGTGAATCTGCTTAAATATATGACCTGCTGTAAGTTGTCATCCAGTATTGATACCTGGATGAGAATTAATCTTTGAGTAAGAAGTATAACCGAATCAAAGATTCTTCTATAGAACCATTGACTATTTTGTGTTCTTGAGTTGTTAGTTGGCAATATCCCACGAATCACCGGTGTGGAAACCATTGCGAAAAATACAAAACCATATGTAATTGAAGTATCTTTGAAGTATTATTTTGACTGAAAACTTGCCGATACATACCACTATCCAACAAAATACCCATAAACTCTCCCAATACTTCAATGGCATACCTAACCACAGTTTCCAAAGCTTTTTATTGATCACAGAAGACTCAAAAAATTGCTTTTTTTATTGTTATACTTTTCTTCGTCTTGCTGGAAGCAAGGTACAAAAATAACACTGGAACAAGGAACATATTACCACATACGGTTAGCCATAAACTTAGGTACAAACTTTAAGAGGAGGTTGTGAGCATCACACCGAATCAGAATTGCGCGAGGACATGAAAAATTGATTTTGATTATAAGGTGGGAGATGAAATGTTTGTTGAAGACATGACATGTAATTACCTTGGCATAACATTTGATAACAAGCTCAACTGGTCAGGACAACATTGGTCAGGTAGTAGGAAAAGGTTTCAAAATCCATCACTTATTGGAGAGAGTGATGGGGGGATGCACTAGAGAAGTTAGAGAAAAACTTTGGTTAGACCGTTGCAAGAATATGATAGTGGGACTCACATTTTGGGAATCAAACACGGGACTTGGAAGGGGTGCAAAGATGCGTTCCTAGATTTATCTCTGAAAATTACCACAAAACACAATCAGTAATTGTTATGATAAAGGGTCTGGAATGGGATTTATTAGAAGACAGAAGTAGGCTGAAGATAGTCATGAGAGTGTACAAGGCGTATATTAGTGATGAGCCGTGGAAAGATATTGGTGGAAGAATTAGGGGTAGCGCATGGAAGGGAAAAGTTGACCATTACCAAAAAACTGGCCCTGAATCTCGGCATCAGTGTGTGGAAGATTTACTTTCATAGGTAAGGGGGTTGGGGATTTGAATAAATTACCAAGAGAAATGATGAATAAGTTACTAAAAACACCTAAAGAATTTAAAGCTGAAATTAATAGAGGGCATATGTAGAATGCAAAAGAAGAGACTCCTGTCGAATCAAAAATGGATCTAGCTGCAATAATCGCCTGCACCACTCTGGTATCCATGAATAGCCAGGTGTTTCCGAACCTGTTCGGCAATCCGTGGTCCGCTAGTGTAACGCAAGCATCGAAACTGTTTGTTGTTGGAAACTTCTAACATTCCCTGTAACATTATGAAATGGAATAAATGTTTTCACGCTAATTTCCTGTACCGCTGCTACCACTTGACCAGGACATTTTCTGTGACGGGTTCCTACGCAATTCTGAACTGTTTCCATGTCCTCCACCAACTCTTTAGGATTGTACATCTAATTATAGGACCCCCTGTATACATGGTGTAGTACGTAATATGAGAATCTGAAAAATCTTGCTTGTTTCTATCGTATAAAATGTTTACTGATGAAAAAATTCATTCAAAGGGTCAAATAAATTGAAGAGCCAAAGAAACTGGTAAAGGCATACGTATGCAAACACAAAGATATATAAACACTCAGGGTACGGAGTTGCGGTCGACAACGAATATATAAGACAACAGGTGTCTGGCGTAGTCTACTGCTGCTACAATGGCAGGTTATCACGATTTAAGTTAATTTGAACCTGGTGTTATAGTCGGCGCATGAGACATAGGACACAGCATCTCCGAGGTAGCGACGAGGTGTGGATTTTTCAATACGACCATTTCACGAGTGTATCGTGAATATCGGGAATCCGGTAAAACATCAAATCTCCTACACCGCTGCGGCCTGAAATAGATCCTGCAAGAACGGGACCAACGACAACTGAAGAGAATCGTTCAGCGTGACAGAAGTGAATCTCTTCCACAAATTGCTGTGGATTTCAATGCTGGGCCATCAACAAGTGTCGGCGTGCGAACCATTCAACGAAACATCATCGATATCGGCTTTCGGATCCGAAGGCCCACTCGTGTACCCCTGAGTGCACGTCACAAAGCTTTACTCCTCGCCTGGGCCAGTCAACACCGACATTGGACTATTGATTATTTGAAACATGTTGCCTGGTCTGACGAGTCTCGTTTCCAAATGTATTGAGCGGATGGACGTGTACGGTATAGAGACAACTTCGTAAATTCATGGGCTCTGCATGTCGGCAGGGGATTGTTCAAGCTGGTGGAGGCTCTGTAATGGTGTGGAGCGTGTGCAGTTTGACTGACCTCTGACACTCTGACAGGTGACACGCACGTAAGCATCCTGACTGATCACCTGCATCCATTCATGTCCATTGTGCATTCCGACGGACTTGGGCAATTCCAGCAGGACAATGCGACACCCCACACGTCCAAAATTGTTACAGAGTGGCTCCAGGAACACTCTTCTGAGTTTAAACACCTCCGCTGGCCACGAAACTCCCCAGACACGAACATTATTGAATGTATCTGGGATGCCTTGCATCGTGCCTTTCAGAAGAGATCTCCAGCTCCTTGTACTCTTAGGGATTTATGGACAGCCCTGCAGGATGTATGGTGTCAGTTCCCTCCAGCACTACTTCAGACATTAGTCGAGTCCATGCCACGTCGTGTTGCGGCACTTCTGCGTGCTCGCGGGGGCCCTACACGATATTAGGCAGGTGTACCAGTTTCTTTGGTTCTTCACTGTATAACAATAGGAAAAAAGATAACGTATTATTTTTCCTAGGCTTCAAGATTATCGTTTTTTTTCAGTGCGACGACATTCGTTTGCCACCAAGGGATGCTAACTGAAATTTGACGAATAAAACATCAGTTATTCCACGATCTTTCCGTGATCTCAATAACGAGAAATTCCTGACATTCAATCAATAGATATAAATAGTAAATATCACCGACAAAGTAATCAATTACGAAATTTGAATTAAAAAAATTATCAAAGTGATGTGCATTAACTTCACCAAATTTCTTCATACACTGCCAAATGATTATCTGAACCTTTTTATAACACCCTTCCTCGAATGGTTACATCGGTTCCAATCAATTCTCTCATATCTTTCGGTGTTGTTGCAAATTACTTGTTTTTAAGGCGCCCCCTCTGGAGTGATTTAGAGAAACGTAAAACTGGATGGCCAGAAGGGGATTCGAATCCACATCCTCTCGATTGCGAAGAAGTAGGGATACTGCTCACCTACCACTCTAGGTAATATGGTAAAGAAGTTACAAAAGCTTCAATGGTAGCTAAGCACCATGTTCTCACTGTACGGTATACCCACTTCTGCACGTTCTCGATGAGGACGGAGAACCCGATGTCCTGATACTGTAGAGCCTCCAGAACGCCCTCCTGCTCGTCTGGCGCCACCATGACGTGCGCTGACCTGTTCACCACCGAGGCCTCCTTCCAGAAGTCGATCTGCAAGTGAAAAAGGGAATAACGCCTATATTAGGGTGATATAAATAATCACTCACTACGTGCTCTTGCTATCACAGCGTGAGCATCAGATTCAAAGGTGGCGGCTAAGTAAGCCACTGATAGCTCGTCTTTCATCAACACCGTCCGGTAGCGAACCTACGAAGATTATATTTCATCCGACCTAAAGAAGGCAACAGAGTACGTTGCTGAAAGCTAGTATTTCATCAACACCATCCATAGCGAACCTGTGCAAATTAGATTTGAGATGTTTTTTGAACATGTTTCCCCCAACCAAATATAAAAATATACAATGGAGAGAGAAAGAGTGAAATATAATATCTAACAATAGAATAAAAAGCGTGTGATACATTTCGATGGAGTATTCAAGTAAGTAGTTAGAAGGCAAGCTGTAGTAGAGAAAGAATAAAAGCAGTTCACAAAATCTTGTGGCGTTGTTATTCATCTTAACAATTAAACTTTTTTATTTTAAGGTAAGTTGCTCGATAAATTTTTATGTGCCTATTTCGGAGAAAAATAATGGGGTCTCCTTCTTTTAAAGTAAAAAATCTTCTCCTATCAACATTATGTGCCTAACTTCTTCTTGCATTGTTTGTTCTCTCCGTAGCAGTTTTGTTGATCGATTTCTTTCAAAGTTTTCATAGAGGTAATACAGGTACGATTCAAACCTTTTCAGAATGCAATAATGTTTTTTAACTAATATGCGGAAGTACAACTCAACATTTGTAGCGTCAGAGTACGAGTAAAAAATACCGGAAGACCAATAAAGGCTTACAAAGTGTTGCGGGGATTTCCTTAAGCTAACTGACCAATGAAAGATACCCACTCTTGTAGACTAATTGATCTTAATATAAAATTAATTAAGAAGATCCATCTGAAAGGGGAGGAAAATCAAATTCTTATGGATAACTGGAATGCGTTAGTAAGAGAGGGATAAGAGGGAAACAGTGTAGGAAGTTACGGTTTGGGAGCAAAAATAATGATAGATTAAGCAGGTTGTTAGAATGTTGTGAAAAATAGAAACTTGTCTAGGCGAACACACTTTTTAAGTATCATGCACGAAGAATATAAACTTGGAAACGTCCTGGGGATACAGATATATATTAGCTAGGTTATATCATGGTCAAACAGAGATTCAGGAATCATGTTGTAACACCACAGAGTGATTGCATGAATTTCGATATATGCGATATACGCAGGATCGAGCGTTGCGATGTGGAATATCACAGCAGAGGGAGAAAATAGTTGGAAAGTAGCGGGAAGACGTTAAAAGTGTATGGCCTGCGTGGTTGTATTATTGACTGCCCCATGTGCTAATTAACGATATGCTGGTCGGGACAACATGCTCAAAATTTTAAAGATATCAGGTCTAAAATACCGAGATAAAATAATACTTTATACCGAAGCAAACAAAAGTGATTAAATGTAGCAAAAATGCTATCCATAACAGTAAATTACATTTAAAAATACCTATGATCAGATGCGATAGAAGAAATAAATGAATTCTGTTATCTAGGAAGGCAAATTACAGCTGATGGCCGAATGATGTTAAAAGCAGAATTTTCATAAAACAGAGAAATCTTTTAGTTTGAAATATATACTTAGAGCTTATAAATAACTTTACGGTACAACACTTTATGATAACGAAGCATGGACTTTAGGAATACCAGAAAGAGGAGAAATTGAAGTATTTGAAACTGGTGCTATAGAAAGGTGCTGAAAATTAAGTTGATAGTAAAAGTCTTAAATGAGCTTGTTGGAAATGATGGGCGAGGAAAGAAATTTGTGAAAGACTCTAACAGAAACAAGAGGGTCCCAAACGATTTGCTGCGAGTTAGAACAGTTGAACCTTGAAACAGGATATAATGCTACTAGTGTCTTCTGACTGAGGGAAGGAGAAAATGGCACTCCAGTGTCAAACTTACCATCTAAAATCTTAAAATATACCAGATTGCTACACATTTTTGGCTGTGACCTGCCCGCTAACATGATAACAGTTATCCTTCATACTGTAGGGAAACAGCTTTCTAATTACGCCTTAAAAATGCAAATTACATATGAAGCCTAACACAGTGCAAATTAAAAGAAAAATTCAACAGCAACCCACTGTTCATAAATTTTCAGTGCTACTTTTAGTGTCAACAGTGTCGATGTTATGACAGCGTGTATTCCAGATTGTGAAGTATGGCAATGTTTAGACATTGCTGGGCTACTCTGATTGTAATCACAAAATTCAAATATAGTAGTTATTTTTTTTAAATACCTTTTATTGGAGATTTTCCGTAACTAAAAATTGTTTCTGATTCCAGCACAACAAGTAATCCGAACTGTCGTTCGGTCTACAGTCATAATCTGTGCGTGTTTTACCATTAAAATAATAACACAACAATAGCGCAATAATAATACTGCTACAAAGAAGTGGTTCTAATCCTTTGTATAGGCGTGCGTCAAAGATACGGTGTTTGTCACTGAATGTTCCTAAGAGCGCTATCTTTTGACTACTGTCTGCCTAACCTTTTTAAACTTTTTCTCCAGTCTGCTGATGAAGGCGAGTTGCTGTTGGGTACCAGGGACCACATCGTAAACGCGGTAGTTGTCGTAGCGTACTTTCTCCGCCGCGGTGAACGCCACCAGCGACAACACCAGCAACCAAGACCACGACAACCTGCGGGAGACAACCGTCAGCACAGTGCTCTCTAATGGCAGTCGACCACTAACAACCCGCGTAAAGGTAGGTTCAGTGTGAGTTAAAATCGACCTATGATTTATATCATTTTAACAACTTTTAAAATATCCAGAGTAAAAAAAAAAAAAAAAAAAAAGTAGAAACTCTTAACATTAAACACAGTGTTTCATAGGCAATAACTAATCATCGACGCTGATTGATAGTAACACAGACGGATTTTGGTGAAAATTTGTAAAGACCCTGTCAGGTTCTTGGTGGTTTAATTAATATAGTAATTAATTAAGTAGTCCACCATAAGGTTGAGTTTACGATTTGTTTATTTTTGGAAAACTCGTCAGCGATATTATTCACATGCATAGATACAATCAAGAGATACTACTAACCCAATCTTTGGCAGTTGCAAAGTGAATCTGTATCATCTTAAACTAAATGTAAACTCCTAACTTCTCCTTCTGCTGATTTCTTTATATAGGCTTTATCGAAATTTCTGGAATTCTGCAAAAGGTTCCGCGACATATTTCTCGCACATTAAAAATTACTCAAACAATTAAACATATTAAAAAAAATCAGAATTAATACATAATCACTTAACATCATTACAAAATGATCAGAAATGGAAATTAAAGATACTTAAACACAAAATTATTTACAGAAATCATTTTAAGCTGTAGAAAATTGTCCTGTAGACATCGTAACTTGCATTTATACTTGGAATTACACACATTTAAGCAATTCTCTTGCACAATTTGGTTCTTAAACATATTAAATGGCCTTTAAATAATTTCTTCTCATAAAATAAAGTCTTTATACACTGATTTACAAGAAATTGCAAAACAAACATACCAGATCATATTCAAGCAAACTTTAGCTCACTACAGATACTTAATTAAATACAATTCTACTTAAAGTTCAGGTATGAGGGCTGTTACAACCCTTTTTTAGAAAATTAAACAATTACGTTTTTATTTCATGGTAGAATTAAGGGAATACAGTATACCACTGATTTAAATTATTTGACGAAACACTGACACTCAAATAATGATCTCCTAACACATAAGTCAAAAATTAAACAGGAAATCATAAAATATATTATAAAAATATAAATACGGGAAAAAAGACGTATCGTGTATAACATATACGTTGTACAGAATCTCGCACCCTAGTAATAATTACTCTTAGTTGAAACCGATGAATAAATGTATCATACGTTGATGCTATCTTCTCTAAGGTGTCGAGATTTACTTGTTGTATTTGGAGCAGCCTAAATCAAGTTACAGAAAATGTTCAAGTGTGACTTTATGCTGAAGCAATTATACAATTAAGTAAATCATCATTAATGGTATGTTGCGAATAACAAAATTTGATGGGTTCGACTTCGCCATGGCAGTCATTGGGGACTGACAACAGAAGTGAAGACTTAAAACTATACATATCTTATTCGCAGCTACAGTTATATTAAATAAAAAATAAAAAATAATGTAGTTGTAAAGAACTAGTGACCGGGTTTCTAGTGACTTCGCATTCCGCCCCTGTCTTAGCCACCAGGCAGCCCTACCAGGTACAGGAGACCTACAGTTTAATTTGGAATCCAAACTACGTAAGCGTTCTGGCGCACTTCACGTTACACAGGGAGCTATGAAGGTCGGGTAATTGGTCTATGAAAATCCGCGCCGAGACAGAGATTCGAACCAGGTACCTTTCTTTTTCCAGCCAGACATCTTAACCACTGATCCACCAGACCGCCACAGATATATTAGTAACATTAGCATGTCGGTAATGTGAACTCATAAGAATTTACTCATTCAAAAGTCGCCCAACGCGCCTAAGGAAGTTCAAAAACTAAAAATCTAATTTAGTTCACAACCCAACTGTTCATCGAATGTTCCCGAAGTAGATGTACCAAGCTATTGTGTCAGAGGCAAGAAGGCTAATTCCTTTCTTCAAGGGGCTACCACGGAACGTCCCGCCGTAGCTCATAACATCAAATACAACTCCTAAAAACTGTTGGTTTGTATGAACAACGGTGATGAGAATTAAGGCGAGGGGGAAAAGGAGAAGAGGGTTTAGGTTCCTGTAAATTAAATCTCAACAGTGTTTTCTATTTTTAAAAGTATATGTAAGCAAAATTCCATCAAAATCGGATAAAAACTATGTGTTTGGATAAAGATTTTGCAAAAAGCGTTGTAGCTATTTTAAATTTTATCTCTTGTCTGTATAACATTGCAGTTGCTCACACAAGAAATCAGTGCACATTTGAAACTTATTTATTTTATCGTTAAACTTGCTCCTCGCTACAAAAGCAAGTTTCCAGACACTTCGTCTCCTCAGATTGCAGGTTTCTGTACAATTAAAGGTAGGAAAAAATAGTAAATAATAACGTTATTTTTTAATCCAGATTAATACTTCAATACAATTCATGCGCCATCACTCGAGTCAGCCATACTCATACTATGCCTCGTCAGAGAGCTTATATTAACACTGTTAGTTCTGTGAAATTAAATAAATTACACTAAAGGCATTATGCCTGTTCTATTACACTCCCACCGATGGAACCAGGCGGAAGTTGGCATTGACAAAGCCCCGACTTCCGTCGCCAGGTAACCCTTAAACTAAGATTGACATGATTATACATATCAGACAATATTAAATGACTTATGAAATACAAAAGTTTTGTCTGGCAGCCGCTCGACTACTCTTATGTTAATTACAACAATTTTTAACATTATTACACAAACCTTGAAGTCACATACAAATGGAGAAAGAAATACAATGGAACATTAAAACAAAAAACAAAAAAAAATACAAAGAAGAAGACAATCAAATACCACTCTTTGAACAAAGGTTGATATTTCTTCATAGTCTTTTTTTTTTCTTTTCATTGTCCCCCAAAACCCAAATGCACACCTTGCCACAGGGCTACAACGGTTAACACTTCACCTACGAAACACAACATGACATGAGTTATTGTTATTATTTTCTTCCAATTGGTCCTATTATCTTTGCCTATGTCGAATCGTAAGTTAAAACAAAATACCTCCTTTTGGACTCTAATGGCCTCAGAAAAGTGAGAAACGTGGAGGATTTGTCTGCATACAAATGCACTTTCAATCAGTGCTTGACCCCGCACTCCCATTCAATTCGACACTTTTATATTGTTTTAGAGAAACCACACTGAAAACACTAAGACAACAGCGTTCTTTCTGAACCTGAAAATATAATTCGAAGATTATTCCTTAAATCTTAAATATCACAGTGCAAAGTGTACATATTAGTTCATGATCCACCTATTCTTACGGAAAGACCAGCACCTGCTAGTTCTGTGGAATACTTATGAACAAGTAAGCTGAAGATCATCTCAATCTCGGTATTTTAAAACCCATACTGTCCCACACAATATTCATACCCCTACATGATCTAGTAATACTGATTCTCGATATCCGTTGCTTAATGCAACTCAAAACATTTATTGCATAATCTACCCTGTCTACACCAAGTATCCTTATGATTTATCTTAAACAAAGAAAAAGCCTACGGAGAAATATTAAAACTAAACAAACTTACAAGAAACAAGACTTAAGAAAGAACCAAAGTATGTACACAACCATTATATTGAGGATACATTTCAAACTTCAATTCTGTGAAATTCACTTTGTCCCAACATAGGTTCCTTAAAATACAACTAAAATGTAGTACATGAATAATGCGAATCCCTTATGCTAAAAGTAAGAATGTTTGTATTTGAATTTAAGTATGTTGAAGCCCTCATCAAACAAGTCCACTTTACTTTTGGACCAGAATAGATTTATTTCTCTTTCTTAACATGTACTCCTGGTTCTTCCCTCTTAACCTTTCTTTTCTTCCTACGTTTCCTGCTTTGCATTGTGGCATTACACTTTTCAAAAGGCTCAAGTGAATGTTGGAGAATGAAACCATTCATTAGATTCATTGAAAAAACTGCAGTATGACCATCTGAATTAGTACTGCGGAAATGTTCAACAAGCACCAAAAGTTCGCAACCAATGGTAATATCATTCGCCAATGCTTTAGTAATGTGGTGAGAGGGAAAAACGGGGTCTGTACCGAAAGGAAACATCAAATTATGAATTTGGTCTGCAAACTTGGTGACAAAAGTGGGTTTGCGACGTTTGAAAATAGCTGTGGATATAGCCAGCTTGTTCTTCTCCAGAGAAATAGTAGGAATATTACTTCTATGAATACCTGTCGTTGGACAAGGATTGTTTGAAATAGATTGAACACTAACTCGTTTAATTTGAGCACGAGGATGAGAGTTAACAAGCAAGGTATCACGCGATATAGGGGTTGCTTCCTGGACCAAAACAATGTTCTTATCTTTTACTGGTACTCGGGGTACCACCTGAGAGTCATCAAGGGGCTTCAAATTATCCTGTCGTAACAGTATTGTCTCTCTACTCACACTATGCTCTAACCTAGTTAGCCGTTCCGCTAGCCGTTCAGATTGTTCCTTACAATCAACATTATGTTGTCTTAATTCTAATTTGACATTCTCTAATTGTCGGACATTGTCTCCTAGAATCGTATTTAAATTCCCCACTGTACTCTCAAGTAATTGCAATCGACCCCCAAGCTCAGCCTTCAAATTACTTTCTACTGATTTTAAGTCAGCCCTCAAGTTGTAATTCATTGACTGCATACTATTTTGAAAAGATTGCAACTGTACCAAGATAGCACGAATTGACCCATCTATGAACTCAGGACCTGAGTCATTCAAGGACTCACTTCCTATTGCTGCCATCCCCTCCACCATTTCACTGTCTTCTGTAGCCATGTTGTCAACACTTTCAATACAATCGCACAATATTTTGATTGCAAAGAAAAAAATATCCACCGAACCAGCAAGCAAACAAAAAAATTAAAATTAAAACAGATAAATTCTAATCACAGTTATTGTTAAACAAGGTGTACGCTATTGCATGCAATGAAATGTAAACAAGGTAACAACCATTAGTTAATAAAAATTCCCTGGAAGGTTGAAACTAATTTTTTTTTTTTAATATCAACTCAAACTGACTTTTTACTCGTGAAGAAAATAATTTAATTTTTTTTCTTTATGAAAATTAATTTTTTTTCTCAATGCAAATTTTCATATGAAAATTTTCTCATGTCAGTTTGTGTTTCTTACAAAGATAAAAAAATTTGGCACTTTCCTTTTGAAGAGAAGAACTGCTAACTCCTAGGACTGCGTCCCGCTCTGCAATGCCGCCCCTTGCAGTCTCCCGTAAATGAAGGTGATTCTCCGCTCCGGTCGAGATGTTGCCTGAATGTAGTTATTATTAATACTGAGCGGATCGGCTCTCCTCGGGAATCGTCGACTCACTTCGGCTGTCGCGTTCCGGTGGTGATGGCTGCTCGCTTTTTAATTATCGTTACTTTATGTAATTCACTTTTCCTACCTTTTGTTTCAGTATGTGTCCGTGGTTAATCATGCCATTAATTAATCCCACTTCAAAACACACTGTCCTGTCACGGTCGCCATGTAGCTATTTTAAATTTTATCTCTTGTCTGTATAATATTGCAGTTGCTCACACAAGAAATCAGTGCACATTTGAAACTTATTTATTTTATCGTTAAACTTGCTCCTCGCTACAAAAGCAAGTTTCCAGACACTTCGTCTCCTCAGATTGCAGGTTTCTGTACAATTAAAGGTAGGAAAAAATAGTAAATAATAACGTTATTTTTTAATCCAGATTAATACTTCAATACAATTCATGCGCCATCACTCGAGTCAGCGATACTCATACTATGCCTCGTCAGTTCTGTGAAATTAAATAAATTACACTAAAGGCATTATGCTTGTTCTATTACAGCGTCCTGCGCGCATATGATTTGCTCAACAGGTGGCCGTGTTCTGAGACGCGCAACAGGTGGTTTCTTGCGAACATGATAGATTTATCCCCGCCCAAACATCGCGTAACGCGACTATAGAAGATTTCACTTAAAAGATCTATTACACCACCGAAGAATGCAATATAATAAAACATAGGAAAAGTAAATATACACTTACGAACGTCGATAATTGAAGCATGTAATCACTTCTAGATCAAATAGTCAGACTAGCCGCACGTGTAAGGTATAAACAGTTTTATCTTTTGCTAGAAATAAACATCGAGCTGGCGTTGTTCTGATATGTGAGTTTAGAAGTCTATAATTAAATCGGAGTCAGACAAAAGAATCCACGTTAACAGCACTCGCTGTATCCTCTATGCCGTTCACAGCAACGGGAAGCCAAAAGACTTTCTGAAATCATTAACAGAACTAAAATTGAGGGGCTAGTGCGATAAGTAAGCAAAATTTAGAAATTCCAACTTAAGTATTTGACCCAGCAGCGATAGTGGAACTAGAAGAAAATTGAAACGCTTTTTGGAATTAGTTATTTAGTGATAGCAGTGTGCTACAAGGAAATGGCAATTTCCGACGTAGATACTAAAAGTAACGGATTCATTATCAAACATTCTCTAGAGTAATTACTTTGTTACCTACGCTGATTGTGTAAAGAGCATGCATTTAATTAATAGCATTATACACATGTGAAGATGGAAGAAATTCGTGTGAGTAGTTTCAAGAAATCATTAATACTAATAAGCAAACACAAAAAAATGAAATACCAGAACACGGAAAAAGTATTTATTGAATTTAAATTTTCATACCATGTTATCTCTGAATGGCCAATCAGTTGGTAAGAAAATAATAATCGAAAAGGAGAATATAAAATACGTATTACAGGATGCAAGTAATGAAATTTTAGTATCCTGCAAAAAGATTAGACAGGAATAGGTTTAAAATTATGAATATATATTCAATGCCAGTAAAAGCTTATCTCGAAAACCACATACAATACAGAAGAGCAGAAAAAACCGAATACAGAAAATCGGCCATATTACTCGTACTAAAACAGTTAAGAAAACTCAGTCGCTAAAGTTGGGAGTGCTGTGTATAAGTTACTACTGAACCTGGCAGACGTTTTACTGTATGCGTATATTTATTTACTTCTATATATATAAAAGTTCATCATCAATTTATACCAATAAAAATTATGAATCTCATCAGTATTGGCCAGCTTTCATTTTTCCACGTTTTTCCACAACGAATCAGAGCAGTGGGTGGCCAATCTTTTTCAGCAGCCGCGCCAAATTTTAGAAATAGAATTTTCCACCGAGCCGCACCCAATACTTTATTGGATAAAATAGTTAATTATTTTTTATGAACGAAAAAAACCACTAAAGTGAAACATACATATTTAATGAAGTATAAATATTTTAATACGACTTTTGACTTTGACAGAACTAAGTACATTAAAACTGATGTCGAAAGAAATCTTAGTTATTCGCAAAAAGGGCTCCGATTGAGGATCAATGATTCGTCTTCCATGTTTGAACTTAATAGTCTTCATTCGACTGAAACGCTGTTCACACACAACTATTTACAAATAGCTAAATCATCCGCAAACCATGTAAAACGCAGTATATTTCTTCATACACAGATATTTCTTTGTAGCGTTCCTTCAAGCCAACCTGGCGGTATTTCTCCTTAAACTACGCGTCACACTGCATTCCACAATTTTTCATTTGCAAATTTTCTGGCAATGGATTTACATCTACGGAGAATGGCGTAGAAAATGCAAATAAAAGAACACGAAGTATTGGTTTGAAATCAACTTATGTTGTGGTGTTGAAAATCTGAAATCAGTTTTAAAACTCAAGGTTTTAGTTTGATATCAATGAAGCGCATTTATTCGCCGACGCCTGTGTCACACCTGCTTACAGTAACAAGTGAGTGATTTTTTTATTTTTGAACTGTTGTTCCCATAGCCCAAGTTTCTTTTGAAATGCAGCAGCAAGATCAAACATATTATTAACCAATTTGTCTTTGCCTTGTAGACGAATGTTCAGATTATTTAAGTAGACCCGCTCTATGTCTTCTTACTGTGGGAAACCTTCTGTCCTGCTTGCATACTATGGTTGTGTTTATTAATTTAAATCACTCTTTTTTAAAAAATTGATGGAATAAACCATCTTACTTCATCATTAAACGATAGGTCCTTATACTCTGACTACAAATGTTTGCGGAATGCTTGGAATTAACGGTAGGTCAACGACATCAGTCTTATAGAGTTAACTGTTTCGATAACCACGTTGATAACATGATGCATGTTTAGGGACTTGGAACATAATTATCTTGAAGAATAATGGAATGTATCTCCATAAGCTTTAATAAGACTCGGTTGAACACCAGCACTGTCGACTGTCCATTGTCTCAAGCTCAAGCGATGATACAGATTTAAAATCATCTTAACTAAGTGATGTAATGTTTGGTACCACGATTGGAAGTTATACAATGATCCTTCTCCGCGGGCCGCATGCTGACTAACGGTTGACGCGGTCCGCGGGTTGGCCATCCCTGAATTAGAGATTCTAGATCACATACAGATCATCCATTTTTATGTATAGACTTACAGAGGTAAATAGATATACACAGGCGGTGCAACGGCTGCTGACTTCCTGCTCCGGAACTATCAGTTTATAAAGTGCGCCCATTTTCCAATTTCTAAACTGAACACACCATTGAGTCTGTCATAACGTTCTTGCTATGATCTCTAAGAAGCAGTGTATGCGATGTAATTCAGAAAAAAAAGGCAAACGTGTCAGTAAAGTCTAGAAAGTAGGAGACTCTTTGGTGTTAGCGAAATTCGAATTGGGAACTATTCACTTTTGTGACGAGTTACAACAAAGTGGATGGTATAAAAACCTTCTATGTGAAAAAAATAAATAGTTGTACCAACTTTCACGGTAATCTGTCAAACAGTGCCAAAGCCTATTAATCTCAAATAGATATACCAACATATATATATATATATAGTTTCATTAATATGGCACCAGCCATTTCCTGAAATAAACTAAACACTGAGGTATTCTAACAATTCCCAGAACGGGTTGAATTGGTTTAGTGTTATGAAAAATCAGTTTATATTTTTGTCCAGGCTGCATTTCAACCTAATTACAACATTTGTCAATGTTACTGCTCGATAATCTATACATGTACAGTACCATAAGCACATTAATACAGACCACATTCACAAATCGTATATGGAATATGAAAATATAGGATTTTTTTATGGGTTTTCATAACGTGAAAGCTTGGGGTCCAAATAAAATCTGACGTACAGGCTGAGAGATTTGGACGCATTTATTTTATACATCCGGCATAACTTAAAAACAGCTGAATTGATTTTAATGGGATTTAAAACTGTGGGTTTCTAGAAAGAATCATGCAAATTAAAAGGGGTGGGGTAAAGGTAGAAAGCGGTTAAGATTTCTTAAACCACTTGTATACTGTATTTTCCTGTTTGATTTAAAGTATACTTGTGACAAGTTCCATTGATATCAAATGAAAACTGTGGGTATATATAGAGAACATTGGCAAAAATAAGGGGGTGTAAAGAGGATTTAAAGGGGGAGAATAATTTGGTATTTTTAAAACTAATGTGAACAGTATTTTTCTCATTGTTTCAAAGTATACTTGTGCAAAGTTCGACCAAAATTGGATAAAAAATGTTGCTTTGTACGAAGAACATTAGCAAAAATTAAATTGGATAAAGGGGGTGAGAGGTTGTTTTGGAAACAGAATGTAGACAATATGTTTCTCTTTCTTTTAAAGTATATATGTGAAGTGTTCCAATGAAAACTGATTAAAAAACCGTGGGTTTTTGTAACGAACATTGTAAATTAAGAGTGGTGAGGGTAAAGTGGGAGAGAAATTAGCCTTTTTCAAACAAAATGTAGACAGAGTTTTTCCGTTTGTTTTAAAGTATAAGTGTGCAAAGTTCCATTGATATCGAATAAAAACTGTGATTATAGATAAAGAGCATTAACAAAAATTAAGGGTTTGTAATGGATTAGAGTATTTCTGTTTTTGTTAAAATAATGTCCACAGTATTTTTCTCTTTGTTTAAAGGTATACATGTGTAAAGTTCCATCGAATTCGGATGATAGCTGTAGGTTGTATTAAGAATATTTACAAAAATTAAATGGGGTAAATGGAGAGAGGGTTTGGTTTTTATAAACAGAATGTAGATAATATGTTTCTATTTTTTAAAGTATATGTGTGCAAACTTCCGTAAAAATCGGATAGAAATTATAGCTTTGTATAAAGAATAAGAACAATAATTAAAGGTTGGAAAGGGGAGAATGTTGACAGTATTTTCCTCATTATTTTAAAGTATACAAAATTTCATCTGAGTCGGATAAAAAATGTGGGTTTACCTAAAAAAAAAATAAACGGCGTAAACGGGACAAGGGTGTGATTTTTTTTGGTCAGATACCTTCTGAATGAAAATTACATGTACCAGTATGTACCAACTTTCATGGCGTTCTGTTAAACGGAGTCGACTGTAGCTTTGTACAAAGAACATAGTCAAAATTGTGGAAGTGTAAGGGGTTGGCAATTTTTTTATTTTATTTTAAAGTATACGTGTGAAAGTTCCGTCGAAATCGGATAAAAATTTGGGTTTATATAAAAATTAAGGTTTTTAAAGTGTAGGAGGGGATAATTTTTAATTTTTTTGATCAATAACCTTCACCATGAAAAAAATACATCCATGTCCCACCTTTCATGGTGATTGGTCAAACGGTGTCCATGTTTAGTAATCTTGAATATATATATATATATATATATATATATACCACCATGAGGAGTATGAGTTACTAGGATGTTAATACAAAGTCAGTTAAGTCATGGCATATAACTGAACACTAAAGTTCAAGAAAGTTTAAAACTTAACCCGATCTCAGAAGAGAAATGATTTCATAGTTTTTAAATTTGTGGACAACAGATTATAAGACTACCTTAATGATTCACAAAATTACTAAACTGGAAAAAAATTTAGTGAAAACGATTATCTAGCTCGTAGAAGAAATACTAAAACCATAAAAACCGTAGAGATTGTTACTATATTCGTGCAACTTATTAAACATTCCTCAGAAGTTCGCATACACAGACTATTAAAGTCCATAAACACCTGCTGGATGAATAGCTGTGAACCTGTAGAATATACACCCAGTTCACAAGAAGTGATAATGAAATGGCGGTTCTAATATAACGAACTTAGATATTTTATTATTGAGATTACTTATGATTCGTACTATCTTAGTCAATAGTCACTCATTCCTCCTGCAGATACATATAGATCAATTTTTCTCAAAGCCTAATGAATTTATTATGCAATCCATATCTTGTTATTCTCCTTACTACTTGCCTTGCATGTTGGTGCTAAGAGTTTAGTCAATCTACTACCAGGAATAATAACAAGAAATATCTTGTATTGATTTCAATGCTCCTTTACTAAGTAACAATTAACCCAGTTCTTGACATTAGTTTCACAGGCAAGTAATTCTTACCGAATACTTCGTGAAAGTAGATACAAGCCCCAAAATATTGTGTTTCATATAGTGAACCCTTCGGCTTCCCACTCGACATAATGTTATTCGAATCCAATGAAGCTGATAAATGTTTTACTGCCGCATTCCTCATTATAAACTTTATTACTGGAGCCATAATATGACGATTAATGGTGGTGGTACTAGATTAAAGTTGTATTTAATTACAAGTCATAAGGTATTTACGCTTATGTAACAGATTACACTATCAGAATTACCGATGATTAATGGGATTGTTATTTTTTAAAAGATTGTCGTAAGACTTGCTACTTGAATTTTGATTATGATTGTTCATTTTGACAGCGCATGTTAGTAATATGCAAGAAAAAATAAATGTGTTCAAAAAACGAAATTTGATAAGTTCGTTCATTATTTGTAAGTTACGTCAAATGCTGAAATACACTCTCTTGCACGCAATATTCAGAGATTCATATCAATGCGTTTTATCTATGTAGTGATCTCTTATAGAGAGTGCTAAGCAGCGCAGGTAGCAAATAGAGCTTCACTTGAAATTTCTGCAAACTAGCTGATCAGGCCGACGTACCACTCAGCGTGCTGATAACACCATGCAGTGTGTACAAATTAAAACGAATAGAACACAGGAAAGATATTGACACGAAAAGAAAACTTTTAAAAAAAAAATCTGAATGACTACGTCGCCACACCAAACACCAACGTAAGAATCTCCATTTCTGTTGCATGGTAATCCGGTTCCTGGCCACGCAATGGAAAACTGACAGTCACCACAATTCGTAAACATTCGTCATCACACTGCTGTTAAATCACTTCTCCATATTCCTCCCACTGGCATCAAAAATTCGGAAAAAAAAAATGTCTAGTAAAGTTTTGGGTGGGCGATCGTAACTTGTCCCAAATAGCGTCCTTCAGTCGTTGAATGCTTCTTGCTGCTCTTTAGCCCATTACCAAATGGTACCCTTCCTGAGCTGAAATATGGTGGTTAAATCTCGTTTAACAGCTTGTGCAAGAGGGTTTATATATGGCGAAGGGACATCCAGAGTTCTTCTGTGGCCCTGCATCACATACAGCACGTTCCGTACGTCTTCTGGGTTCTTGGTTGATACCAGGTAACTGTGCGTTTGGAACGGACTCTCATTTTCATAACGTAAACTCGTGCGTTTTTCCAACTCCTGTTCCTGGCAACGAGAAAATACTTTCAAGGTTTCCTTCTGTGTGCTCCATTTCGTAACTTCCAGAACGTCGTTGTACATAGTATTTAGCTCCTCATTTCTCTCCTCGCCGAGTGTGCACACCTGCGATGACATCGCGTTGCTGGGACAGCCTTTTACTCGCCGTCTCGTCAACGCAGACTAATCGCTTGGTGTAGCTTACTCTGCTCGCATTCCAGATTATTTCTTCAGTCATCAGTCACATGATGGTATTTCTCTCTTAACTTTACTAACTTTTTCTCATGTAAAACATCAGCTCCTACGGTGATACCAACGCAACCAGTTCGATGCTCTCTTTCCAGGGGGTAATACTCAGTAGCGGTTGTCTGTTGACTGTCTTCGATTCTTGCCCAAAAGCTGACACAAGCGATAACTTCTCACTCTGCAGGAGCTTTATGGCGACACCCGATTCAAGTGCGAGTTATTCCAGTATATATTGCCAGCTGGATTTATTACCAAGTAATATTCTGAGATAATTTAATTTACACTTTAGATCTTAAACAATCAATTCCGCCTTCACCCTATAAACGTTGATGACTTTTATTCTTCTAATGTGAATACAAAACATGTCACATTTTAAATTTTATGTTCGTTTTATGTCAATCTATCCACATATGTGTCCTGTCCAGATCTACCCGTAGCTCTTTTTTTTCATTTATTTTGTTGGCATTTGGGCTTGTACCCATACAGCCACCTTCGTTTTACAATTTAACATCTCATATTATCAATATAACAATAATAATATCATGCAGTTGGCTCTTTTCATTATACAGAATAACATCAATAGAATACCAATAATAATTACATGAAATTACCATTTTCGTTTTACGCAAGAACATCAATAATATAACAATGGTAGATCGTGCATTAGACATTTTTGTATTACCGAATACCCGTAGCTCTTCAAAATCCTTTGCATTTTTATTTCTATTAAATAACGTTTGTATTACCTGCAAACGATCCTAATACTGACTGAATACCACCAACACTGCGATTCATTAGAATATTGCATAGCAATGTTCAAAATATCTTATTCTGTTGCACTCCTGTCTTCACTTACATTTCTTTTGCAACTGCGTTTTCTACCCATGCTGTTTCCTTCTTACCTTGTAAGAAACCCTCCCTCCTTAAAATAATTTTCCCCCAAAATCACTGTATTGTTTTTACTACAGCTTTACTACGTTGATCTGTATGAACGTAACTGAATGTTTAAAATTTTGCACACGTATTGAGAACCAATGACAATTCAGTAATTTTATAGCAATGTCCAGGTATTCCCATTATTTGGACAGTAACAACAGAAAAGATTTTGGTACGCGCTTGAAGTAACATAAGAATTCAAACAGCACTTAAGTGTAGTCGGTTGCATAAGTCGTCTTTAGAAGGGGTGAAAGCTTTACTGAATATGTATATCACAATGAATTACAGATCGATTTTAAAAATTCAAAGTTGTAACGCTTTCTTTATACAAATTGATATAACAAAATATAAAATATAATAAATACTACGATATAATACACTAGCTAAAAGCACGGCTTTGTGGTGGCTCGCGAAGTTTGTCATAAAAATATTATATACAATTAAAGAAATCCGTGATTTTAGTTTGTTGAAAAAATTAGGCACGTTTATAATAAGACGCAATCTTTAAATATTTAAAATATCAATTTATTTAATTTGATTTTAATCAGATACAAAATTTCTTATTCATGTTTCTTCCTGTTTTCTAAATTTTAATATTACTAATTCTGTCATAAGAAAATCTTCTATTTAATGCTAATCTTTCTAAAGTTTTTGCTATCTATAACCCAACATATGTTAAACCAACAAAAGTTTCTTTTTCTCCAATATATACAGCAACTTTATTAATGTTAATTCTTGAGCTTTATGAATTTTGATTGTGGAAGCTAGTTGTAATGGAAATTTTTTTCTTGTACAAGTGATATTACGTATTTTACAAAATTTAGCTGTCGGTGGACTCAGAACACAACCACTATTTACATAAGTTGAATGAAGATAATTTTCAAAACGAACCATTATCACTCGTGGAATTACATATATGCTAATAAAAATTATTACAATTTTCTTTGCAAAAATAATGATTAATGACACATCTAGAGATTACTCGGAATTATTAGGGCGAGCAGGTTCACGTCTGGACGTACAGTAGTTTTTTTAAAAAATGTTTACCACAAAAATATAAAAAGTGTCGCGCGCCCTAATAAGATCAGTGAAAGGTTCTGACTTACAAAGTTTGTGGACACATACGTCAGATCAGAAAAATTTTAATGGGGCATAATTAATGAATGATATTATAGCGGTTTTCCAGCACAGGAATAGTATTAAAAGAACGAAAATGTCAGCATTGTACGCGCTTTTATTAGGTATGAATTCATTGTGAGAAATATTTCTTAGTTTTTTACAGTCCGAAAAGGAAAGCTTGGATTAATATTTAAGGCACTTGTGTACAATCTGTATTTATTTTCATAGCAAAATTTTCGTACCTTACTTCTATCTTAAATGAAATCTCGATTGATCTAAAGAATTAATCTTTATTTACTTAAAGCGATTCAAAACGTACAGTGAAATTATTGTTAACTATTTTAAACACCTTTTAACTGAAGGATTACGTATGTTCATTACAGCATGGATAACATTCGGCTGAAAGAAAAACCCGCGTCCTATGTAAGTGGAGACTCATAAAATACTAACTTAGTCCACAACCCGAACGTTGGTTGGATCGTCTCGAAGGAGGATGGCCAGTTCCTTTCCTCTGGGACCTACCGTTTAACGTTGCAATCCGAACCACGGAGCGGCCTGGTAGAGCTCCTACGATCAAATACAATTCCCAAAATTCCTGCTCTAACCCGGGACCGGAGCAACGAACATTTTGAAAGCTAGAGCCTTAACCACTTAGTTACCAATCCGCTCTTTGAGAATTATAGAACGGGTGTACAATGAACCACGAACATAAGGGAGAATGCACCAGATGACCGAAGTTTCATCACACCAATTCAACTACTTACAAAAATTCAACTTCAGTTCTGTTCAGAAATTTCCTGAAGATTTCAGTTGCTTTCACCTTCAAACATTTGTACACTAGATGCGGAACGTGTAACACGTAGCCATTATCTTTGAAATGCAGACAGTGTTGTTGAAGCGGATTCCGGGTGATTCCATTGCATCACCTCTTCGTTTTATTAAAACTTTTATGGTTCTTGTGTTTGGCTTCATTAAACTACCAACCTGAATGCATTTATGGTTTGTTACAGTTACGTGAAAACATATTTCTCTCGTTAAACAGTTCTCAAAATCTCCATGCAGGGTTTGCTTGAATTTTGATTGTCATAAAGTTTTGCATAGTTTAGCATTAAAATTATATTCTACGGTTATTGAAATAACCGATTAAGGGAGGCAGCGGGATATCTTTGTATAATTACAAAACCGCTGCATCTACTTTTACATAAGTCACAATTATTATTATTATATTTACGAAGAACATATAGATCTTCATTAATAGAAAAAATAAATTAATATCTCTCTTTCTGGAGCATAAGCTCATTTTCTCTCAATAGTTCAGTTTGCGGCAATATTATTTTCGATTAAAGTTTGAAGCGTGCAGATTAGATGTACCTTCCTTTTATATTGATTAAATTTTATATAGTTTGCCAGTAATATTATATAGTTGATTAAATAACTGGTTAAGGGAATGAGCGGGATTATTTTTTTTTTTGTATAATTCAAAACCGATGCATCTACATTTATGATTTATTTACAAAGAACGTTCGACAACCATAGATAATCTTTAATACAAAAAATTATATTAATATTTCACTTTCTGGAGAATAATTGACTTTGGAATGATATCCGTCATTAAATGTTCTTGGTGTTCACGTAACTTTTGTTTCAAATGTTTAAATGATTTACACCATTTATCATTCGTGTATATCTCAAAGGAAAATAAATAATTTGGAGACCTTGTTTCAAAACAAATTTGAAATGCTTCAAAATCAAATAGCAATAAAAAAATACAAACAGAAAAAAATACTTCGCGGGTGGTAGGATCGATCTGACTACCCCAACGACTCAACACGCACTACTAAACCGACAACATTGACAATTGGTTTTCCGTAGCGGTATAACTCATTTAGGCACAATTTTTATACTTCTTAATCCCCGATTGCTCTTAAACGGAGGCCCACCAGACAGAACTTCTTTAGGGTGAGAAACCACAGGTGACGTAGTATTTAACAGACTTGTTCGTTCTACGACAGCGATTTACAAACTGAAGACCTCTTCTTGCCAGCATGCAGGAATAAAAATAATTATACTTATTTGTTTTTTTGCAAAAATAATGATTGATGGCACATCTAGAATTTGAATTAGCATGTTCAATTTCATGTCTTTACGTGCGGCAGTTTTTGTCTCGCCCTAATAATATTTAATAATATATATAACACAATAATATATAATGTATATTACGATAGAACCATTAGCGTTAGTAAATTAACTTTTTTTTTGTTTGTAGGCACTATTAACATACTTATGTTTGCAGTAGGTTTTTATAACCTCTTAATTTCCAAATGATCTTAATGTCTTCCTGGGAATAGTATTTACATACAATTACTAAGTTTTTCACTGATTACAACTTTTTAATGTAACGTCAATGCACTTTTAGCTCTTCAAAGGTCAGGTCGTGTATTTACAAAGTCTAAGTCAGTAACATTACAGTTTTTTTTTTTTTAAAAACTCTCTTTTGTAGCAATGTGAAATAAAAAATTAAAAATAAAATTACATTTTTAAAAAAAAACATGATTTATGTAGCAATGTAAGCCAAAAAGTTAAAATAATATTTAATTATATAGATTATTTTCAACAGTGATAGAATATCCCACAATTCAGTATATGTTAATTTTTAATAAGTTTAAGATGAGAGTTAAGTCACTAAACAAAAAATTATCTTTAATTTAAAAACAGCATTGGGGGGGGGGGGCTCACTACTTATTTTCATAATGACGATATCTTTACGAATATCTACCGATAAAAAATTTAATTGTCTAGCATTTCCTCCTGTAACCAAAACTCTACCTCTATAGCTATTTGAAGATTGAGATCTCTGTTATGTTTCTATGTTGATTATTATTTTTGTTGAGAAATACATTTCACTGAATTGCTAACTGTAGCTATATTTGTTAGTATCTCAGTATAAGTAAACCAATTTGGGAGCGTGCATAAACCACGTAGCTCTATTTTGGCCACCTGTGAAACCCCCCTCCCCCCCCTACGTAGCCCTACGTAGCCCTACGTGGCTTTTGCCCCTACCCCCCCTCCCTCCCTCACGTAGCACGTAGCTTTTTTCCCTTTTGATTCCAGAAGACATTTTTTACTGTTTTCTCTTGTCAGACTATTGTAAATTACATACGGAGATAATTAACTGAGGGAAATAAATATTCACATGCTGTTGTGAGTTCTATTACTCATTTTAACTGTGAAAAATGTTATGAAAGGAAAGCTACGTGGCCTGGCTCGGAACCCCCCCTCCCCCCCCGTAGCCTAGCGTAGCCTTCCAGCCAACCCCTCCCCCCCCCCCTGGACCGAGCCACGTGGTTTGTGCACGCTCCCTTTGCTCCATTTCCACTTTTCAGTGTGACACGTAGCTATAATCTTTCGGATAATTAAATTTACAGAACAACTTCAGAGAACTATTCGGGTAGCTTGTAATTTTATCATTAATGGCATTAATGCCCTTTGTTACTCCAAATACCAGTATGTTTGATAAGAATCATAAAATATACGTTCACAGTGTAAGAAGCAAAAATGCCGACACGAGATATAAATGTCGTTACTATTTGTCTAAGCAGACATAAGAAGTTTGGGAGTGCTTTTCTTCAAATGGATCCAATGTAAATAAATATAAGATCATTGAAAAACTGAAAGAAAATCTACAAAAAGAGCTTTCTTTCAAATGCACAAACAAAATATTTTTCAGAATCTTATAAAATATTGTTCCTATTAATGATTTCATTTTTCTTTGTTTGAAACACCTGTTTTGTTACGTAAATAAAAACATTTACAGACTACGACATACGAAAGCTTCCACAACTTATTTCCATTTTCAGTTGAGGGAATTTGGTCAGGTGACAAAATTTAAAGAAGTTGATTGTCTTAGTGTCAGCATTTCTGGAGTAATAGAACAGCGGCACTGTTCACTACCGCTCTACTTGTTCTGATCTGTGTTTAGTTATTTATACCTTCACTCAATACAACCTTCCTGATCAGAAATAAAGATCTTTAAACATGAAAAATATTTAATTGACAGTTTCTAAGACTATTATGCTGCCTTCTAACTGTCAATTAAGGATGAAATCATTGATTCTGCTTTAAAGAAACATATTTTCACAAGAGTACTTGGGGTCGCAATAAAGTGATCCAGAAATACGGAAAAAGAAAATGTTACTTACATTTTTACAGAAGGCTCGGCTGAATTATATCATATACTTGACTCTGATATGAGAAGTCAGTTTATACTGAATTACAGGTATCCGTCTCTCCAATATGAAGATACTTTTAAAAGAAAAAACCGCTCGTTAAACCGCTGATAAACTAGATATTGGTGCTCTTAATTGATTTTCCTTCTGTTTGATACTGTAATCTAAACAAGTAATAAAGACCACAGTAGAAATAACTCATTTTAAGATACATCTTTAGAAAACTATCATAAAAACTTATCAGTTCAGCCTCTTAAAAAATTCAACTACAAATTACATTAGCAGGCTGGTGCAATAAAATGCAAACACTATGTTCCTGTAATTTCAGATTAGTACTTCCAATTATTTCTGCAGAGGGGATACTCAGATATTATTCGTAAACAATAAATAAATAAAGATATTCTAATTAATCAAATGCACCCTTCTGCTCCAATACGTACAAAATATCAACGAAACGTTCTTTGAGCAAACTTTAATAAAACTCAGAACTAAGACAGAAACTAAGAAAATTAGTGCAAGTTACGGCATATGTAGTAATATTACCTAAACCAGCCCGTTTACGTTTTTCCAGCATTCTTAGTTCCTTCATAATATTCCTTCATGCCATCTTGTTCCAATGGTCATGTTACTTTCCATCCTCTATTCATTATTCTTTTATCAATATCTTCCAAGCTCCATAACCTACATACGCCTTGTATACTACCAGCACGCACTTCACCATCATCCTCTCGTCCAGTGACGCCCAATTCAGCTCCTGTATCATACAACTTATTGCATGGGTCCTGCGGTAAATTCGAAAAGAAAAAAAAATCTAGCTGCTCTCTTTTCTATGCCACTCATCTACCGTATTTGATACCCAAAATGTGAACCAGCATATTCAAGCAATGGTTTGACAAAAGTTTTATAGCCCAATTCCCTCACGTCTCTGGTACATCCTCTCATTACACTCTCCAATAAATAAGGAATTTTGTTATCTTTTCCTACTACCCGTCTAATTGCCTAGTTCGTCCTGCCAAGTTGAGTGTATTATCAAAAATTATGTTTAGATATTTACATTCGAAGCCTTCAACAGGCAATTCTGTTCCCATCCGGTAATCATAACAACCTTTAGTTTTTAATCTTTGTACGTAATAAGCTGCCTCTTCTTAGCATTTATCTTGTTTCCAAGTTGATCTACCCAATTAGATATTTAATCCAGGTAACCTCGGAACCGTTAACCCTCTTCTCCCTTTTTTGATCCCTTTATATAACATCATATCAACAGCAAACAACAAAACTTCTAACTATAAACCACTAATCCAGTCATGCAATAAAACAATGAATACCAATGGTTCCAATACAGTGCCCTGTGGCAACCCAATATTCACTTCCTTCTCTTTTAATACTACACTTCCTACTCTAACGCTTTTCTTCCTGCCTTTTAAGAATTCGTCTCTCAAGGAAGTCACTTTTTCATCCACTCCAATAGTTTTCATTTTATTTAATACCGTTTGATGGCTCACTGTGTCAAATGCCTTAGAAAGATCTAGTGCTACACTATCAACTTGGCCTCCCTTGTGCAATTCATCTGAAATGTTTTGCATATGCCACACGATCTGAGATTGACACGAATATCATTTCTACATGTGTGATCGATTTTCAAACCAGTTTCTTTCATCGCAGATATTTCTGATGTAGCTGCATATTATTTTCTCTGTTTCTTTGCTTTTCACTGATTTCAACCTAATCTGTCTGTAATTTTCAACCCTGTTTTTTGCACTTTTTTGTAAACCGGTACTGCTATCGCTCTTTTTTAGTCCTCTGGTAAGCAGCAAAATTTTAGAGTCCTTGTAAATAATAATTCAAGGTGAGATATCCCACCATTTTTATACATTGAAGAGCCTAAGAAACTTGTACACCTTCCTAATATCGTGTAGGGCCCCCGCGAGCACGCAGAAGTGCCGCAACACATGGTATGGACTCGTCTAATGTCTGAAGTAGTGCTAGAGGGAATTGACACTATACATCCTCCAGAGATCCACAGACACCACACTAGAGCTTTGAGTTCTTTATTAACAATCTCAATATATAAACGCTATTTCAGTATTTTTGTACGCAAATTCATCGAAAAATAGGGCTCATTTTGAAGAAATAATTGTAACACAGACATATGGAATAAATATCCTTCAACATATACTCGGGTGGGAGGGGGGGGGGGGGGGGGAGGTCGCCCATCTGGTCTGAGGGCCCCAATATTTTTTTCTGCACCGGGGCCCTTGTTAACCTAGCTACGCCGCTGCTAACATCAGTAGGCTAACTGATACCTGAAACTTCTAGAGGTTAGGTTAGAGCCATTACCGAAATACCAAATACAAGAATTGTTCATTCTTTTTTATAAATCGTGTTACAAACCTGAAAAGCAAAGCATTAGCCACATATGAAATTTCATCCAAATTGCTAGAGCCATTTCAGATATCGTCTGGTTTACCACCTCTATTATTATGCTATTATTATGTTAAATACAAATATTAATCCTTAATCATGGATTAATTAATGGTGCTAGGTTTCCGGTAATTCGTTTAGACGAGAACATCATCATTGCTAAATTCTTTTACTCCGGTAAAACTGTGCTTTTACATCGCATTGACCTCACATCTTGTGATCGACCACGCCTTTCAAAATGATACGAAAACAATTCCCAATAGAAGTAACCTTCTTCTTCTTATTATTATTATTATTTGCATTAATAAAGTAGAAGGTCAGACGCTTCAAAAGGCTGGATTGTATTTATCAGAATCTGTGTTTTCTACGGACATTGGTACGTGGCCTTTTCACGAGTTTGTAGATTCATTAATATTGTTAAAGACACACACGGTCAAAATGTCAATGATGATAACGTTATAACTGCTAATATTGTTTTCAAATAAGTTTTGTAAAGAAGACTGAAAAAAATGACATGTGACAATTGTAATTTTTTTTTTAAATATCTATTTTTAAAATGTTTTACAATTAAACATTTAGTATTTTATGATGACGACTTTTTACAGTAAAAGTGATATATTCGAAGTAAAATGCCTTTCATTAATAAATACTTGCATTTACTTATTTCCACATTACTATATCACAATTCAGTGACACCACGATACTATTCGCACGGATCAGCTAGTGTACAAAATTTTTCTTTTAAAGATATAAGAGTTCCTTGGTGTAACCAAAGAGAACTTAACTACCACCAAAGCCTACGAGATGGCGTTAGAGCTGTTTCCGAGATGCCAAATACAAGATATGCTGATTTTTTGTAAACTCGCGTTTTTGCATGGAATACACTTATTTAGGTGCACTTATAACAAAACGTTATCTAAATATGAAATTTCATACAAGTCGTTAGAGCCATTTCCAAGATCCCAAATATATATACAAGAATTGCTCGTTTAAAAATATATCAATTGATGGTATTGTAGGTGGCGCTGAAGTGGGTGATTCATGTATATCGATAATGAATGTTTGGTATTTCATGATAAAGCCAAAAATCTTCCAAACAGCAAAGATTAGACATTATACCACAGTTTTTTTTTTTCCTGCTTAATGTCTCTTAACAGCGAGGTCTTTAGAGACGGGGAAGGATGGGGGGGGGCAAGGAATGGGAAGGAATTCGGCCATGGCCTTTTGAAGGAAGCAACCCAGCATTTGCCTGGAGTGATTTGGGAAACCATGGAAAACCCAAATCTGGATGCCCGGATGGGGATTCGAACCGCCGTCCTCCCGAATGCGAGGCCAGAACGCTAACCGTTACACCACCAGGCTCGGTTTATATACAACAGTTGTCAAGACAGAGGTAATTTTCAGATCAGAATGCCTGTTACTGAATAAGAAAGTTAAAATAAAGGAATTAGGGAAAGAAGATGAAATTTCTAATGAAAATCTTAGAAGCAGAAAAGACGGAATCTGGTGGTAGAGGAAAAATGAAGATATACACAGGTATGCAGAGGAAGTTACAGACACAATGCACAAGATAAGTCCGAAATTTTATGGACACTTTATGAGAATGAGTGAGTTTTTTTAAATCGACTACATCAATAAATTAAATGGGTTGAGAAAATATATGAACAAAGTTGGAATCCATCCAGATGAGATACACAATCGAACAGTGTCTCTGTGGAGTGTGACAGCAAAATAAGATAATTAGTTACAAAGTAATTGTCGCTATCCAAAGAACATTTTGTGTGTTATGCTTTAACACATATTTATTTAAGAGCAGTACTTAATCATATGTATAATTTTTTTTTTGGGACAGGAGGGTTGATTTCGAGTATAAATAATTATTTTCACATCTCAGAATGATTTATTCGGCCAGTCTCCTCTGTCTACTTGTTGGCCTTGCTCCTGATAGCAACCAGCACCTGTCGCAGTATAGAGAGGACGCTGTCCGTGGTCTCCTTGCTGGTGGGGATGATCTGCTTGGCCGGCAGCTCGAAGCCGTGCCGACCCTTGTCCCGAAGCTCCCACACAAACGAGTATTTCACGTGCTGGGCGCCCATAGCCCAGTCAATGGTGGTTCCAGAGGCCGGATCTCAAAACACAAACATCGGTGATTAAGTTGGTGCATGTTACCTTACTCTACCAGTGGCCAAAGGTATACAATGAGAAAAATCTGCCAGTATTATAAAATTAGATTGCAACAATATTCATTGTCACACTACATGCTTCCATCTCAAGATTGTTTGAATCATCGCGTGAGCCAGTCAGTGTCCACGTATCTCTCGTGTAGTTGAATTTTTTAGACACAGGGCGCGAAGAAGCCCCTGTGCTCCGCGGACAAATTGTTTCGCATCCGGTATTGCGGGAGCCACGAAAGGATTTTGTGCAGAAGTCTGGCGAGGGATAAAGTGCTACAAGAACATAGTAGGACAGTTTGCGCTAGAAGAGACGCCACTGTGAGCTCTTTTTACACCTTTACGTGGTTCCTCATAAATGTTTTTCTTACGCATCCTGGAATCTTGGAAAAGAACTTTAGTGACGTCACTCCATACTATCAGGGGGAGCTTCGGAAGGTGCTATTAGGTGGCAGCTATTCCAGGCAGAGTAGTCCCCTGACGAAAGCCGCATTGTGATCGCTATATCGTCAGGCTTCAAAAAGTTGACGCGGTTCCACCCGAACAACAAAGATAACTTTTAAAACGACGGTGGAAGTCCCCGCAGTGACTTAAGGAAAAGAAGTTCGATGAATATGGTTGGTGATTCCTAGAGGCAGACTCTCGGGTCAAAGTAAATATTTTGAATTCTTTGAATTCTGACTGTGCTATTCGTTAATGCAGCTTTTACCCTCGAACATTATTCTACGAATCCCTTCATCTATCCAAAAGGAATAACACTACCGGGTGGCCCTGGCTGTTTATGAACTCAGAGTGACGAACCGAAATACTACGTGTGAAGCGTTAGGAAGAATTGGTCTTTTTTTAATCTTAAAACCCTTAATCCAGTGCAAGGAGTAAAGTTGGTACTTACAGATGGTGTTGATGATGCTTCCCACCTCGTATTTTGTGCCGTAGCGTCGGCGAAGTACTTTAGCTGCCTTCGTCGCTATTTTTAACTAAAAATGAGAAAAAAAGACATAGTTAACTGATTATGGTGAACTCAAATAAAATATATCAGTTTCTAAAATATTAATTTAATTTAATTTAATTGTGATGGAAAGTAGGCTCCGCAAATATAATCCACGCCCATTTTTTCCATTTCTTATTCATTTATTTTTTAATTCAAATTCTTCAAGTGTAATTACTTCACTCGTCCAATTGTGTCGTTTGAGAATTTTAATTTCAAATTGTTTCGTCGTTTCTGATAATTTATTCCATTTCCAGACCCACTCATCAATAATAGAAAATGTTAACCATCCGTTATGCCTGAAATCTATTGTCAAAGTGTGGTCATTGTCAATAAACGCCTTGTTCACCTCGATGTTACATTAATGGTTTGACCAAATTTTTGTAACCCTGTTCACTCACTTCTCTGGTACTTCACGCATCACCCGCTCACAAAAAAATGTACGATTTTGATACCTGCTCATCAGATTTCACAGCAGTTATTCGAAAATATGCATAGTTGTTGAGATTTCGAGTAGGTGATACATTTCGCAATAGGCTGTAATCTGAGAAGTGCTGTAATTTGGGATATTCTGAATACGTACGATTATTTTAGGATCAATTTTCTCACCGCAGTTTATTTCGCTATACAATTATATTTAAACCCATTTATACAAACACAATTAGTATCTGTAATTAAATTTTAGGACTTGCCTTAAGTAAATGTTATTACTTCTTTGAACAACAGATGCAAGCAGCGGTACGGAACCCCGCTACGATCCAGATAGTACTGCAATTATCGGCATTGGCTTACAATTCAGCAGTATAATTCCACGAGCAACCAAGCAAGAATATCAGCTAATAACTAGAGTTCAACAGTTAAGCAAGAGTATCTTGATTTAAGTAAATTATTTCAGTGTTTTATTTCACTGTTTTCAGTGTTTTCGAGATTTCTTTCGAATTTCCCGTTATTAAAACTGATTTATTTTATCATAAACTAGCTAGTACCTGCGACTTCGTATGCGTAGATTAAGAACTTTTGCCAGAATTGAATAGGGAAAGTTGTTGGTAACGAAGGATTGGTCCCAAACAACACCGAGTTTGCATAATATGACAGGAAAGCTATCACTATATCATTCTGCCGTCGAACCTGTCTCTTGAAGAGAATCGATTTCCAACATATTTCTGTCACCATTCGATAAGGTCTCAAAATTTCGTGACTACAACTGTTAATCATACTGGAAAAAAAATGCCCTGTACCCTTCATACAGATTTTCTTGTCAAATTCCATCAATATCGATATAGCCATTTAGTCGTCAAAACGTAACAAAAAGACAGAGATTTACTTCCGTATTTATAGTATTATTACTGCGGTTCACACACACACACACACACTGATTGTGAACAACCCCTGAGGGATCATTATAACGTAAAAAAGTGTACACCTACAACATTGCAAGACTACCTACGATTTGCCTCGCATTGCACGCCTAACTTTGTAATATCTACAGTTTAACATTCAATCCGAATAACCGACGGCCCAGGCGTGACTGTTACGATCAAAAACAATTTTTAAAAATCTTAGCCTCCACGAAGATCTGAACCAGAGACCACGACCCAAACATTAATAAGCAAGCGCTTTAGCCACTGAGCTACATGACCGCTACACGGTAAAACACTACAGAGACCTCCATATCCAACGCGTCTGTCTATCGCCATTCAGTAATGTTTCGAAATTATAAAACAATATATATTATTTACACAGATAATTTTTCAACAAAATCTAGACAGTATGTTTCTCCTTGTTTCAAAGTATCATCGAGATCAGATGAAAACTGTGGATTTGTACTAAGAACAAACAAACCAACCAACAAACAAACATACATACATTCATCCTTATGTATATAGATTACCTTTGTGATCTACTCACCAACTCGTGGTTGTTATCTGCAACAACAGTTTGGAGTCCATACGGGAACATGAGCAGTTGGGAGTAGGAGTGGAACGCCAGGTAGACCTGCAGCTTGTCTCCCAGGCCTGTCAGGAACTGCGACAGGGTGCGCGTCTCCACCTCAGAGAAGGCTCTGGGCCCGGGAAACGATTGCTTGCAAGGGTTTCGGCCTGAGTCCACCTCTACAAGCAAACATTTACGTGTTGCAAGGGGACTACAAGGCCAGCAACTCATCAAATCACCCCTAGAAAGTGTTGTTTCAGGCCACTTGTTGTGCATAATTTTTTGTCTCAAATCACCGAATAGATTACACGCTATGCTAACTTTATTAATCTTAAGTCAGTTATATTCTTATCCGGAGTATATAGCTTATCTACATTTCCAACAGAGATCGACGTTTTCTTTCCCATTAGATCGTGATCATAACATTTCTTATCTTCATGCTAAATTAATCTTATAATCTGTTTCAGTTTATTGCAACTTCATTACTGCTACGAATGTAACAAGGCTGTTCTTGTCGTCCATTTTTTTATTTTAGTTTTTGACAGAGTAAGAAGTAAATATAAAACAACTATTAGTTACTGATCGAAAGTTAGAATTCTTTTCAAGAAAAGGCACACCGTTTTCTCAAACAGATCTTTTACAAATTATTTATAGTCTGAAACGACTTACATACTGACGAGATGTAATTTTACTACGTGCGGAACGTTTCCGGACTAATACAAGATTACTGATAGTTCCAGCTGAATTCAGGAAATATTAGATCTATCGTAGTGTACTATCGATAGTTTAGGCATACATGATAAGTTTCTAATCAAAAAGCAATAATAGTTGAAATAGTACCTGAATTATTTCCACTCACCTCCCCAGTGGAAATCCCAGTTTCGATTAGGGTCAGCCCCGAAACATGGTGGGTAAGGCTTGCGCGTCTTTCGCCACATTCGGTCCTGCAAACAATTACAACAATATATACTCAAGAAGTTCTAGTTGGCAGCTCCACCCTTACGATGACAGAACAAGATCCAAGATCCCATTACGCGAAAGGTATTTAATCTCCACCCCACTCATTAGGATCCTTCAGTGTTGATTTGTTGCCGCTAGTGCCAGTGTCGAGAGGTGACAAAAACTTGAAGTAAGTCCATTTCTCACTCTCTGTACAAGTTTTCTCACGCACGCAACGTGATTATGTGAATGAAACCGATTATACCAAAACAAATTGTCTGCGTTAAAACTGTTGTCACTAATTTTTAAGATTCTTAAGTATAAAAAGTGTCTAAATAACGACCAATGAAGATTGCAATGTGTGGATTATTAGGTCAATGCCCAGTTCATTAAAACTAATATAATCTTATTTATTATTGTTAATATTCCTGCCATTTAAGCTGCAGTCAATTAGAAATCATATTATAGTGAATGACGTCAATCTTCAGTACAAGATCCGAATGGTGTTGGAATGTCACAGCAGTGATATTTGATTTAAAATTTTTAATGCCCAATCTTAGCTGACAATATTACGATTAAAGAGATATTTATTTGTGTACAGTATATTATTCTTCCGGGAGCTAGATTTTATCAAGTTATTAAAAGTAAACAAATTTTTCCAATCAGTTTTTATTTCCGAGAGTCGTTTATCCAATGGCTCATCTCCAATTTTAAGCATTGATCTTTACACCACTATCAATCTTATAATCATATTTCTCTCTCAGCATGTAATTCGTTTTATTGGAATGATGAAAATGGATTTTTTTTAACTTATGGCTTTATGCCTCGTCGACGTCGAGTCATTAGAGGCGGGTGGGACTGGGGACAAGGAACGGAAAGAAATTCGGCCATGGCCTTTGACGGAAGCATCCCGGCATTCGCCTGAAGTGATTTAGGGAAAACATGGAAAACCCAAATCTGGAAGCCCTGACGGGTATTCTAACCGGCGTCCTCCCGAATGCGTGGCAAGAGTGCTAACCGCTCACCCACCACTCTCGGTGAAAATGGAAAAGACTAACATAGTGGATGGTATGGATTTTCTATATTCCCATTAAGCCCCAAGAAGGAAGTTCGCTGCTGCACTGAGCAAATTATTTTTGCTATTTAATGGAGTTTTCTGTATACGCTGAACATTTTTCTTGCGTTACTTACGAAAGCTTGTATAGCGCTAACTTTATTCATTCTAGAATTCCCGAACTACACCTACAGAAAGTTTTAAGGACAAATCTAGCCGTTATACCAGCTGCAAACGATAACTTCTGCGACAGATAACTTCATCACTGAGTGGGATGAAAGGATGGTAGTCTTACCGTGGTCCAGGAGTATTCGTATCCGTCAGGGTTGACACTGGGGAAGATATAGAAGTCGAAGCACACCGCGATTTTCCTGATGGCCCTACTTTTGCTTGTCAGCAGTTGGTTGATGAAGTAAGTGGCGAACGCAACGGTGATCCATTCTCGGGCGTGAATACCTGTAAGGAGAACAGATAGTCAGTGTGGCTGATGAAAATGCACCTCGAAGACGTTACGCTGCTGGGCTAACCAACAGTGTTCAGAAAACTATACTAACACGTGGTACTCACAGAGCATAAGCTTTAGCGCTTTAACATTAATTAGACGGATTTATGAATAGTGATGCAGATTAATAATAGAATTTTTACCATTAATGTGAGAGAAAAGACGATTTAAATCTGTAGTGGCGTCGATTTGGTGATGAATAATAATGTAACATGGCGAGACAAATCGAAAATGAGGGATTAAATTTTCCGGTAGATCGTTTACTACTCGAGAAATAGTCTAAAAAATTTGGTGGTTATATTGAAATGCAGGATGGAACAACAAAAAATTTCGACTAAGCCACAAGGAACTACACGCTGACAGTCACAAGGGTTTTTTTTTTTTGTTATTACAGGTTGTCATTAGATTGAAATGCGGCCTGGACCAGAAGATAAACGTCGCCAAAGAGACAAGGAATTATACCTAAAACCAATTTTCGACTGTCAATATCTCGATAACTAAACGAGATATCAAAAACTTTTATTCTTCACTTTCGATTTTTCTCGTTTCGTAAGAATCCATCATCAAATTGCGGCTCCGTGGTTATGGTAGTACCGCCAAAACCTCATACCATGCACTGCGAAGACTAGCCGAGTAAGCGTATGCTTACACACAATATCTCGGCGATCAATCTTCTCGTGAACGTGTTGACGGAGATATAGCCGACAGCTTTGAATTAATCTTCAATGCCGAGAAAGTTGTGTTTAAATTACAAACCACGATATTATGTATCTGATGTGATCCAATTTTAAAATCATAAGAACCCTAATAGGAACAGATTTAATTTTAAATGCTGATACTAAGTCTGGTGAGTGAGCAATAAAGCTCCGGCGTGACATTCAGTTGGACGCGGGTTCAAATGACCGTTCGGCCAACTGGACTTCAGTTTTCCATGACCGGGAGGGTGAGCGACAACGCTCTGGCCTCACATTCGGGAGTTCGAATCCCCGTCTGGCGATCCAAATTTGGTTTTTTTATGGTTTCCCCAAATCACTCCAGGCAAATGCCGGGATGGCTCTTTCACAAGGCCATGGTCGAATTCCTTCCCATTCATTGTCCCACTCCTTTCCCGCCTCTAATGACCTCGATGTCGACTAGACCTAGAGCCACAAGCAACAAAGCACAAGGTTTTCCAGAGTTTCCAGAAATCACCCTAGGGGAATGTCGGGATAGTTCATCGAGAATATCTTGGCTCGAAATCACCAAGGAGAAAGAAAATATGCTAATAAGTAAAAATATCATGAAAATGAAGCTTGGGGTAACTACGTACTAAGCTATAACATTTAGTGCCAATCCAATAACAACTTATAACCCTACTATATGTTTAATGTATAGATCATCAATTATTTTTCATGGTCCTCCATATTCAAGAAATAGTGTATTCGGCAGGAATACGATTATAATTCGTAACCTGCTAGTGGTAATAGCCGTTGTCCCCTCTCTTCTTTCCTTTTTCACCCCCGTGGCTAGTATTGTTGAGTTATAAGTAACTCACCAGCCTCGATGACGACTGCCGGGTTGCCTGCCTTGTAGGAGATGCGCACGCCTCTGATCTCTCTGCCCTCGTAGGTCCTGCCTCCTACCACAGATGTCGCAACTGTCGGGAAGGTGGCAGTGATGTTGTCAAGCCACGAATACACCTGGGAACAGCACATTCGAGACAGGAACAAAACATACCTGAGTCGGAGTTATGTCGATGAACTTGTTGAATAGTTCTGTTTAATGCCAACATTGATAGACTCGACCTTATGCACGTTTACATTTTAGGTAAATAGCTCAATCTACGTGTCTTGGTCTAGGCGGGGAGGCGTTGGATGGAAAACTGAGCTGAGCTGAGCTACGTTGGGGAGGGAGGGGGTTCCGAGCCAAGTCACGTAGCTTTTCAATAATATTATATTGTCACAGTTAAAATAAGGTACAGAACCCACAACATTATGTGAATATTTATTTACGCCATTTAATTATCTCCGTATATAATTTACGATGGTCTGACAAGAAAAACCAGTACAAAACGTCTTTTGGAATCAATAGGGAAAAAAGCTACGTGCCACGCAAGGGAAAAAGAGGGGGTAGAGGAAAAGCGACATGGGGGTACAGGGCGGAGGCGGGGTTCACAGGAAGTCAAAATGGAGATACATAATTTTAGGACATAAATACTTCATTATTGTAGAATTTTAGTCGATTTTCTTTAATTATTTTGACGCAGAACACGGGATTAAGATGAAAACAATTAACATTTCTATATGTGCACACTAACACATAGTGTTGATCAAATGAAGTATGGTTTTATGTTTGTTTCTCTCTTAACTCATTTCTCATTAGCTTGATTATGAGAGTACAATCGAGCATAATCATATCTCAGAATTCATTTACTTCACCATAGAACTACCTGCAACGCAGATGCGACTAATTACTGTCTTCGTCTCTAGCACAACAGCTTCCAAAATTATATATGCTCTGAAGTAAACTAAACACAGTGAAACAACTATTTTCATTTATCCATCGTTTCCCTTAATAAGCACTTCAACCGCCTCTAATGAATTCATATATCAAGCAGTGAACTGCCTATGTGATAGTTAATTCATAAAATATTTGTGAATTTCAGCTTCTTATGTTTAATATAAGACACTAGCCGTTACCCGCGACTTCTTCCGCTTGAGAGTGCGTTATAGTATACGAGTTTTGTTACTCTTCAAAGTGCGACCAGCCAAAAAATGTCTCCATTGAGGTTGAAAATATGATTAACCGCTTACTTACCATTTACTCTTCGAAGAAAAGTATACCTCAAATCTAGGAAATAAGTTACAAAGCTGTAAGATGGCCGAAATATATGGTTACGCACATTACCAGTAATCACTCAGAGGCAATAAACGTTTTGAGTCTATTCTGACGTCATTATAGTCAGAATTTGGCATGGCAGCCTCTTTCTTCACTCTAAAAACACTAAGCACTATGGAATATTGCTAGTCTTTTGGTCCAAGCTGCGTTTCAGCCTAACGAGAAACTTGGTTAGTACTGCTCCTTGAAAATCAGAATTTTTTTCAAATTTTGTTTTTTCACATATATTACAGACGGATTTATGGAGAGATACCTGAGGTGTCATAATATTTCATGTCCATAACTGAAGACATCTACTTGTGAGCTTGCCGACAGCACGAATTTAGAAAAATTAATGTTAACAAGGATTTATATTTCCTTCTCCGGAACTATTATTATAGGTATTCTGATTCAATTTTGGTGGAACACGATATACTAAACTGGCGCTCATTAAAGCGGCTTAAATTACTAATAAAGATTCAGTTGTCATTTCGGTTCAGGCTGCATTTCAACCAAGCCCGCAAAGTCCGTTAATATTGTTGCTAGAAAGTAAAACCTTCTATCATTCATATTGAATGTTAGTGATATCATGAATGACTCACAATTTCAGATCATGATACCAAAGCAACAGCTGAAACCAGCTGAATAATGACGCTTACAATATGGCTCTCGTAAAAGCGAAGTAAATTGAATACTGAATACATATCAAACTACATTTAGCCACATAAATTATGGCCTCAGTTTCATGACAATTATTAAAGTAACGTAATTTAAAAATGTAAACTAAAATGCTCGTAACTTAGGCAGTACAACGGAAAACCCAGATTCATTACAGCTAGTAACACAACTCACGTTGTAGCAAATGGTGCAGTTGGGTGGGAAGGGTGAAAACTTTAAACTCTTCAATATGAAATGGAAACCCTAGGCTACTAATTTATTTGTTGCTCGTACTGGCGTACAGGCTGAGGCTTATTTATTTTTAACATTAACACATGGAATCTCAAATCTATCGTTATTCACAGCCTCGCCTTACAAATGCCAACGTAAATCATCTAACAACATTTTTGCACTAGTACATTAATAATTGATCATGAAACAAATTACCAACATTAATAAGCAAACAAGAGAGCTCCACACTTGGTTTTAATGGAAAGTTTCCTTCATAACAATCAGGAACCATAAATCAAACATAATACTAGCATGAAGCTACATTAGATTTCAAATGCCTGGTGCTAGGATAATTTAAATTATCCACCAAGTATTGTTATAGGAAAGCTCCCGAAGTTTGTCCCAAGTAGCTAAATATTTGCCGGAGCGAGAATTCCTAATCATTCAAAGGTCATTACTGAGTTGTACCCAATGACTGAATGTAAGTACCACACTGCACTCTTCGTAGGATTATTACCGTGATGGTAAATGGGCGTCCCTCGGTGGCGAAACTGCCATAGCACATTATCTATAGTAATGTACTGAAAGATTGCCATGCAACCTCACTGCTGCAGTACGCTTGTTTCGAACCCTCGTGTTCGATGCCAAGGCAGGGCAATCTCAAACTTCGGAAGATTCACTCCTTCCAGTCTGAAGGCTGGACGTCAAGTACTTATCCCGCGTCCTCAGCAAAAACTCCTCCCCGTCACTCGTGGTTAATATAGAGAGAAATTCACACAGGAATTACAAAATGCGGAGTATAGTCCGCCGTTGATTGGCTCAGCTATTCGGCTCCTCCAACCAAGTTATGACGATTGGCCAACATTGCCTTTTAGAGATTCCTACGAACTCAGACAGACTCGGACATATTCGCCAAATGTGACATCCAAAGAGTCCGCTTGAGGACCGGAGGTTGCCGAACGTATTTTCCCGGAGCTAAAGGATTATATGTTTGACCAACTCCGTTAGGTAGGGGAGCTGGCATTGTCTCCTCGCCACCTGGCCGTCACGTCTCCATGGCGACTACCAAGCATGGTGGTGTAACGGTTAGCGTTCTGGCCTCACATTCGGGAGGACGGCGGTTCGAATCCCCGTCCGTGCATCCAGATTTGGGTTTTCCATGGTTTCCCAAATCACTCCAGGGAAATGCAGGGATTCTTCCTTTAAAAGGCCATGGCCGAATTCCTTCCCATTCCTTGCTCCCCATACTTTCCCGTCTCTAAAAACCTCGCTGTTAAGAGACGTCAAACAGAAGAAAAAAAAACCATGGTGACTAGCTGACTTTGGGTGGTCCCATGGACGCTGGCTGGCGAAATCTTCCCAGAGTTATTTCTGCTATTATCCTTTTTATATTCTGAATATAAAAATGTATGGAATGACCCATTTTCGTCATTCTATTACAACGTTAATATCGCGGGACAATTTTACATCACGATACAATGGCTGTGTTCCTGACCGTGCTTTGGTCCAGAAGGTGAATGATAAAATTGTGATAATGTATGCTACTCTAATAGGAAACCTGATTAAAAAAATGTTGCTACTACTTGAAATGCACTGATGCATTTAATGTATTAAAGGTGTGTCCGCATCGTTTGATTTTATAGCGGCAATAACAGCAAAATAGTGGTTAGGTTTAAATGCTGCCTGGAATGGAATCTTCATGTTACGGCATTAGGCAGGAGGAATTTAGTTAGTAATAAGCTGCTTCCATAAGCGCCGTGTTAGTGACGACGAATATCGCGATGTAAACTATTCGCAATATTGCTTCTTGAAACGAGAAGTTTCTACTTTACGCCGTTGAATGCATTCGTTTTCAGTGAAGGATTTAATAGGTATTTAGTAGAGTAGGTATCAAATAGAATTAAATAGGTATTAGGATTTAATAGGTAATGGATAGAATATCAAACAGCAAATTGCCATATTGGTGATTAAAGTAGTTACCATTTTTTGGTAAAAAGCACGAATTTCTATCAGAAGAACTGACCACTTTGTTGATGCGATAGTCGGACTACACGTGAAAAGGAAATATTTACTGAAAAATTTGTCTAGAACTGCAGAAAATTAAAAAGAGAAATTCTTGTGGAAACGTTTGACATACCTCATTCAGACGCTTTGGGTGTAAGTTATCCTAGGTGAATTTCAAAAGTAATTTATGGATTCAAATTGAACCTATTTTATGATCAGTTTAAGTTGTCTTATAGAGAGAAGAGTTCTTTAAGATGAGTATTAATTTTTCTTACTCGTGTGTTCATTCGAGCCCGGTTTCTTTCAACAGAAGCAACCAAGGCACTATATCAAGATTTCCTCTTTACTCGTTAACTGAGATATTATAAATTTACTGATCCTTAAATTAACAAGGCCGCTGCAAAAATGTTTTCCAACCATCTATGGTATTTTACTCGCGAAACCAATTCTCTATCAAACAAATGTTAAGACAAATATGATTTAAGTTACGTTGAATACAGCGAAGTATGATGAAGAAGAATAAAATAAAGAGTTATATTCTGAATGAAAATGATTTTTCTTCCTTTACAAACATTGAGTTTTCTTGTAACTTGCAATACAAAAAGTAACTTCCTTTATAAGTTTCCTCTCGACACCCATTTATTCGATAAAGATCTGTAGATAAGGATGGATGATTCTGAATAGCAAAGAATGAAATGGAGAAAATAGGTGTTATGAATGACGTCTCAGAAAGAGGTGTCAAACACATTCAAGATTATAACAACATTCTCACAAAAGATGAAACTCAGAAGAAATATGTTTTATAGATCTTTACAGAAAATCGTAAAAAAATCCTGCCACGAAATCCGGTCTGGCTAAAAAACAATTTTCAGTGTCCATAGAAATTATTGTAGCAAATAAAAATCCCTTATTATCAAAATTAATGTAGCAAATAATTACAGTAGCAAATAAAAGTGTCTTTATCAGCAAAATTTTAACTTTCGAAAAATTGCCTATTGATAATGGCCACCCTAAACCACACACTGCAACGGTCCACAGACAAATGACGAAACCATGCTGCTTTCCCAAATCTCCCAACCCTCCCCACACCCCCCTCCCCGCCCCCACGATTCCCATCACAAATTGGCCCATTCCAGCCGTCCGCATCGGCTGGAAAAAATAATACTACGTTTGTAATTATCATGTAGACATATAATTATGCCTCTGTTTAGAGATAATATAAATCTATGCTTTGGACAAAAACATACAGGTGACTCAATGTCACTCTATCTCCTCTCCGCTGCTCTTACAATACATGCGAAGGCTACTGGCCTGCGTGGTTACAGTGGTCTCCTCGGAGGGGTTGGCAACGGGAGGGAGTGTTTAGCTAAAGAGTGGGGCAAGAGAGACATGACCTTGAACTGTCACTTGAGAGTGAACAGAGTATATTGACATGCCGTTCAGATGTACCAAAGAAAAAGCAGTATTGGTCAAACTAATACGTGCTTTCAGTATCGACTCGCCGAACTAAATATGACAGACATATAGGCAGAAAAACTCACCTTATTCTCTGAAGCAAGCCACTAAATAATGTGAACATTAATGGTTTCGAATCAAATACAAAATGAGAATCTCATTTTAGATAATCACGACTGAGACGGGCCTCTACTATGCCTCCACATCAGTTGAGTATTTGAAGAAGACGTGTAGAGGATGTGTGTACTCACGGCTTCAAGCTCGTAGTAGTCGTCCCAGCTGATGCCATGCCTCCTCTGTCTGTCCACTTTGGGTCGCTCTTTGTCGATCAGTCTGCAGACAGAGACAACACTTTTACTCTGCAGTACGCGTCTCTTAGTATCAAATAAAGTTACAAGCTGCGTTTTAATTTTTTTTAAAGAGGTAAATCATTATTTGCAGTAAACAAAGTTCTCAGTGGGTATTTTCTTGGTTCTCCGGGTGTAGCCGCGTCGATTTGTTAATCCTAATGTTTCTGCCATCGTGATGTGGCCTTCTTCACTGCTATACAAGGCGATAGCGGCAACTGACAAAGCAGTCCTCTGAAGAAGGCCACAGCATGATGGCAGAAACATTAGGATTAACAAATCGACGCGGCTACACCCGGAGAACCAAGAAAATATATACAGTGATCGCGGAAGCTTTCGTAATCAAAGGCACAGTGCGTCGAGGTGCCACACACTGGATCGGGGAGATACAATGGGACCAGGTTCCAGTCCTGATCTGCTTACTGGCCTTCCTGATAGCGGTGTTTTGCAATCACCTATGTGAATGCTTTCCTGTAGGTATACATTCACAATTAAAAATTTTACAGTTTTTAATTCTATTTCTCGCTAACGAAGGCCCACAAGGACGAACGGTATTACGGTGAGACACCTGCAGTGTTATACTGATCCCCACTGATCTCGCTCAGGTTCCGATTTCCACCTCAAAGACTTCTCCTTGAGAGTGCCGGCCAGAAAATAAGGAACTGCAAATCTCCCGGTGAATTTAGCGTGACCACCGAAACAACTAAATATTAAATCACATTATATATAAGGAGTTAAGCCCACAGTTGTGGATTGCTGATCGACATCAGACTCCTGAATGTCTACAGGTCACAGGACCGTGGTATGAGGTTTCTTTCTGAGCAATAGATCCAGATTCTAGTTCTCCGGGTTGATCTCAGACAATGTTGATTATACGAGTTAGAAGGAGAATGGGACGGGTTCTTAAGTCGCAAGTGTGAAGATTGTATGGTGGTAGGGTCGGTACGGTGCTAATGTGAGCAACCTGTTGTGTTGGTGGCAAGTTATAGAGTAGTTAAGAAAGGTGTCTCTTGCGGGAAATAATCTAACTAGATGTAGTTTTCCATGTTGTTAGAGGTGTGTATTATATTTGAGAAAATAGAAGAAAATAGAAGTATTTGAGAAAATAGAAGTATTTGTACAATGTGTTTAATATATATATGTTTCAGTCGGCAGAAGGTAAGTAAGAAGTCACAGCTTGGAGTAACTGTTAATCCTTGCAAGATGTTTGATTCCCTGTATTTCTCCTGAGGCTCCTAGCTGAGGGCGTACATGCGTTGTCGTTACAGCTCCATACTGGTCGCAAAATGGCGAACTCACTGCTCGGAATATACATGGCAGTGAAGCTATTACATACCGCATTCCCTTAAGAATCTTTTCATCCTGCCCATTGTTAAAAGAAAACCTTATGCTGGGGTAGGTATAAGTAAACACTTCTAAACTGAAACCATGAACTGTTGCCTAAACAGACTTGGTAGCCAATCCCTTGTGATACCCCAAGAGACAGAGGTATTATGCATAAATAATGTGCACTGTAAACTTTGGTCGAAATTTTAAAGCTGTTATATTATTCTTCAAAAGTTCGTTACAATAGTCGGTACCAGTTTAGGATAAGGCATCGGACAACTAACCGAAAATATAGATGATTGCAGATTAAACCATTCAGACACACTGCAAGCAGCTTCCAATGATACCCCAAAAAATTCGGAAAAGTTTATACACTCATAACATAATTCCAAACCGGTTTCAAGGTTAGATAAGAATGAGATGACACTGAGGATTCCTCTACATAATGATACGCCCTTGTTTACTCGCTAGCCGCTGTTTCACATTATTATAACTGAGAAAACTATGCTTAACGAGGCATCGCTTGCATTGTTTGCCGTGAACTGAACATCATGAACTGTATTAAACATCGAGGAGCAATTTTCCGCGGACTAGCCTCTCTAAGAACCAGCGAAAGACAGTAAAATTCAACATGACTGACCTATATTTATGAATTCATTCAGAACTCTGACGTCAGCTTGTAATTTCTAAATTCAATATCTCCTTCTACTTTGAGCTGCCACTAACCCATATTTCTTTGTGTAATCTGTTCTAAATATTTGGACTTTACTTTTTCTTCAAATATGTTTCAACTAGACTAAAATTTAATTCTGCCACGTCATCACTTTTAGCGCATACCCCAATAATGTCTACACAATTCATTTTAGAAAATTTTATTATCTTTTTGAGATTCTAAACTTTTTGAGGAACTAATAGCATGCATCTGACCAGCTTGATTTCGTCTATCTCCTGAAACTAATTTCCTGCTTTTATCTTTTTTATTAACCGACTTCAAAAAAAGGAGCAGGTTCCAAATTCGTATGGTTCTTTTTTTTGCGTATGTTCAGCAATATCTTCACCAATTTTGAATTGATTTAAATTTAAAAAAATTAGTGACTAAGGTATACCTCCAAAGTGGTCCCATATGAATTTAATTGAGAAACTTCCCCTTCTATCCCTTTAAACCCCTTAAATTTTATACAGACCCACATTTTTTATCCGATTTCGATGGAACTTTGGACATGTATAGTTGAAAATAGAAAAAAACTGTCAACTTTTGTTTTGAAAAAACTGAACCCATCTCTACCTATCCACCCCCTTCATTTATGCCAATGTTCTGTATAAAAATGATACAGTCGACACCGTTTGACTGATTACCATAAAAGTTGGGATATACATGTAATTTTTCATGAAGAAGGTTTCTGCCCCCCCCCAAAATAAAAAAACATCCCTCTACCCCTTTACACCCCTTAATTTTTATATAAACTCACATTTTTTTATCCGATTTCGATGGAACTTTGGACATGTACCGTAAAAAAAAGATAGAAAAATACTGTTAACTTTTGGTTTGAAAAAACTGATCCCCTATGCGCCCCCTTAATTTTTTCGAGTGTTCTTTGTACAAAAGCTACAGTCGACACCATTTAACTGATCTCCATTAAAGTTAGCAAATACGTGTAATTTTTATGGAGAAGTTTTCTGAACAAATAAAATTAAAAAAACAACTCCATCTCCCATTTACACCCCCTAATTTTATAGAATCCTACATTTATTATCTGATTTTGATTGAACTTTTCACATGTATAAATTAAAACAAAGATTAAAATCATGTAAACATTTGGTCTGCCAAAGCTCAACTCCTCTCTCTCCTTCTACCTCCTTAATTTTTGTCAATGGTCTTTATAAAAAGTTAAGTTGACACTATTTGACTGATTACCATCAGAGTTGGCATATACATTTAATTTTTCATGGAGAAGGTATCTGACCTAAAAAAATAAAAAACCACCCCATTCCCCCTTTAGACCCCTTAATTTTTATACAAACCCACATTTTTTATCCGATTTTGATGGAACTTTGGACATGTATAGTAAAAAATGAAGAAAAAAATATTGTCAATTTTAGGTTTCAAAAAATTGGATCCTACTCCCCCTATCCACCCCTTAATTTTTGCCAACGTTCTTTGTAAGAAGCTACATTAGACACCACTTAACTGATCTCCATTAAAATTGGCATATACATGTAATATTTTATGGATAAGGTTTCTGACCAAAAATATTAAAAACCACCCCATCACCCCCTTTACACCCCTTAACTTTATAGAAACCTACATTTATTATCTGATTTTTATTGAACTTTGCACAGGTATATTTTAAAACAAAGAGAAAAATCCTGTCAACATTTGGTCTGCCAAAGCTCAACCACTCTCCCTCCTTCCACCCCCTTAATTTTTGTCAGTGTTCTTTATAAAATGCTACAGTCGCCACCGTCACCGATTACCATGAAAGTTTGCGCTTATATGTAGATTTTCACGAAGAAGGTTTCTGACCAAAAAATCCAAAAACCACCCACTTTCCCCATTAAACCTTTTAATTTTTATACAAATCCACAGATTTTATTCGGTTTGGATAGAGCTTAGCACACTTTTATTTTTTAAAAAAAGAGAAAAATAATGTCAACTTTTGGTCTGCAAAAACTGAACCCCTCTTCCCGTTTCCACCCACTTGATTTTTTTCAGTGTCCTTTTTAAAATACTACAGTCGACACCATTTGACCGATCTTTATGAAAGTTGGCACATACGATATGTATTTTCTTGTGGAGAAGATTTCTGACCAAAAAATCAAAAAACTACCCCAGCTATCCTTTTATAAACTTAATTTTTGTACAAACACACATTTTAATCCCATTTCGGTGGAACTTCGCATGCATATACTATAAAAGAAATAGAAAAAGAAAAATACTGTCCACATTACTTTCACAAAAACACAAACCCTATCCCCCTTTCTACCCCTTTAATTACTGTCAATGTTCTTTATACAAAGTTACAGTTTCTATCTGATTTTGAAGGACATATGCACATGTATACTATTTAAAAAAATACTGTCTACATTTAGTTTAGAGATGCCAAACCCCTCTCCCCTTAACCACCCCCTTAATCTACACAAAGCTGCAGTTTCTATCCGATTCTGAAGGAAATTTGCACACGTATACTTTAAAATATACAGAACAATTGTGTTTAAATTAAGTTGCAGAAGCCCAACCCCTCCTCCCTTCTACCCGCACTACTCCTAATTTCCAATGTTCCTTATAGATACCCACAGTTTTTATCAGATTTCGATGGAACACTGCACATGTATACTTAAAAACAAAGAGAAACATAATGTCTAGATTCTGTTAACAAAACTCAACCGCTCACTTCCCTTACCCCATTCATTTTTGCAAATGTCTTTTCCACAAATCTACAGTTTTTATCTGGTTTCGATATAACTTTGCACATGAATACTTTAAAACAAAGAGAAAAATATTCTCCACACTAGCTTTACAAAAACCAAACTGCTCTTCGCCTCCACACCCCTTAATTGTTTTTTTTTATATATATACCTACTGTTTTTATCTGATATCAATAGAAATTTACACACGTATACTTTAAATCAATCAGAAAAGACAGTCTACATTTGGTCTACAAAAGCTCAATCCCTCTTCCCCTTTACCACCACCCCTGTTTAATTTCCTAGGTTCTTTAAAAAATCCACAGCTTTAAAACCCGTCAAAATCAGTTAAGCTATTTTTAATTTATGGCACAGTATTCATAAAATAAATGTGTCCTAATGTCTCAACATGTACTTCAGACACCAAGTTTTCACGTTGTGAAAACCAATTAAAAATTTATATTTTGATTGTGATGTCAGAACAAACAGATATATTACAGAGACAGATTTGAGTATGTGGTACGTATTTATGCTCAGATGTTAAATGTTTCGATTATCGAGCAGCAGCTTTAACAGATGTTATGATTAGGTCGAAGCACAGCCTGGACCAAAATATAAACTGACATTCCTTAGCACAGCATCCAATTCACCCCATTCTGGAAGTTGTTGGTGTATATAAAGACAGATTTTTTTTTTTCAAAGCAAGCGCTTTATCCACTGAGCTACCAGGAAGTTCGCAAAATGTAACCGTTGCGGCGTATTTAAAATACAAAACAAACTATAAAGCCACCAAAAATTTAAAAATAAAATAATTGTTTTAAAAAACACAAAAACCGCCTTCAAAAAGGCACTAAAAATTTTAAAATAACTTTATACCTTGCATAGAAGAAAGTAAATCTAAATGGATAATATCTTACATTACTGTTATTGAAATGTTTACATTAAATAGTAATTTTTGGAGTCGGTGCCAGCCAAACAAGAAAAACCAAAATATAAAAACAATAATGGATAACAATAATAAATTAAAAATAATGTTATCAGATACCTACAATTAATGCTAGATACATGTTTCAACAAAACTGAAACATACAGATGATACGCGATATTATACAAACTGTGAAGCGTTTATTGCACGATGCAGGCTTCCAACTGACACTGTAGCGTCAGAGATATACCTGGACGACCAACGAGGTCGAGCCACAGATAACAATACTGTTAATTTGTTTTCCTAAACTGTCTCCCGCAATTACACTATTTGCCTAACGACATTCTGAAAAATTTTTAATTTTTGTTCGTACTCCCCGTTTCGCTTCGAACACCAAATAAAGTTCAGTAATTCGATCTTCGCGATGTGACAGCTGGCACAGACTCCAAAAATAACTGATTAATGTAAAAATTTCAATAACACTAATGTAAAATATTGTGCATTTAGATTTACTTTTTCTAAGCAAGGTATAAAGTTATTTTAAAATTTTTTGAAGGCGGTTTTTATTATTTTTTAAACAATTATTCTAGATTTTAGATTTCTTTACCTAATTAAAAGTTGTATTTATAATTTATATAATTTGTAAAAGTTATATTTAAGATATCCTTGTCAATGCTGTCTACAACTTTGGCTATAAAAATCCAATATACGTCGTCGCATTAATTAGAAATTACGAATATTTCATTTTCCCTTCCTTGATCAAATGTTTTTACATCACTAAAATCAAAAAAAGTTTAAAATAATTTTTTCCTAACCCATAAAATACACTTTAAAATGATCGTCATGGTAAATTCTCTTAGTAAAAATGGATGTGGCAAAATCCATGACGTTTGAAAAACAACATTATCTGGGTCTAACGCCTTTTACAACTGATTTAAAATAAGCTAAAGGAAGCTTTACTATATAGTGTATAGATTACCCATAATAGGTATCTTTCTAAACGGTTTTGGCAAAGTTATAGATAAATTATACCCTCACTGAGAATATAAAAGTTTCCAATATTTATGATCAAACAAAAATATGAAGTGTTTCCAGAGTTGAAAAGGACGGCTGATAAGGGACGGGAAATTATTTTGACTTTTGAAGGAACCATTCCGGTATTTCCCTGGAGTGATTTACGAAAATCGTGCATAACTGAAATCTGGATGGCCGGACGGGGATTCAAATCAGCGTCCTCCCGAATGCGAGGCCATTTGGTTTTCGCTCACCCACCACGCTCGATAATATGACAAAGAAGTTACCAGGTAAGTATTGTAATCTCACTGTACGATATACCCACTTCTGCACGTTATCGGTGAGGACGGCGAACCCGATGCCCTGATCCTGCAGAGTCTTCAGAAACCGCCCGTTCTCGTCTGGCGCCACCATGACGTGCGCCGACCGGTTAACCCCTGAGACCTCCTTCCAGAAGTCGATCTGCGAGCCAAAAGAGGACCAACGCGATTATTCGAGTGATATACATAATCAGTCACCAATTAAATACAAGAAAATGGATTTTGTACATATTTTACACAACCAAATACAAATATGTACACTCTTTGGCAAAAACATTGACTGTGGGTGCCTGAGAATAAGTCCGTTATTTCGCACAATGTGGCATCATTGCGGGTATTCAACTCAGCGCCATCTGTTATTCATTTCCTTAAGTCTGGCGCTAAGTTGAATGCCCGTAATGATGCCACATTGTGCGAAATAACGGACTTAGTCTTAGGCACCAACAGTCAATTTTTTTGACAAAGAGTGTACAATGGAGAAAGAAAAAGAAAAATTACAATCGCCGAAAAAAGAATAGAAAACGTGCGATACATTTCGATGCAGTATTCTGGTAAGCGATTTGAAGACATCCTGGTGATAAAGACCGGATAAAGCTATGGCGAGTAATTCACAGAATCTCTTGTTGTGGTAATTCAGTTTAAAAATTGAAACAATTTTTTTTTTTATTTTAAGCTATTTTAACTGCCAAGATCTGAAGAAAATAATGAGATCTCCTTTATTAAAAATAATGGAGGTCATGGCTTTCTCTACTCAGATAAAAATTATGTGCTCAGTTTTTTTGTTGAATTGTTTCTTCTCCCAGCAATAGTATTTCAGAATTATTATTTATCGATGATGTTTTGGATTTTAATGGAAAATTAAGAAATTCCCAAACGTTATTCAGGCTAACCGCTTTGAGACCCGATTTAAGGAGAGCATAAAATAATATTCACCGTTTGACGTGAAAACTGTGTGGTACTTTCGATATTGTAGAATGCAGGGTGTAATGTCCACTGAAATACTCGTAATTCACGCGGGAAGTCTAATGAAGAAATTAACTTAAAAAAAAAACGAACTTCAAATATAATGAACGGCCGCCAGTGAATATTGAAATATACTTTATCTTTAGAACTATACAAGTGCAAGGTTATTCATGTAATAAATACGGTTTTATTTTAAAATTCCAATTACTAAAAATTTATTGAAAGCTCAAAAGGTTATTTCCTCCAACAGCAGATTTTCTAGAAACTAATCAGATCTCCACTTAATCCTTGATTGCAAGCGCCAGTGAATATTCGTAGGTATTACCTTAAGGTAATTCAAATTTTCAGCACTTGTAGCACTTGTTCATCAATGAATCTGAAAATGTTCAGTAACTTCAAAAACTTGAAATGTAATTCAAAGTTATTGCAGAGATAATACGTTTAAGGACGATTAAAATACTTTTAAAGGGCCACAATGTTTTTGAACCAATATGAGAACGAACAACTCAACACCCGCACCGTTGCATTTACCTGAGTACCAAGATGATTCTGGTGGTCAACAGAGCGTTGTGGGTATTTCGTTAAACTAACTGACCCATGAGGGAGAGCTGCTCTTGTAGCGTAATTGATGATGATATCAAACGAATTAAGAATTCCACCGGATTGAAAAAGGCTGGATCTAATTAAATGTTTCTAACTGTAATTAAAGGAACCTACAGTGATATGGCAACAACAATGTTGCACTTATCCTGCGCTACTTAATAGACATCTATCAGCTATTGGGAATGCACCCATTCAGCACGTCACAGAGTCTTTCCGAAAGTATGAGTATTGAAATAAAAATAGATATTACTCATCACTGAATTTTATTTTGAAAATTATGTGTAGCAAGATGGGAGTTGATTAATTGTGGTTTTTACATTTTTTTTTGTGTGACTAATTGTGAATTTTTGTATATTCGTCATATGAATGAATATTTTTTTATGGAGAAAAACTATGTTACGACCAAGGACAGTATTGTGTATGAAACATTAATCAAAAGTTTGTAATTGTGAGTGTTGATGTGAATCACGATGTTTGGAGGATAATTATCAACTGTTTGGACTGGTTTATGTTGACAATTTTGTGTGTAAATACCTTTAAATAGCTTTAACTTTCATTTTAAGGTGTTTTATAACAATTGGGAGTGATTTTATAAAAATTGTGATTGTTTTTGTATTAATTTTACTATAAAAGTATTGTCAGTGCTCTAGAAATATCCGTCGGCACTCTTTATTGCTTTCTGGTTGCTGCTATAGAGCTTATTTAAGACCGCGGCAATTGCGAGCGAGTAGCAGAAGTGGTGCAGTAATCAAGTTAATTGTCAGTCGCTTCAGAAGATTTGTTTTTGAGTCTCAAGGAGTTTTACAGTCGTTTGTGAGTTTAATCGCTGGAATATTTGTGTATTTCTGATTTAATATCTTTGGACGAGTCTATTGCTTTATCTGAGGATAAATTTACCATGGAGCTCATGAAGAAATAAATATGAAATGAAAAGTGATTCGTCAGTGTTATCATTTAATTGAACAATTTAATCCATTCAAAGCAGCAGCTGTTTAACCTTTAAAGGAAGGTAAAACACCCTGTCGACCAAGGACAACAATCTGTGAATTGGAGGACGAAGTAATTAAAGGTAGTCATCAATAATTGGCGACAGCATGAATTAGATAATTACCGTAGAGCGAATCAACAAGTAAATAAAATTATTACTGAGTGCTATGATTTATATTAACGTGTTAAAATTACAAAGTTATATTTTGTGGGATAAAGCAAATTAGACTGTTTTATTTCAACTGGAGTCAAACATAGGCACTTGTTACACAAGAGGAAAATCTAGTCTAGAAGGAGGTGTTTCTGGTAATGATACATGTTGGATAAATTTGTAGGTTTATTACAAGCAAAAGGTTAAAATCAAATTAATGGCCAAAAACATCAAAACATACAAAAGGCTATAAGGCAGCCAATATTATTGTAATGTGATGAGTTAAGGACTTGTAATGCTGTTTGGGAAAGGGTTTTTAGAGGCAAATTTGCTAACCTAATATGAGTTTGGATATATAGAGCAAAGGATAAGACATAGAACTAAAGAATTGTACTAATGAGTATCTCATATATATGCGGAAGCAAGTTTTGTAGAGAAGAGACGCAGGGAAAGAAGAAGATTCACATGGCTTAAGGTAACAAGAAAGACATCAGGTTCGAGAACACCTCCTAGGAGGATACCCAATTGGCTGAGTTCCATTATGACACTGCACTAAATATAGGAGGAAATTATTTATTAAATGCTGATTCTAATGCCCCTGCAATAAGAGCTTACAGCAGTAATGTTGCCGGAATGTTTCCTTAAAAAATTCCATGGCCGAATTCCTTACAATTCCTTGCCCCCAATACTTCCCCGCCTCTAATGACCTCTACGAAGCATAAGCCATAAACAAAAACGGAGTAAACTTTTAAAAACGATACAGTTTCACAGTGTAATCTTGAGTATTTTTTAAATGCAGTGGATACTGCCTTCTTTGTATGTAGCATTTATACTGCACGCTTGATCAAAAAACTAATCTCAAATAATTGTTAAAATGACTAGAGTTCAAAGCTGCTGCATTCACTGGATGTTGGTGTCCACTGAGGAGCTGATGTTTAGCGTAATGAAAAACCAGGCGACAAAAAGGATTGTAATCAACTAAACTAACAACCTGGTGATCAGGAGAAGTAAATCATGAGGGCTAACTGTCATACCTGATTTGTGTCAACTAATTGTTGAAACCTTTCTCAAACTTAAGGTGGATTATTTGTATTGTTAATATTATTAAAAATTATGCATAACGGAAATGAGCAACACCTAAATTTCAAAATGGATTTACCCAATCCTAATTGACTTTATCTGAAAATCATCGCTGTCCCAACTCTGAGTAATGTCAGCCTGCTGGCGGAAAAGGCCTCCAGGGGTATATGAGTTCGGAGGAAGGAAGATTGAAATATAGCAAAATACAAGCGTCTGTGAGTTCGTTCGACCTGCTAACTCTTGAATAAGTCTCAGCCTAAATGTTTTGCTTTCTGGTAAAATATTTACTCCCATTGTCGCTTAGAGCTAGAAAAGTGAACATTAAATAATATAATAAATGAAATCACGAAGGTTAAATTAGTTTTTAGTGAATTCAACTTAACTGTTGTATATTCCACACGACAAGACATATATCAGGAAATGGAATACACTGGAAAATATCGATAAAGTAGTTCATGAAACAACTAATGAAGTCTGACTAATTTATTCTCTCTTAGGCCCACAGAGAGTATGGAAAAATAAAACGAGCTTGTACCTAATGATTCTTCAGTATGTAGCTGATACATCGAGTCATGGCCGGAACAGACTGCCACGGTGATCAACTGCAAGTGCACTCCGTGACAATGCCTGGAGAGGTTGTCCAGTTGTCCACAAGTCTATATATGGTGTGGTCGTGCTTTAATTGGTAAAATAGAGCGTACTAAGGACTTAATACAGGGCCGCAGTGGTACACTGTTTCCCAGCTCCAAGTTAGAACAATTTAACCTTGAAGTACCCTGACTTGCAGGATATAACGTTACCAGTGTCCTTTGGTCTGAAGGCATGGGTAAGGGCATTCTAACCGTGTAAATCTTAAAATATACCCGATTGCAACAGAAACTTTGATTGTGACTTACTCTCCATCATGATAACAGCTATCCTCCATACAGTAGCGAAACAGCTTTCTAATTACGCGTCAAAACTCCAAATTAGACAACAGTCATAATACAACACTTCAAACAAAATTTCGACAGCTACCCACCGTTCATTAAATTCTAATACGACTTGTCAGCAATGTCGATGTTATAATAGTGTGGATCCAGATTGTGAAATACGGCTATGTTTACAAATTCCTGGGATACTCTGATTACTATCACGAAGTTCAAGAACACTATTTTCTTTCTGTCTTTCTTTTCTTTTTTTTCTTTTTTTAAAAAAAAAAAAAAAAAAAAAAAAAAACATTTACTGGAGATCTCTGTAACTATGAAAATTGTTTCTGATCCCAGCAGGAGACAAAGAGTAATCCGAAGTGTCGTCTACAGTGGTAATCTGTGCGTGTTTGACCATTAAAATAATAAAAATACAAGAATAACACAATAATAATACTACTACAAAGAAATGCTTTTACTCCTTTGTGTAGGCGTGCGACAAAGATATAGTATCTGCCACTGAATGTTCCTAAGAGTGATATCATTTGATTACAGTATGTATTAACCTTTTTAAACGTTTTCTCCAGTCCGCTGATGAAGGCGAGTTGCTGTCCGGTGCCTGGGACCACATCGTAAACGCGGTAGTTGTCGTAGCGCACCTTCTTCGCCGCTGCAAACGCCACCAGCAGCAACACCAGCAACCAAGACAACGACAACCTGCGGGAGACAACAGTTAGCACAGCGCTCCCTACTGTAGTCTGCCCCCAACTCGCGTAAAGGTAGGCTCTGTGTGAGTTGAAAAATACTTATTTGGAAACAGAAGGATCCTTCTAACTGATCTCTATCATTTAACAGTTTGCTAAAATATCTACGTCGATATTGGAGGCTATATTTCAAGCATGTCTAACCAGGCGGAAGGTGACAAGTTCAGCAACACAGACTTTGGCACCAAGCCGGCGAATATTTTTGCCAAATATTCGGCCAGGAAGTCTGCAGCATATTCGGTATTCGGTGTATGATTGAAAATACTATTAATTGAAAGTCTAAAAATCAATCATGAAAGTTGGGAAAGTTATATATAAGACATAGAACATGAATTACTAGAACAATAACACAATCTTATATCTTTAAACTAGCTAAAAGCACGGCATTGCACACGAAGTTTTGTTATAAAAAATATTATATACAATTAAAGAAATTACTATCATCAAAATCCGTGGTTTTAGTTTGTTGAATAATAAGACGAAATCTTTAAATATTTAAAAAATCAATTTATTTTATTTGTTTTTAATCATATACAACATTTCTTATTCAAGTTTCTTCCTGTTTTATGCATTTTAACATACTCAAATTTTTAGTATTACTAATTCTGTCATAAGAAAATCTTGTATTTAATGCTAATCTTTCTGAAGGTTTTACTCTCCATAACCCAACATTTGTTAAACCAACAGAAGTTTCTTTTTCTCCAATATCTACAGCAACTTTATTATTGTTAAATCTTGAGTTTTATGAATTGTGATTGTGGAAGCTACTAGTAATGGAAATTTTTTTCTTGAACAAGTAATATTCCGTATTTTTCAAAATTTAGTTGTAGGTGGAATCGGAACACAACCACTATTTTCATAAGTTGAATGAAAATAATTCTTGAACCATTACATATATATGCTAATAAAAATAATAAAAATTATTACAATTTTTTGCAAAAATAATTAAATGACACATCTAGAGATAACACTGAATTATTAGGGTTAGCTAATTTGTGTTCAATTTCACGTCTAGATATACAGCAGTTTTTTCAAAACGTTTACCACTAAAATCTAAAAATTGTCGGCTAGTGTCGCTCGCCCTTATAAGATCAGTGAGAGATTCTGATTTACAAAGTTTGTGGACACATACGTCCAGATCGGAAAAAAATTTTAATAGGACATAATTGATGAATAATACTATATCGGTATTCCAGCACAGGAATAGTAATAAAAGAACGAAAATGTCAGCATTGTACGCGTTTTCATTACGTATAAATTCATTGTGAGAAATATTTCTTCGTTTTTACGGTCCGAAAAGGAAAACTTGAATTAATATTTAAGGTAATTATATACAATCTGTATTTCATAGCAACATTTTCATACTTTACTTTCATCTTAAAGGAAAACTCCACTGATCAAAAGAATTATTTTTTCATTCATCTTTATTTACTTAAAGCGATGCAAACCTGACAGTGAATTTATTGTTAGCCGTTTTAAACACCTTTTAACTGAAGAATTACGTATGTTCATTACAGTATGGACAACGATCGCCTGAATAAAGAATCAAAGAATTTAATTCTGGACTGCGTATCCAACCCGCGTACTATGTAAGTGTAGAATCATGGAATGTGTGTAATATGAACCACGAACACAAGGGAAAACGCACCAGATGACCGAAATTTCATCACACCAATTCAACTACTTACAAAAATTTAACATCAATTCTGTTCAGAAACTACCGACCTGTATTCCTTTTTGGTTTGTTTCAGTTACGTGGAAACATATTTCTCCCGTTAAACAGTTCTCAAAAACTCCATGTAAAGTGTGCTTTAATTTTGATTCTCATTAAGCTTTGCATAGTTTATCATTAAAATTACATGGTTATTTAAATAAACGATTAAGGGAGGCAGCGGGATTTCTTTGTATAATTACAAAACCACTGCTTTTACATTTACATAAGTTACAGATTTTTTTTTTTTACAAAGAACATTCAGCAACCATAGATCATCATCAAAAAAATAAATTAATATCTCTCTTTCTGAAGCATAAGTTCATTTTCTCTTAATAGTTCATTTTGCGGCAAAGTTATTTTCGATTAAAGTTTGAAGCTTACCGATTAGGTGTACCTTGCTTTTGGTTTTTAATTTTGATTTTGAATAAACTTTATACTGTTAGTATAATTATATAGTTGTTTAAATATATGATTAAGGGAAGGAGCGGAATTTTTTTACATAGTTACAAAACTGATGCATCTACATTTAAAAAAGCCACAGATTTATTTACAAAGAACATTCAACAACCATAGACAATCTTTAGTACAAAAAATCAAATTAATATTTCACTTTTGGAGAATAAGTGGCTGTGGAAGGATATCCATCATAAAATATTCTTTTTGTGTATGTAATTTTTGTTTCAAATGTTTCTATGATTTACGTCATTCTTCATTTGTGTATTTCTTAAAGACAAATAAATAATTTGGAGAACTTGTTTAAGAATATATCTAAAATGCTAAAAATTCAAATAGCAATAAAAAAATACAAACAGAAAAAAAACGCGGGTGGTGGGATCAAACTTATCAACCCACCGCCTCTACACGGACGGCTAAAGCGACGTTATTAACAAGTGGTGTTCCATAGAGGTATAACTCACTTAAGAACAATTTGTTTACACTTTTTAATCCCCGATTTCTCTTAAATGGAAGCGCACCAGACAGAAGTGCTTTAAGGCGAGAAATCTCAGGTGACGTACTATTTAAGAGACTTGTTCGTTCTACGATAGCGATTTCCAAACTGAAGACCTCTCCTTGCCAGCATACACAAATAAACATAATTATAATTTATTTTGATTTTTGCCTAAATAATGAATGATGACACATCTGGGATTGACTTTGAATTAGTATGTTACAATACCAGTTAGCTTATTGATGTTAGTTAAGCTTCTTTTGTGGTGAGACATAGAACCACATTAACATGAGGTATGTGGGTAACGAAACAAGGCACCCATTACGCTGGCTTAGAAGGACATTCTGCAGGACAGGGTTCAGCGAATTAAAGTGCATTACGGCGAATTCTCCATTCAGGCTGGAAGAAAGACGAAACACAAGGGGACTTGTCAGTTTGTGAAGGCAGATTTACGACCTTTCACTGCTCAGTATGGGGTCGGCCGCAGCTCGGTGAATGGACAGCTTTGACGAGTGAGATATATATCGCGTGACCAATTGCAGATACGTGATAACGTCAAGACACGCCAAATCAGAGATTCTGCGAATGCTTACTGCGAGAAACGAGTAAAACCGAGTGAAAACGAAAGAAATACGACAGTTTCCGAAAAAATCCTCCAACCCCGTCAATGGAATGATGTTTTGAACCTGAGAGTGCTAGGAGGGGTGAATGTTTTGCCAATAGAATTTAGTTTATAGAATAGTTCTTTTTTTTTGTATAATCTTGTTTCATGTCCGCCAATGAGGAGAGAGGCAGGAACGTCTACACCGACGATAGGACCAGAGAAAAATCGGCGGAGGAGGAGAAGCAGCATCCCGAGGTTTTAAAAGGTGGCGCGAGATGCTCTTCGTAGTCTTTTTTTGGGTCTCACTGGTTCCTGTACACTTGTGCTTCCGCACAAGAACGACCCAGAAAGCCGACAGCATACCATGCGATCGGTTGTGTCTTCATTTTGAGTCACAAGGTGACAGATAAATTCAGTGTGGGGTCGGAGTTTGCTGACTACGCCAATGCCGGACAGATGGTAAAAAGACAAACATTGCAACAGTTAATAATATTGTGTTTGCACTTTAAACCTCCTTAGTTACCCAAATAACACTCTGAGCGGAGAAGTGCGCGCGATAAGAATTCTCACTCTCCGATATATAAACTGAGAGATTAGCCATGGCATTTTATAAATTGAATTCAGTAGTTTCTGTGATTGAAACGGACATTAGCATTTAACAAATAATCTCATTACGTGTCCTGCCGAAAACTGTAAACTGTTAGTGTGTTTATGAAAATTGGAATGGATATTTTGTTGTCTTGTATTACTTAATTTTAGTGGCCAATGATGTAGGGCAAAGGTGTTGTTTGTGAGTAATTTTGATTGTTTATTATTATTAAATTTAAATCACCTTATGTCTGTTGGCCTTCATTCAAAGAATATATGGTCAGGTTAAGACCTTTTCTTTCTTATTAGTGATCAATAAATCATTTTGAGAACCCTTTTCAATCCATAATATAAATACTCATATGCTTTTGGTAAATTTAAAATAAATATTAATTACCATTTATAACAGTGGTATACCGTACGTTTTGGTTAGCACAAGGAACTGTGGACTTCAAAATGCCTAGGAAGCCTTCAAGCCTTTTACTTTAATAAAACTTTACTCAAAATTTTGTATATTGAACAGAAATCGAAGGATGCCGAGCGAAGATCGGTCACCCAGGTATTATCTATTAAATCATGACGTATATCTGTTCACTGAAATCCAAGAAAATTTAAAATTTAATCTGATCTCAGAAGAGAAACAGTTACATTATTATAAATTTGTGGAAAACCGATTATGAGGAAACTTTCATGACTCTGAAAATTACTACAGTGGAAAAAATTAGTTGGCCTGAAGAAGATTCTCTAGCTCAAAGAAGAGATAATAAAAACCGTAAAGTGTATAGGGATTGATTCGTTGAAGTTACCAAATTTGCTCGGAATTTTTCATACTCGGACAATTAAAGTTCATAAACGTGTGCTGGATGAATAGTTACTAACCAGAGAAATGTGTACAAGGGATATACGTCCCGTTCAGAAGAATGGACATGGAAATTAATATTCAAATATAACGCTTCTCCGCCAGTTTTTGACACTATCCGGAATGGTGACTCTGGTTAATGTTTTCGTGCCCGTATTACTTGTTGCTCAGGTTCATTTAGACCTCCCAACTGACCACACAGGACCCATCTAATCACAGCTGCTAAGTTGTATTACATAAATTTAACATTTATCATCCATCAGCAGTAATATTATGCATATTTAAATAAATTAATTAAAATCCAGGCTTCGGCATCACCTGATCGAATCCACACACCGCGTTTGTGGGACTAAATTAGATTTTCAACCCCCCCTCTCACCCCAAGCTCTTAACAAACAGATGTTCTGTCTTCAGCAGGAACCATGTTGTAGTAATACCAGAGGTTTTACTTGAGTAATTTATACACTTGTTTGGGGTTGGGATAGAGGACAGACGAGCGAGCAAAATTAAGCAACATTACGAGAGCCACAACCTGCAAGTAGAGCACGAGTCAGCGATTCGGCAATTGTCAGGCGCCGAAACCAGAACGCAAGCTGGCATTATGACCGAATGCAGTTAGGTGATGTCAGAGTTTGCCCTCTCCAAAGAGCTGGAGTGGAGTGGGGGTTATCTTAGTAAAACCCTAAGCACAGCTAGCTAGGGCTGTCTATCCGTTGGTCGAGTTGATCGTCGTATTGTGCAGCAGCCGGGAGACGACGAAAGAAGTTACCGGGCTCCGGCCTCGGAGCGGAGCCAGTACAGTCACAAGAGATGTTCTACAGCAACGCAGAAGGTAGGCTCTACTGAGATTATTTGGATATGAGACGGATAGGTTCAGTTAGGCAGAAGTTCAATGTATTTCAATAGTTTAGTCGTGTTTGGGTTAGAGGTACCCATGTTGTAAGCTCGCTCTGTCTCTCCTCGTTCCCATAATGTTGGTGGGGGTTAGCAAGGCGCCACTGCACCAGTTTATCAGTTTCAGAAAGTAATATTGATAGTAAATGTTATTCACAGCTAAATTCCATGTATGTGTAAATATGTGTACAGAACCTTCAGAACCCGGTGTAAATAAATATGTAAATACTCATCAGTGATTAGCCCTGATTTCCAAGTAATACTCCTATCACAAGACTCATATCCGAACAATCCGTCGATTTCCATGTAGACGCTTATCCATGCCTCCCTATGGCAATCTGTCCTTGTCTCACCGCTCGGCTGGACAGAGTGACTGTGAGGGTCATCCCAAACGGGTGGCAGCCAAGTCACTACAGGATTCTGTTGTTCAGATGTGGGGTAAGCCGACACGAAGGGGTGTTGGTGTTCACACGGGATCACTGAGTCTTTGTCTGTAGTAGGAGTTATTACGTATTTAGGTTTCTGTAAATCACAGCCCTGAGTCAAAAAAAGAGACGCATCGGCTTGTTGTAATTATAGAGGAGGAGCGAGCAGATCCGTCATATCCATTATCCAACTTCCAGTAGAGCCACTGAGAGAGTTATAAGAGGAGCAAAGGGAAGCATCGTCTATAATCAGTACGAGAGTTGCAGTTTGCAGTTACGGCAGTCCAAGATGAGCCAATGTCAACACACACGCAGCAGGTTGGAGAATTGCAGACATGCAGTCGTCAGCAGCCGAAAGGGGTCTACTACTTCGCCATCAACAACACAACGCAGCACCAGCCAACAGGTTCAGAGTCCATTCAGCAAACGTCATACAGCGGCGTCGCAGCACGCACACACAGCGTACAACCGCATCAGCATTTCATAGTAAGAGACGCAAAAATGCAGGCTAGCCAAGCAGCGCATAAACAAATGCCAGGTGTTAACAACTCGTGCATTAACAGAAGCAAAATTAACTCCATCAGAAGAAACCGTAGTTGAGAAATGAAAGAAGTTATGTGACTTTATTATTTTGAATAAATTAGTGGTTGATGGAAGTTAATATGTCAGTAAGAGTAGTGAAAGATGCTTTTTGAGATGAAATCGCACAGTATACATTAGAAAATACCTTTTTGTAAAAGAAATATGTTAACGTGTGAAAAAGATAAATCACTGTAAGTTTTAAAATCGGTTTCGGCGAATTTTGAAAATTGAATAAGCCAGTATTGCGGGGGGAATGTAGTCCATAAGTTATTGATAAGTATGGAGCGAGTACTCCTGTATGTGAAATTATATGTAGAAAAGAGGTTACATACTGATTATTATTAAACTCTAGGAGTCGAGGTAAAAATTGCTACCGGAGTGTATTATCCATTGTAATTAAGGTAAATAAAAAATAAATATATTAAAGATATGGTTAGAAATTGTTCAGAAATCGGGAACCTTGGACTTAGAGAACACAGATCTTTTCTGAAATAAGCAATGATTATTTTCTGTAGAAATTAGGCACGTTAAAACTCTCATTTTGTATCCATTGTAATAGAGTGCTGTTTAAGAATATAACCAGATGCGTAATTCAGTCGAAGATGTTGATGAGTTAACAGGAAATCTAATTGGTTACCATATGGTTTTGTCGCCTAAATAATATATTTTATAACAAGAGTGGTGCCATGGAAAATGTGTGTTATAGTTGATTCGAGTGGAAGCAATCAATCTAGTAGTTAAGTGCAATATGTATTCAGATGTAAAATGGTATGAATAATTATCAAATTGGAAATTAGTTGAATATTATAAACATAATTTAACTGAAAAGGGTTGCAAGAATTCTGAAGATTATACGCGATTGGAAAGTGAGTTACTCGCGTCATACAAGTGAGATAAAGTTGTGTCATTGTTAGAATTGTAAAAGACGTATTATTGTGCACAAATTCACAAACGAAAAAAAAAGACGAGATTAATTAAGGATAGTTTAATGTTAAATGTGTGTTAGCAATAAAAATAAGTCCTAAGCAATGAGAATTCTACCTAAAGCAACATAAAAAAACAGATACTAGAACCGTGGTAATGTATAATTATAAAAGAAAGTAATAAATTCCTTAACGCATTGTGTTAACCCTGGAAATCAGCGAATTTTAGAGTCTAGTGCGTGAAAGACAACATTGACATGTTTGTGAATATGTGTTGGCAATTATATAATTTAATAAGTAAATAATGCTGCAATTGAGATAAAGCTGTAAGTGGGGGAATATAATGGCCATAGTACCCAATATGTTCCGAGAGTAAACAGGTTTAGAGGATGGTCGTGAGTCTTACGAGATAAATAATTGCACAAACAGCTGGTTTAAAGAATAATCGGTTAGTGGGATTATGCATAAACGGTAAAGTGGTAAATGAATTGTGTCGAAGGAAGGACGCAATATTTTAAAGTGTTACGGAAAAGTTGGTGACAAAAGGTCATCAAGAGAAGCAATAGAGGAGTGCAGTTCACGGAGGGGTGTTCCATGATAATTTTCCGATTGGAAAATTCACAAAATTAAATAGTGAGTAAAGAGGATTTTGGTCAAAGGTGGAACAAGTGCGGAGGAAGATAAGGGAGGTACTGCAAGAGGGCAGTGTTGTGTGAAGCATAGGGGTCATAGAGAGCCTCTATTTACAGGTCGCTAATGAGTTATGGAGATTGTGAGCTAACCTGGAAAGGTAGTAGCGATCTTTGCCATAATAGGAGTTATGGGATTGACGGGGAATCCGGGATTTTGCAGTGTGTTCACTCAAATGTGAGACTGTAGAATCCGGGTAAAGGTGGACGTAGCGGCAAAAGAGGAAGAGTCGCATGTGAAGTTATTTGCCGGGGGGACTAAAAGAATTTTGTGGGTATCCCGGGGGGGTAAGGAGAACGCTAGGTAAGGCGTGTCTCAGCTGTTAAGTGAACGGAATCCAGCCACCTGTGAGGGTTGGGTATACCGCCGATGGTAAATTCGAACACGAACGAAGTGTTACGAAGAAAATGGAGTCAGGGAACTCTGCGTTGAGTAGTGTATGCGAAGGCTACACATCAGTAAACGAGGTAGTGAATCCGAGAGTGGGTTCGCCAAAAAGAGCAAATCTGTGAGCGAGTTACGGGAAAATGCAACGAGGGATGCATGCAGGGGGTCAACGAACTCCGTGAAATGGGGAAAAAGTCAAGGGACTTTGAAATTAATAGTGTGAGCAAAGGGCGACACATTAATGTAAAAAGAAAAGTGGGGGGCAGTTCGCCAGCATAAATAGCTATGTTGGAGCACCATGAACGTAATCGGTCTCGAGGAGATACGGAGGTTGTAGAATCGTTGTGCAAGCAAAGCTCACCGAAATCATGTCCCAAGTGTGAGTAACAAGAACAATATGTTGTGGCGGGTTGCATAATACAAATCGGTAGGCGCAGCGAAATTCAATGTTAAGTTGTAAGCAGTGGAAGAGAATTAAAAGAATTAACGCCGAAATATTGCACAGCAATCCGTGAACAAATTTATGTATATATCATCATTAACGTAATAAATATCAAATAATAATAAGTAGGGGAAAAATGTAGAACTGTAAGCAAATGAAAAAAAATGTTCATGGGGAGTAAAATATGTAGAGCATGATTAATTGGTATAAATCCTATAACCCTAGTTTTTTAAATCAAATATGTTTTCGTAATTGACAACAGTTGTGTGAGAGAATTATTGGAAGCGAGTGAGAGGAAACAGGAATGTCGTAAAAAGTTAAAAGGTAGCACATAAACTGTAATTATGATGAATATAATCAAACGCGACAAGTATGTAAAAATTAAAACGGGAATTATTATATTACTGAATCGACGGGAAGTCGTAATGAAGTTATTAAAAGAGTGTTAACCTACGTTAGCTAAGTGTTAAAGATTGTGAAGCAGCTTATATGCGATTGAAGAAATGGAGCGAACGGAATATAAGCTTTCAATTCGAGAGAGGCATAGAAACTAAGAGAAATGAATTAAGGATTATGTACCATTGATACTAGTTGTATGAGAGATAATACGATTGTATGAGTGTAGCCGAACTGTAATTAGAAGTTAAGAGGTATATAGGAAATATCATAGCTAGATAAAAATAAATCGGGGAGAGCCATTAAAATGTTAAATTAATACAAAGAAACTCTGGAGAAGAAAATTATAACATACTTATTTATCCAGTTAAACCGAAGGACGAGTGCCACAGAGGAGATAATCAATCATTAAAAGAAAACTAGAGATGTACTTGTAATCTTTGTAAAAATTATTTGTGTGAAAATGTATTGGTTGTGTATCAAGGAGAATGTTAAAACTAAAGCGGAATTTCAACTCATTGTTTAATACGAGTGTTTCAGAACGAGTAGCCGCGTCCTCTGTGACGTCACGGCATATGCTGACAACAAGGTCGCCGCTGTGCTGAGGCAAGCGTGCGCACTCAGCAAGGCGGTCAGTCACACAGTGGCTGAATGTAAACAACAGATCGCGACAGCTCTGGGACGCTGGAGTCTGCTGTGATCTCAGTCAATCCACATATATCACACCATTATGCCTTGTCTAAGCATTATAACACAGAGAAAATAATGTATGCATTCTTGAGGGAATTATAGTTAAATTAAATTTTGAAACACAGAAGAACACGGTAAATATTGTATACAGATAAAAACGTAGAATCATGCCATTTAACTGAGACACTATGGGAATTGTAAAGAAAAACACAGTAGCCAGAACACATGGAAAATGCAGTCGGCCTAAAAAGAAAATTGTACCTAGCATTAGAGAAAAAAATTATGTAAACAAGTAAAATGTAACTCAAATTTGGTTTTGGAGTGGAGCCAAAACGTGTCGTGGGATGGGAGATGTAGTAATACCAGAGGTTTTACTTGAGTAATTTATACACTTGTTTGGGGTTGGGATAGAGGACAGACGAGCGAGCAAAATTAAGCAACATTACGAGAGCCACAACCTGCAAGTAGAGCACGAGTCAGCGATTCGGCAATTGTCAGGCGCCGAAACCAGAACGCAAGCTGGCATTATGACCGAATGCAGTTAGGTGATGTCAGAGTTTGCCCTCTCCAAAGAGCTGGAGTGGAGTGAGGGTTATCTTAGTAAAACCCTAAGCACAGCTAGCTAGGGCTGTCTATCCGTTGGTCGAGTTGATCGTCGTATTGTGCAGCAGCCGGGAGACGACGAAAGAAGTTACCGGGCTCCGGCCTCGGAGCGGAGCCAGTACAGTCACAAGAGATGTTCTACAGCAACGCAGAAGGTAGGCTCTACTGAGATTATTTGGATATGAGACGGATAGGTTCAGTTAGGCAGAAGTTCAATGTATTTCAATAGTTTAGTCGTGTTTGGGTTAGAGGTACCCATGTTTGTAAGCTCGCTCTGTCTCTCATCGTTCCCATAATGTTGGTGGGGGTTAGCAAGGCGCCACTGCACCAGTTTATCAGTTTCAGAAAGTAATATTGATAGTAAATGTTATTCACAGCTAAATTCCATGTATGTGTAAATATGTGTACAGAACCTTCAGAACCCGGTGTAAATAAATATGTAAATACTCATTAGTGATTAGCCCTGATTTCCAAGTAATACTCCTATCACAAGACTCATATCCGAACAATCCGTCGATTTCCATGTAGACGCTTATCCATGCCTCCCTATGGCAATCTGTCCTTGTCTCACCGCTCGGCTGGACAGAGTGACTGTGAGGGTCATCCCAAACGGGTGGCAGCCAAGTCACTACAATGTAAACCTTGAGAGTTGGCACTTTCCAACAGTACATTGTTTATGTACATATCTCAATAACATAATAGTTATGATAACATAACAGTTACGATTTTGTTAAAAAAATTGGATGAATCTTTTTGATACACCATGTTTTATTAGTTTTCTGTAAACATTTGGACGGTAACACTACATCCGTGGTACTGCCACATTACCTAACTGTTAAACCCTGTAAATGGGAATGGTAATGGCATCTACTGTAATGCCTCGTAAATTACTGACTGATGGGATGTTTCAATCACCGGGAAGTGATTGTTCGCATGTTTGCTATCAAATCAATCATACTCTAGTGTGGTTGTCTGCCACACAAACCCAGCCCATACAATATCAATGTTAGTAATATGCAGGGATTATTTATTTATCGTATTGCTAAGCAACTAATGTGATATACACAAATCCATACAAGGACAAGAACGTTGGGTGCATTCACAAATCTACGTCCAGTTATTGCAGCCACGATAAAAAGGACGTTGCAGCAGTGATAGCAGCTTGAGATGGTCTATCGTATTTCCTTAGAGAGCACCCTTATAATTTTCTTCATTCGCATGCCGTTGCTTTTTGACGTCTTACATCTTGAGATGATATATTACTGATGTTATGTAACGAGGGGACTGGGTTGGATTTTAATGTGGCAATTATAACTTGCCGCATACTCCCCGTAGTCAGTATGATGTTGGGTCGACGTAACGTTATCATCAACTGGATTTCACCCATTTTCCTCTCTCTTCATTGAGACATATTTCCAGAACATGCTTCTCTATTACACAGAAAAGACTCTTAATCCCAGGGAAATAAAGAAATTTACCAAGGATGGATGGTAGATTGCTGTGTAATTTTAAACCCAACTTATAGGTGATATGGAGTGAGAGTTTCCAATTAAATTTCCAATACGCATATGCATTTACAGTAAGATCATTAATAACTGTCGCAGATTTATCAATTTCTGGTGTAAAGGAATAAATTCATAGTCTTTATTTTGTTTCGTTCATAGCGCAGTCAGGGGACGCTAGCCTAGAGATGTTTCCCGATATTCAGCGTGAGACCCGGACGCTCTAAGCTGTTTGTCGAGTCCATATCGCAAACCCACTCAGATAAATCACGAGAGAAATTGTAACCAGTCTCTTACGGCTGCACATCTACGCGTGAGAGCTACGCACGCATCTACCGATCCTGAGAATCTTATGCGCACTAAAGCACAGCTAACCTAACTTGTCCATCTTCCACAATACCTCATAGACGCAGCCAACCAAAGATCGTCCTCTTACAAAAATAACAACTGGCCAGCACTTCACCTTCCACCGTGAAACTGTCCTTTTGCGTGCAGAGAAGACACTCTCTCGTCAGTCGATTAACACCATCAATCAACCAACTTCTGCTGAGATAATTCCTGCTGCTTGTTAGATACTCCATGTTATGCGAACTAAAATATTTTATGATTGCACTTATTAATGATTTGTGTCACCTCAGTCGATAATCATTCATCCCTCCTTCAGATCTCCATAGACCACCTTAAACTCAAAGCCTAGTGCCCTTATAACGCAATACACATATTATTATCCTTGCTAATTTATTTGTCTTGCATTTTAGTGTGCTTACGAATACCGCCATTTATTTGAAGTGCTCCTAGAAGTTTATTATTTACTTCATAAATGAAAGCAATAAACAGCAAATATTTATACCACATCGTGATTACCTTCAAGTCAACCTACCATCAAATAATATCTAAGACTATATGTAAGAAGTAAGCAAAATGCTCAGTTAGGCTATTTGCCGCAATACTAATCAAGAACATCTTGTGCTGCTTAGAATGCTTCATTATTAAGTAACAGTTAACCTAATTTCTCGACATTAGTTCCATAGGCAGGTGATTCGTACTAAATACTTTGTGAAAGTATAGAAGAATCTCATAATATTGTTTTACGTCTAGTCAGCCACTCGGCTCCCACACATTATGTTATGCGAATTGTATTTAGCTGTACTGTCGTAATCCCGGTTAAAGGAATAACTACCGGAGCCATAAATTCTATAAAGATTACTGATGTTGGTTCTAGATTTAAGTATTTAATTACAAGACTTAATTATTTTTGATAGATAACGTACATAATACACCAACAAAATTACCAAGGACTAGTGGGAATGTTGTCATGGAGAAGAACGTCGTAAACTTGCTACTTGAATTTTGTCTTGTGCCAACTGATTTACGGAAAGTTAAAATTGTGTTACTATAACTGTTAATTCATTTCAACAGCACATGCTAGTAATATACAAGAAAAATCAAATATTTACTAAAAATAAATTTGGCTCAATGTTTTTTTTTTTTTTTTTTTTTTTTGCTGTCGTCAGTCTTTTGACTGGTCTGATGCAATTCCTCCAACCTTTCCTATCCTGTGCTAACCTCTTCATTTCTACATACCCCTTACAGCCCACGTCCTCAATTATCTGTTTCATATATTCTAATCTCTGTCTTCCTCTACAGTTCTTACCTTCGACTGTTCCCTCTACTAACAAATTAACCAATCCAGCATGTCTCAAAATATGACCTACCAGCCTGTCTCTTCTTTCCGTAAGCTTCTTCCATAAACTTCTTTTCTCACCCATCATTTCCAAAACTCGTTCATTTCTTACTTTGTCTGTCCACTTAATTTTCAGCATTCTTCTTTAGAACCACATTTCAAATGCCTCAATTTTCTTTATTCCGATACTCCTAAAATCCATGTTTCGCTACCATAAAGTACTGTGCTCCACTCAAAGAGTTTTAAAAAGTTCTTTCTAATTCCTAGATCAATATTTGAAACTAAAAGGTTTCTCTTTTTCATGAAGGATCTTTTTGCTAGTGCTATCTGCTTTTAACATCATTCCTGCTTCGGCCGTCGGTTGTAATTTTACTTCCTAAGTAACAGAATTCACTTACTTCTCCTATTGCATATGATCCTATTTTTATATTTAATCTACTAATATTGGTATCATTTCTGCTACATTTCATCACTTTTGTCGTGCTTTGATTTATATTCAGTCCAAAATCTTCCTTCAGTATTTTGTTCATGCCATTCAGTAACTTCTCAAGATCCTCAGCTCTCTCTGCTAACAAGACAATGTTATAAGTTACGTCAGAGAATAAAATAAACTCTACTGCATGCAATATTCAGAGATTTCCAACCCAACAGCAGATCTTGTGTCTATGTAATGATCTCCTATATAGCGTGCTAGCCAGTACAGCTGGCAAACAGAGCTTCACTTGAGATTCCAGCAAACTGGCTAAGGGTTGACGTTTTTTCTAACGTTATGACAACTCCCTGTAAAGTGCACAAGTTAAAAACTAACAAAATATGGAAAGAAGACAAACAGGAGAAATATCTTTTTTTATATTTGTCTGACTGACTTGCGTAGAGCGATCGTGATCATCATCTATTGACGTTTCCGCTTTTGCACGTTGTTCTGCAAATCCTCTTCCATTTCCGACAGTCACTCCGAGATTCCTTCTCCACTACTTTTCTCCAGTTGATTCCCGTTACCTAAACTTTTCACATCAAATACTAATCCAAGATGGCCTCGCATTCGGAAGGACGGCGGTTCGAATCCCCGTCCGGGCATCCAGATTTGGGTTTTCCGTGGTTTCCCAAATCATTCCAGGCAAATGCTGGGATGCTTCCTTCAAAAGGCCATAGCCGAATTACTTCCCAATCCTTGCCCCCATCCTTTCCCGTCTCTAAAGACCTCGCTGTTGAGAGACGTTAAGCAGTTAAAAAATAAAATAAAAAAAAAATAAAAAAAAACAATGCAAGAACCTCGATTTCTGCTGTAAAGTAGTTCCATTCAATGCCACGCAAGGGAAAACTGGCAATCGCTATAATCTGTAGACGTCTACCATCAACCTGCTTGCAACCTTGCTCCAATATTCCTCCCACTTGAATCACAACTCCCCTAATCATCTAATATGTTCTTAAATTTTACTTTATAACTGTAGTGTTAAATTCCTTCCCTACTTACTTTCCAATTTACACATTTTAATTTTAAATTCCTTAATCGTTTTTGGTAAATTCTTTCTTGTATCGGAATTAACATTACTATTGTATCTGTACCACATGTGAACATTTCTCAGATATATATCTACACTTCTGAAATGTTTCCTTTGTTTCATTATCCTCATACCGCACATAGGTATCAACAGCCGAATTACGCAAATATCCAACATGTTAAGTCCCATTGCTCTCTGAGCGAGTACTTATAGAAAGTATCCTACCCGATTGGTAAATTTCTGCTCCCACACGTTATGAATCTTATTTCCTTCCCATTGCATACCCGGTAAACCTCAAGTACTCAGTTGTCTGCTTCATATATTCCAATATGCTTTCTCTACAGACCTTCCCTTCAACTGTTCCATCCTCTAACAAATTAATTCATTATGCATGTCTCATAAATATGACCCAACATACAGTCTCTTATTTCTGTTAGACTCTTCCACAATCTTCTTTCCTCACCCATCATTTCGATAACAAGTTTATTTCGTACTTCAAGTGTCCACTCAATATTCAGCATCCCTCTATTTCACCACATTTCAAATGCTTCAATTTTCCTTCTTTCTGGTATTCCTAATGATTATGCTTTCTAAGACCTAGATCAATGTTTGGAACTAACAGATTTCTCTTTTTCATGAAGGCTCGTTTTGCGAGGGTTTTTCTGCTTTTAACATAATTCCTATCTCCGCCTTCAGCTGTAATTTTACTTCCTAAGTAACAGCATTCACTTACTCCTTCTATCGAGACCCTATTTTTATACTTAATCTACTACTATTGCAATCATTTCTGCTACATTTCATCACTTTTGTCTCGCGTTGGTTAATAGTTAGTCGAAAAATTTCCTTCAGTATTTTGTTTATGTCGTTCAAAACTTTTCAGTATCCTCAGTTTGCTTTGCTCACAGGTCAATGCCATCAACAAATCGTAATATACAGATTTTTTCTCCTTGAACACTTATGCCAAATCAAAATTATTATTTTGCTTCCTTTATTGCTTCCTCTACATACAAGTTGAATATTAATGGGGATAGGCTACATCCTCGTTTCCTATCCTTTTTATGACAACCACATGGAAAATCAATTTCAGAGATTTAAATCAAGAGGTCCAAGCATAAAAACAGCAAAACAGATTATATCTGAGAATTTTCAACGGGAGAGAAGCATGGAAATTGGAATGGATGGCCTCAGCCCCACCAGAATGGTTTGACAGTCAACAGGCACTAAAGTGACTCGACCTTCCTTGCAAGACCTGGGCAGCTCTTAACAGAGTTAGGTCTGGTCATGGCATATCTGCTTCAGCTCTGTACACGTGGAGAATGATAAATTCACCGAATTGTGACTGTGGTGAGGAAAAACAAATCATTCGTCACGTGACCTTTGATTGCCCACTTCGAACTTCAGGGGATCACCGATAGACTTTATTAATATTTCAAATGAAGTTCTACAATGGCAGCACCATGTTGATTTTGAATTTTAATTATAATTTAATGTTACATTGCATTTTTGATTGTGTGCATGGCCATAAGAAATAAATAAATAGATACGGACTCAAGGAAAACTTCACTGTCTAGCATTTTGTCCTTTAACGAAATCTCTGTCCCCACAACTATTTGTAGTTTGAGGGTCACTATTAAGTTTGCGTACTGATTATTAATTATGTTGGGAAATTTATTTCGCTGTAGCCATATATACAAGTTGTATGATTTTTCAATAAGATTTTTTAATATAAATAAACCAGTTTGCTATACTTTCACGGAATATTGTCATAAGTGTCATTAATGCGCTTTGTTGTTCCCATTACCACTATGATTGAAACGAATTGTAAAATATGTAATTGAAGTAATAAAAACAAAAAAAGACACCACAAGAAATGAAATTCGTTACGACTTGTTCAATAAGTATAAGATGTTTGTGAGTCCTTCAAATGGCTTTATTGTACGTAATAAGAGGTAAGTTTAAAATCATCTAAATGTGCGGCGAAAATTTATGGGACAGTTTCCTGTTTGAAGATCATATAGTAGAGCATTTTTTAAATAAATTCATCAACAAAGTAATAGCAATTACAAGTATCTTATAAGTAGGTATAAAAGGGGGGAGCGCGCTCACACAAAAGAACTGTCAATCATTTCACACCTCTATTGTTCTCCCCCTCCACCTGTCAATCATTTTCACACCTCTATTGTTCTCTCCCCTCCCACCTGTCAATCATTTCACACCTATTGTTCTCTCCCCTCCCACTTGACTTGAGGGCCACTTGACTCGAGGACCACTTGACTAACCTCAGTTACCCCTCTATTGTTCGACCACTTGAGCGACCCAGGTGTGTCGCGCCAGCTGCCCTCGCGGTTCATTGTTGTCCTTCCCTCCCGACCTGTCAATCATAGCCACTTGTTGGAACACCTGCCTTCCCTAGCACCAGCTGCCCGTGGTGTTTTTTTTTAGGCCACTTGAGCAACCCCAAAGACACCAGGTGTGTCGCGCCAGCTGCCCTCGCGGTTCATTGTTGTCCTTCCCTCCCCACTTGTCAATCATAGCCACTTGTTTGAACACCTGCCTTCCCTAGCACCAGCTGCCTTCACTTGACTCGAGGACCACTTGAGCGACCCCAACCACACCAGGTGTGACGCAGCCGCACCAGGTGTGGCGCAGACGTTGCCAGACCACTTGAGCGACCAACTGGACTTTCGGATAGATGTCGACATGCTGCTCCTTTTCGAACGAGGAATTCGCGGAGGTATTTGCCAGTGCGTGCCGAGGCAAATAACAGATACATGCGAGTGCGTCCATTAACTACGTAAGTACATTTTG